>CP093834.1:4807459-5344459 GCA_033064975.1 Smittia sp. YW1114-2 | reverse complement strand
ATTTCACGATAACTTGATCTGTAGTGTTCGCCACACCTATCGCACCTCAGTTCGATGCCGTTCGTGACGTTCGTTTCCTTCTTCAAACCAGACAGAATCGTCAAAATCCTCAGGTTTTGACTCATCTGAACCTCGCATCTCTTCAAAACAGCCACTACAATCCTAACCGTCCAACTCGTTTCTTGGTTCACGGTTGGTTGGAAGATGACGGCGCAGACATCAGCACTGCCACTTCAGCTGAATTGTTGAACTACTACGATTTCAATGTTATCTTCGTCGACTGGTCACAAGGTGCACAAACAATCAATTATATCGGAGCTGCTAACCGCGTACCCCACGTCGGAAGAGTCATTGCGAATCAAATGGACTTCATGCAACAAAATGGTCGACTCGATTTCAACCGTCTGACACTTATTGGATTCTCCCTTGGAGCTCACATCGCTGGAATGACTGGAAAGCAAGTTACTCGTGGAAGAATTCAGTACATTATTGGCCTCGATCCAGCTGGTCCTCTCTTCAGTACCCGTAACCCTGAAGGACGTTTAGATCGCGGTGACGGACAATACGTCGAAGCTATCCACACTAACGGCCCAACAATCGTTCTCGTCGGAGCTGGAATCGGACATCCAATTGGTCATGCTGATTACTGGCCAAACGGTGGATCAAGCCAGCCAGGATGCTTGACTAATACTTGCTCTCACAGCCGTGCTGTCGATTTCTATGGTTAGTTCTAAAAACTTATACAAAAGAAAATATTTTTTAACAGAGTTTCAATTTTAGTTGAATCGATCGCGGAAAATCGTTTCTTCGCATTGGGATGCCCAGCTATTGATGACATCAGCTCTCGTCGTTGTACAATTGCCCCCGGAGAATGGATGGGAGGTGATAGCCTTAACTTCAGTAAGACTGGTCGTGGATCGTTCTACTTGGAAACTAGCCGCAGCAGACCTTTTGCGAATGGCCCAGTCAGACAATAAATTGTTCATTTCAAAATTGAAAGAGAAATAAATTCTTTTGAAAAATATATCAAAACGACTTCGATCTTTTGTACTTCAACCAAATAATTAGAACAAAGGAATTAATTTAATCCTATTAAGCTTTGTTTTCATTTTTCTTTTGTATTTCAAATGAGCTTTTCTATCATTCATAGCTTTTCTATCATTGTTCAAGCTTTCTTATCAAAAACAACGAAGTGAAACTGATAAAATCCAGTTTGAACGATTTCAGGAAAACTTCAGATTTTTGTGATTGGGTCTTGCCTTATTGGGTTGTCACGTAATTATGAATCTGACGATATAAACTGATAAAATAGATTGTACACATTGTTTTGACTGCAATATTAATTTAAGTTTCACATTCTTAGAAATACAGAAATAAGATTTTAAACTTTCTTATAAAAACAACGGAAGGAAAAATAGTTAAAGATTGATTAAATTTGAATAGTTTTTGATTGTTAATGATATCATAAGTTGTTTTAGGAGAAATTTTATTTACTAAAAGTTCATTCAATAAAAAAAAGATTTCAAGCTGATTTGATAAACAAACAATCGCAGATTTATTTTTAATTTTATCGCTTAATTTTGTTTTTGCTTTATTATCAGGAAAAGATTGACAGAACCCCAGCGGTTTATGTACTTGGACTTTTGTGTTATCAAACACGCCAAAAATGGATTTAGATATGCATCACATAAAAAGTTAGCCTATAAAAGAAAACAAGTGAGGAAAACAAAATCAGTTTGAAATAAACAATGAAAGTCTTCGTTTCAGCTTTGCTTTTGGTTTCTGTAGCCTGCGGTAAGACCAATAACTTTTTCGAAGTCCCCAAGAAGTTTAAAACTTATTTTATTGACAGTTTTTGGGTCGCCCGAAGAGCGCCTTCAAAATGCTGAGGCCATTGATCCATTCTTCGTCGTGAATCGTGACACTCGCATTCTTCTCTCGACCAGAAATACTCGCAGACGACCTGAGCAAATTACCTTCCAGAGCGCATTGTCTCTCCGAAACAGTGACTTCAATGCCAACCGCCCAACTCGTGTCTTGATCCACGGCTGGTGGGAAGATGAAACTTCCGACATCAACACAGACACTTCTGCAGAATTGTTGGAATACTACGACTTCAACGTTCTCCTGATTGATTGGTCAGAAGGTTCCAGAAGCATCAACTATGCCGCTGCCGCTAATCGTGTGTCTCGTGTCGGAAACTTCATCGCTGAACAACTTGACTTCATGCATCAAAACGGATTCCTTGACTGACAACCGTTTGGCTGTTATTGGATTCTCTCTTGGAGCTCACATCGCTGGCTTCACCGGAAAGCAAGTTACTCGCCGTGGAAGAGTGCCTTATATCGTCGGTCTTGATCCAGCAGGTCCTCTCTTCAGTACCCGTAACCCTGAAGGTCGTTTAGATCGCGGTGACGGAGTCTACGTCGAAGCTATCCACACTAACGGACCAACACTCTGGGTCGTCGGAGCTGGAATCGGACATCCAATTGGTCATGCTGATTACTGGCCAAACGGTGGATCAAGCCAGCCAGGATGCTTGACTAATACTTGCTCGCACAGCCGTGCTGTCGATTTCTATGGTTAGTTCTAAAGACTTATTCAAATGAAAATATTTTTAACAGAGCAATTTTAGTTGAATCGATCGCGGAAAATCGTTTCTTCGCATTGGGATGCCCAGATATTGATGACATCAGCTCTCGTCGCTGTACAATTGCCCCCGGAGAATGGATGGGAGGTGATAGCCTTAACTTCAGAAAGACTGGTCGTGGATCATTCCACTTGGAAACAAGCCGAAGCCAGACCTTTCGCTAATGGCCCAGATCAGACATTAAATGTGTTCTTTATATCCTCAAAATTGATGACATATTATTAAGAGAAATAAAGAAATTCTTTTTAAGAAATATATCAAAACGATTTCGATTCTTTTGTACTTCAACCAAATAATTAGAAAAAAGGAATTATCTTAATCCTATTAAGCTTTTTTTTGCTTTTTCTTTTATATTTCAAATGAGCTTTTCTATCAATCGTGGCTCAAGCTTTCTTATCAAAAATAACGAACTGAACAAATCCAGTTTAAACGATATCATGAAAACTTGAGAACTAATTGAGAATGGGTTTTGCCTTATTGGGTTGTCACGTAAATATGAATCTGGCGATATAAATTGATATAATAGATTGTACACATTGTTTTTAAAACAATGTTTTGACTGCAATAATTTAAGTTTCACATTTTTAGAAATACAGGAATAAGATCATAATTTTTAAACTTTCTGATAAAAACAACGGAAGGGAAAATAGTTAAAGGTTGATTAAATTTGAATAGTTTTCATTTATGATATCATAAGTTATTTTAGGAAAAAATTTATTTACTTAAAAGTTCATTCAATAAAAAAATATTTCAAGCTGATTTGATAAACAAACAATCGAAGATTAATTTTTAATTTTATCGCTTAATTTTGTTTTGCAGCAAAAACTTTTGCTTTATTATCAGGAAAAGATTCAATTAAGAACCCCCGCGGTTTATGTACTTGGACTTTTGTGTTATCAAACACGCCAAAATGGATTTAGATATGCATCACATAAAAAAGTGGCCCTATAAAAGAAAGCAAGTGAGGAGAACAAAATCAGTTTGAAATAAACAATGAAAGTCTTCGTTTCAGCTTTGCTTTTGGTTTCTGTAGCCTGCGGTAAGACCAATAACTTTTTTGAAGTCCTCAAGAAGTTTAAAAGTTATTTTATTGACAGTTTTTGGATCGCCCGAAGAGCGCCTTCAAAATGCTGAGGCCATTGATCCATTCTTCGTCGTGAATCGCGACACTCGCATTCTTCTCTCGACCAGAAATACTCGCAGACGACCTGAGCAAATAACCTTCCAGAGCGCACTGTCCCTCCGAAACAGTGACTTCAATGCTAACCGTCCGACTCGTGTCTTGATCCACGGCTGGTGGGAAGATGAAACTTCAGACATCAACACGAGGAGACAGCTTCTGCAGAATTGTTGGAATACTGCGACTTCAATGTTCTCCTGATTGATTGGTCAGAAGGTTCCAGAAGTATCAACTATGCTGCTGCCGCTAATCGTGTGTCTCGTGTCGGAAACTTCATGAACTCGCTGAACAACTTGACTTCATGCATGCAAAACGGATTCCTTGACTACAACCGTTTGAGCGATAAATGTTATTGGATTCTCTCTTGGAGCTCACATCGCTGGCTTCACCGGAAAGAATACTCGCCGTGGAAGAGGGCCCTATATCGTCGGGCTCGATCCAGCAGGTCCTCTTTTCAGCGTTCGCAACCCTGCAACACGTCTAGATCGCTCTGATGGAACTTTTGTTGAAGCTATTCACACTAACGGACCAATTGGACTTGTCGGTTATGGAATTGGAGCTGCAATTGCTGCCGCTGATTTCTTCCCAAACGGTGGAAGAAGTCAACCAGGATGTTTGACGATGGTTTGTTCTCATATGCGTGGGGTTGATTTCTATGTCGAATCAATTGGAAGAAATCGTTTCCAATCGTTCAGATGCCCAACTGCTGATAATATTTCGGCTCGTCAATGCACACTCTCTCCACCAGAATGGATGGGAGGAGATGGATTGAACTTCCTCAAGACTGGCCGTGGATCGTACTTCTTGGAAACTAGAGGCTTCAGACCATTCTCGACTGGCCCCGCTAGAACTTAAATGAAAATAAGTGTAACTTTATATCCTCACCAGAGTTCCTTGATGACATATTATTACTAGACGTGAAAATAAAAAAAATATTTTTTTAAAAGTGCAACAAAAGCAATTCCGAAGATTTTTTTGAGCCGGTCCGCAAAAATTAAGCAATCTTTAAAGGATTAATCAAACCTTAAAAATAAGAATTAGCTAAACTTGTGTATGATTGGATTTAAGAGCTTCCAAGGCCGGTGAAGGTTCCCCAAATTTTTTAATCTTATTGAGCTTGAGATATTATTTACAACTTAAGTCATTCGCCTTGCATGAGACTAATTTCAATTTAAATGTTTTATCTTATCAACCTCGAACTTTGTTATCAGAATATTAAAACAAAGAAAATAATAAAGCAGGGAAATTAAATTTCGCCAAGATTATTAAACTTTTGGCGATAAAACAATTCAAAGTAAAATTATTTTACAATCGAAGCAATGTGAGTTCAATTTCAGAAAGTAAACCGAACGCTTTGTGGTTTTGAATAATTGTTATGCAAATGAGTTTCCTTCAGCGATCTTCGCTGATCACCTTCCCAAAATATCCATAACGATCAAATGTGTCGTTTCAATACCTGCACCTCCTATGATGAATCACATGACATTGCAGAGTTGGAAAGAGTAGGAATGATGGGTCAGGGATTATGATGCTTTCGAAATCAAAGAATTCTCTTCGCTTCGTTTTATGACCTGACCGTTTTCCATTAGAAGCAAAAAAATTTTCGTATGAAATTCCCATTGCGAAAGAATGAAATCATTACACTAATCAATGCAACACCGAAATCATTTTAAGACACGAACAAAGAGCGAGCCATTGAGTCTACGAAAGTATTTCTCTCATTATCGATTCAATGAAATCAATTCTGTTGTTCAATCTTTTGTTGAACTATTATTCAATTCTTGGATCGAGTGAGCCCGTTTCTTCTTCGGAAAGTGACCACTCGACGAAAGTGATCGATGGATTGACTTGATTTCAAATGATTGATCCTCTTCTCTTGAACAAAAGTCTGTCTACGATTGCGAGTCGAGATTAAAAAGTTCCCAACACGTGAAGTGCTACTTGAATGAAAACATTGAAATTCAATGCGAACGACGACGAGGAGGCAGCTAATGCAGTATTGCACTTTCGGTTCCTTCAATGAGATCTTTATCGAGAAATCTTTCTCCATCTTTACGTCGTCGAAAGGACTTTATGAACAATGGACGAGTAAATTTTTCTCATGCACGAATTGGAGCTCTTGAAGCATTCGAGCGCTATAAATGTTGACATGATATCCTTTCACAGAGTGCATTGAATGAGAATTTTATACACGCAGCAACATCGCATCCTGTGCCTCGTATTAACGTCCTTTTCAAGAATGTCCTTAATAATTCACATTGCTTGAAGGCGATGCGAGAACTTTTTGAAGGAAAAGGAAGCGAGCTACTCAAATGACAGTCTCGTTTATTCGTTGCAATGGCTCATTCACCCAAGTAAATACGTAATTAGTCCTTTCATACCTTTTAAGAGATAGACTAGAAGCCTAAATCGCTTGAATAAAACATTACACTGCAAGTTGACGTCAGAGAAATGAAGAAATCAAAGTTTTCAACGCCCCACAGTCAATTCTGTGCATCATGCAACTCATCATGCATTATAAATCCAAGTGCACGAAGGGAAAAATCAATAAAAAAGTAAATAAATTGAAGGCAGGAGCGAGGCAACGATAGCCGCAAAACTTTTACCTTCAGGGCAGTAAATCGATTCTCCGCAAACGATTACGAGGCGATTTTTTTTTTGCTTTCGGTTTTCTAAGGAGATTTTGCAAACAAAAGCAAAGATTACAGAAAACTTTTCGATCGACCAGCAAAACTAAATCGTTTCCTTTCACATAAAAAATTGGATTACACAAGAAAAAAACTTTATTTCCTCAAAAATGAGAAACTCTTACTTCAAACACGATTGTGCGAATACCCCAAAAAAGAGAATTCAGTTCCAGTGTCGTAAATTGGATTAAACCACAGAGAAGAATTCAGAATCTTTGATTGGAAAGAGAAATTTTTCACGCAAAACTTTTCGATTACGAGCGATGCTCTTTGATAAAAGGGACGTGACTGTTAGTCGTGGTCACATCAGAAGGTGAAATGTGATTAATGATTTAGAGAATATGTCACGAATCCACGTTGGACATCCATAAATTGTTCTTTTTGAAAGAAAGTTGTTAGATTTAATGTCGATTCTAAATCTAAAATCACCAAAGCGTAGACAAACGACAAAGCTTGAAAATTGCTCATTAGAATCACAAAGAAATTTCTTCGTCTGTCCGCGATGAGGAATAATTCCATAATCACACAAGACCTTCGTGTTGTCGTGTCGTGTTTGCTACTCCATTTAATAATTGTGCTGATTTCTCAACGGCTGATAATGATCACTCATCGCGTTTTCCTTCGGCTAGCACTTTGCGACGAAACATTAATTTTCATCGAATCTCAGAGCTTCTCAACTGCGAAGGTAATAATAAAATTTTGTATGTAAGTTTGTCTCTGCGACGAAAACGTCTTGTGCACAACGAGCAAGAAAACCATAAATCTCTTGAGCGGAAATAATAGCGTAAAGATCTTGCTTCTTTCCCTTCTCTTTCATGTTTATGACGTGGAACTATCGCTACTTCTGTGAAACGACATCAATTTAATAGTTTTTGCTTACTAGAGTGCTCGTTATGGTATAGAAGAGCTGGCGATGGACCATTCACTTGAACATTAATAATTGAGTAGATTTGAGAGCAAGAAACGCT
The DNA here is from genome assembly GCA_033064975.1 of Smittia sp. YW1114-2. Classification (NCBI taxonomy): domain Eukaryota; kingdom Metazoa; phylum Arthropoda; class Insecta; order Diptera; family Chironomidae; genus Smittia; species Smittia sp. YW1114-2. The sequence continues at coordinate 5,336,974 of CP093834.1, read as the reverse complement.
GCTTAGTCTAATGAGCATTTAAGCTTTCTTCGTCATTGTATGACAAGCGAAACGTGAAAGTTGAGAACGTTCAGGAAGCAACAGCGAGAAAATGAGTTTTGGTCAAGCGATTTTCTCGCGGTTTTTTCATGCGACGTCAATTCACAGGCAAATTGAAATAAATGAACATTCGATAGTCAAATTGTTGCGATACAATTGCGGTTTTTTCGGAAGGATGAAATACGACCTCGTCGAGTTTCATGGGAAGAGCCGAGAGAAAATTGCTCTCGTGGAAACAAAAGCAAATAAATATTCAATCTCTGTGAGTCAATCGATTTATTTATAATCGCAATGAAAGCCACGATTTAATAATAAAAATTGCATTGTGATCTCCGCTTTGTTAAGTTGATAAATAAAGCTTAAGCTTTCGATAATGTTCAACGGCAAACCATAAGATTTGATTTATTTACCAGTAGCCAGGAAAGACTCGGCTTGACAATAAATATTCAAACTTGCCATTCGAAGCGGCGACAACGTTATCGTGAGTGACAATCAAAAGAAACTTCTCGAGGAGAAAAACCATCTTTAAAACTTAAATGAAAACTCATCGAGACGGAAAACTAAAAGTGTCATCGTCCGATGTCGAGCAGAGGCGAAGGAAAAACTATTTAAACTCACTTCAAGATAACACAATAAATGGAAATGGACCGAAAAGATAACAAATTAAATTTTATTCTTTCTCTCTGTCCTTTCGAGGCGGATGGCGAGAATAATAAAACGAAAAGAAAAGACTTATTTCTGTTAAGAAGTTGATGTCATGACAAACCACAGAGATGGCTCTGAAGGGAAAATCTCAGTCGACGTTGGCAGCAATGAAATAAAAATTTAATTACATGACAAGAAGCTCTTGAGAAGTCTCTTCCCCGTGTCCGCCTTCTGCAACAGTAGTAAAATTCTATAATTCCATTATGGTTAAGAAGAGCCGTCGACGGAAACTTTTCTGCTGCTTTTTGCTGTCCTTTGGACTTTACAGTTTACACACGGAAAAACTCCAAGAAAAAAAACTTCCGTAAATTGATTTTCTTGGCGAGCAATTGTTCTTCTCGAAAAGAAAGAAAAAGTTTTTGTTTCTTGCCTTTTAATGTCGTTTCACTGTCATCAACGATATGGGTACATGAAAGTATCCGCATACACAAAAGAAGGAGATTTCTTTCGGCGAGATAAGACGTCGAAAATAATTAAATCAGGAAAATCTCGAAGTTTCTTCAGGTTAGATCCTTGAAGTGGATTTCTTTTGTCTCCTTTCTATGTCAAGCGTAAATCACCTAAGGTCAGTGAATTACAAACGGCTGTTGAGTGAAATAATAAAATTCAATTAAAACCGTGCGTACGGCTCGAGCCTCGAGTTATGGTGGCGGAGCGAAGATAAACGCCCGCAGGTTCTGCGTTTTTATTATTCACATTTTCATGTTCGCCGTTGACATCTTCAAAGCCACCACGAATGTAATTTCCAGCACGGTGATTCATCATTAACGTTGGACTGAATGTCGAGCTTGTAAATAATTAGAATCAAAGGTAGTCGTGTTGACAGCAAACATGGAACAGCGACGTAGTTGAATGTAAGAAGAACTTCGATTGCTTTCAGTGAAGAAAAAGATTGCGCAACTGTTTTAATTTCACATTGAAAATCGCTGATTCGCTAACTGCACCTTCTGGCCATCAATTTTTATATTTTCAGCAGATGAGCGAAGCTTCGAGAAATGCGAGGCGTTGACATTTCCATTCACTTTTTTTCACTCTCGACTCCAAGTCATCACGTTGAAAAATCGACGATGACAAAAGCCCAAGGAACTGAAAAATTCCTCCGATCGATGAAAAGAAACAAATAATAAATTTGCGGTTATCTAATCGCACGGCGTGCAGCGCCTTAGAATTAAAAAGTCTTCTTCATAAATTATTTATAATAATTTTTGCGAAAACATTGCGATACCAACCAAATGCTTCATCTTTTAATCGTGTTTTGTGGCTAACTGTGAACAGAAAACAAAATTGAAGAGAGAGGCGACCCATCCTGACGATCTGCACTTTAATTAAAGCACGTTTTGCATTTCGAGCTTCGCGGAGATATTTTCTCAACACCTTGCAACTGCTACTCGCGATTCTCGATTTGCAAGAAGAAAAGTGTGATTGAAATAGTTGGGAAACATAAAATCAGTGGAACAAGTTAAATATCAGACACAAAACGAATGAGAAATTGGAAAATTTTATCTCAAATGTCATCGAAAATTCAATCGTCGAGTTGAGAAGGGAAATTCCTTAATCGAAATGAGAAATGGAAATTATTTATTGTCTTTCGCTACGCTACGAAATTGAATTTATTTTTTCTTAGTTGAAAAAAAAATGTGTAAAATCACGAGAAGGTCAGAGAGTCAAAGAATTTTATCGCGTCGAGATGATCGACAATTTCACGAGTTCTCTCCTCGCGATCAAAGATATTTCGATTTTTCGAGCTTTCAGTTTGATGAGACTTTCCCAATGCTCAACTCGTTGGTGATGATTGTAATCTACAAACCTTAAATTAGATCGTCAACCTTACACGCTTAAGCACCTTTCAAACTTCTCAGCCCTATTTCTAACTCAAACGAATGGTCAGCGACGCGTGAAATTATCATAACAGCAATATTGTTAAAACAAATAACTCACCACGGCAACTCTTAACACTCTTGAGAAAGACAAAGATGATTACTTTGTAGTTTTGTGTCGTTTTGATGAGCTCTTGTAGCTTAAATAGTCATTAGACGTCGTTCAAGCGCCACCATCCATATCGCACTAGCGAACCGCGTCTTCGGCCCAGAGAGAAATATTTCCATCAACTCAGATTGATGAGACTCACAAGTAGCTCAACATTAAAGTCATCAATCTCGCTAATCGCATCTCCAGTTACTCAGTTCCACGACAGTTCCCTCTAATTTCTCAAAATAAATAAATAAAATGTCTCCCGTTGCAAACTCCGGTAGCCTCTTTTACGATGATGATTGTTCAAAGCTTACTCGAACCATATCAATTGTAATTGCCTTCGTCGGCTTTGTTGTAGGTACTCGCCATCATTATCATTATGCATCCGTCATAATCGTCAAAAAGTATCAGCGAAAACATCTATTTTACTTCATCTTTAGCTTTTGTCGTATCTCTCCGCTCGAAGATGTTTGTCAAGCCGTTTAATGCCTTGGCGATTAACTGTGTGTGCACTCATGAGAATGGAACGGGCATCTCTCGACTCTTTCTTTATCATTATTGTCAATTTTCCGTCTAAAGAAACAGCGAAGCAAAAATCACAATAAAATAATTGAAAACAATTATGTCCATCAAAGAGCGAAGCATTGCGCATAATGAAAATATGTTTTCAAACAAACGACATTCAGTTTTGATGTGTCAGTTGAGACTTTATCCGCGGGAACGATGGAAATTAAATTATCATTCGCGCTATATTCTCGTGCGAAGATTACGAAGCATAAATGCATGCGCGCAATTAAATCTCAACACAAGTAATGTCTCGATGGAACGATTTAGTTTAACTGCACATGAGCGCAACATCATACACGGCATGTGAGTTCGATGGAAAATAATTACACGCGAATCGCATCGCGGGAGAAGAAGGGAAGACAGTTCCCTCGACGTAGATTTCATTTGCAAGCAAAACAAATAATTAATCGCGCCTGCTAAGCTAGATTGACGGATAATGAGACATTCAACGTTTGTGTTTTCTGTCAGAATCATCAGCCAAACGACACCTTCAGTTGCACCTCAGTCCAAAACCTAATAACACAGCAACGATCGTCGATGGATGCATCAACTCAGAAAACAATAATCTAAACACCCAATTATTTCATCACTTCCTCATGCTCTTTCAATTAAGGTCTCCAGATTTTACTTCAAGTTCCACTTTATGCAGTCGTGAACATGAGTTGGTAATTGAAGTGAGTCATTTCGAAGGCGCAATAAAGACGCCTCTCTCTCGATCTCAACCGCAAATTCAATCACCGTGAAATTTATGCGTTCGGATGTAGAAAAGCGAGAAGATTGGAGGTGACAAATCATATATTTCACTTACCCACGGCCTTTAGCCCATTCATGATTTATCAATTAATTGCTTCGCAACTCTAGTAACCTTCGAGAGATTTTTGCTTTTGGCGCGGCAGGCCACGAGGATGAATCGATGATCACACACTCGATCGCGCTAGACGAGAAAGCAAGTAAAGCTAACGAGCATAAATGGGCAATGCCGATTGTTGAGTGGGCGAAGAAAATATGTTCGCTCATTCATTCACAAAAAAAAATCGAATAATTACACTCAGTTAAGATGAAATAAGCGCTGCGCCTTAGTTTTTGTTTTAAATGGCTTTTCAACTACTCGCTCGTCTCGCAAGACACAAAAATATTTTTTATTTTTAATAATAATGTTGTTGTTGACTTCAGTTAGAGTCTCAAGTGGAAAAGAGAATATCCATGCAGAGATGTGAACGAGGCTTTTGAGCCTCGAAGAAGTAATCTAAACTTCCCTTCTGCCATCTCTGCCTTCGTGATCTCTCACCATGATCTCTCGCTTGCTTCCTAGATCTTTATTTTTTTCGGCTGAGGCTTGACTTCTGGGGCTAAGCAAACGCGTGGGTGTCGCACAACTTCACAATAATTGTTCAAGCTCGTCGGCGAGAGACTCGCGACTCATTATAAAGCGAGGACGGATAGACAGGGCAGGGATTTTACGCTGATAGCTTTTTGAAACAATCCCATATCGCATCGAGTCTCGAGAATCAATGAAATCGCTTTTACCTCGCTTTATTCACAAAAGATTCCGTTATTATAGGAGTGAGATTGATTTTAATGAAAGATTTTCTTCTTTTTTTTTCTCTATTATTTGCTGATAAATAAAGAAAATGAAAAATCATTTCTATGAGATGTTGAGGCCGATTGGAAAGAGAGAGAGAAAGAGAGCTTGGTAAAAGGCGAAGCGCAGACAGAGCGTCTGAGACACTTACAACGACCCCAGCGATCACAATAAAAATGTCATAATCTCTCAGTTTATTACAATCGCTTTGCAACAGATTAAAACCTATTAAAGAAATCTCTACAATCCCCCACAAAGCTTTACAAAAGGTGGAGCGGAAAGCAAACGCTGTAAATAACAATAAAGCAGAATTTATCGCACTGTACAGAGAGCGTCGATTCACGAAAGATGCGTTGTATGGTGCACCATACAATTTCTATTCGAATGCATAAATAATTCGCTCGCTGCATCGATTTGCTATATCGTGGCATGCACACACATTACACGTTCCCGTGCAGCTCCTAGAGCATAATAAAATCAATGCTCCACGCCAGTCGATCGCTCTCGCGGCTCTTCTCCCACCGTAAACACGATAAATTGGAGTTAAATTTGAAGCACGTGACATGAAGAAGAAAGAAGTTAAAGAAGAGAGAGCTATTAAATCATTAATATCGCTTATGGGTTTCAATCGCGCGCTTTGGATCAATTGTGCGATAGGCGAAATTCTAAATGTGAAGAAATTATCTATCATTTCGCTATGCGCAGCGTTTGCGACAAATTAATGGCTTGCACATTTGGGGAATAGCAAGAAAGAGAACAAACAGGTAATTGATAGTTCATGTGAACCACAAGAAAAAAAAATGCAAGAAAAAGGAGAAAAGAGCAAGCAAGCTCTGAACATATCGGTTCGTGTATGAAAAATTCACATCGTGATCTGCAGTTGCTTCGTCTCTTCTCGTTTTTCAATTTTCTCGTTTTGTGGGATTAGCAAATTGCTTCGGCGCGAGCAATTAGCAAAAATTTATTTCGCTCAGATAGCAGCATATAGATAGATTTTTCACCTTCCCTCTTCGCCCAGCGAGCCAAACTGTCGAGGTGGAGAGAGAAAGAGATTTACAATCGCAAGCTCGATGCTGTGTGAAAGCATTGGAATAAACTTCTCGGAGGTCAAGCATGAATTATTGATCACCTGTTATCGTTAACTCTTCTCTCTGCTCTTTGTGCTTCACATTAAAAGGCATCGCGAGGTAATTAAAACCATGAGATATTTCTTGTTTGCGCTGACTCCAATTGTTCGCTTCGTTTGGCAAGCAAGTAGCATTGCATCACACGATAATCATGCTTCGAGTTGATTTTTGTGCTTTTCTTTGGCTGATGCACTCTTACCTTTCTCCTCCTCTTCATCGGTAAGAGAAACAGATCTCGCGAGACATGCACGACGCGAAACAAATTCGTTAAGTGGCTTTGGCGTGTTGGCAATTATTCATTTCGCACATGAGACCTGAGAAGAGACTTCAGCCATTTCTCAAATCCGCTTCAGCTCAATTATAATGAGGCACAGGATTCATAAGTGAAATATCGCTTATGTGGTGCACTCTTCTTTTGCAATTCGATTTAGACACGATTTGTTTTACTTTCTTATGATCGCTCGCTACGTTTTCCATTTCGTCTTCCTGCATTCTTCAACGTATGTTGATTGTAGGAAGATCCACGTAATCTCGCCTTAGAAAGTCGCATCCGAATGTCTTTTAATTTCAATGTTGTTCAACGTTTAAGTAATCGGTAAAGCACATTCACTCGTATGGAGATTTAATTGTTATTAGTTAGTTGCTTAGAATCATAAATATCTCCATTCGCAAGACGTTCGGCTTTAATCATTGGCTTTCTCAATCATTAGCTCAAGGTTTAGAATCATAGACATCACTGCGATCGACAATCGAATCTCATGAGACGATCTGCCACAGAATAGAGAACACACAATGCCATTACTAACTGTAATAAATCCGCTGACTGTAATTGCTTTGAGTTTTCTTTCCTTTCCTTAATTTCAATTAAATTTAATGTCTCTTCAATGGGGCTGAGTCTCACTCGCTACGACGTCGACTCGCGCTCGTAGGTGTATCGAAAAATGTGAATCTCTAAGCTCACACAATTCGCTTGCTGAACATATTTCTTCAATAACGACTACTTAATTGGAAAGAGTCATGTTTGAGGCTTGAGGCTGAGTTGACACGGCGATATGTGTAGTTTTGGTTTTTCTCTCGCTTATGACAGTTGAAGAAAAGCTCAACATGAGACTGCTGTGTTGTGAGTGAGATCAAGATCTGCTACTTAATCAACTTATTTAATTTAGAGTCGCGGGGTGATGAATTGACGTCAGTGTACGCCTGCCAACGCTTGTAGTCGGCATATGATGCGATGAAAAGAGTCGGAGCTAAAAGGTTTTTTCTGATTCGTTTTGGAGAAGCGGAGAGAATCTTGGCCTGACCGAAAGCCCTCAAATATCATGCTCGCTCACCTATTATGATGGCTTTGGCTTGCGAAATCGAGTCGTTTCGCTCCGACCGAAAGATCACGGCAGTTCCAATTCCATCACATCTCTCAGGTTGCCGAAGACATTCAGCGAGGGACGTCACGTTTCTGCTGCGCCAGCAAAAAAAATCAGATTTTTGACTTTTGATAAGTCCATGAGAACTTCTTCAACTCCATAGCGTTTCACTCGCCTTCGTCTCTGTTGCTTGCTTCCAATTGCCTTCAACATCTTCAACTGCTGCTCTAAATACATTTCTTTCCTCACCATTGGTTCCAATTTGCGATTTGAAAAAATCGTTTTAATTGCAAAAGCGAGCGCAACGAAACTGATATCCGACTTTAAACTTTGACTCTGTGGGCGTCTGTTTGCTAGGGCTTCGGTGGGAAATGGTCAATATTGAAGTCTGCAATAGCGAAAAACTCCAATTATGGTTTTCATAATGAGTTTTTAAGGTGAAACACATGAACCTTTAATCTCCCGAGCAATAATTCTACATCTTGTTAAGCATTGTTAAATGGGAAACTCTTCGCCGTTGAGTTTCAATATGCTTTCAGCATTTTCTCCAACTCTACCTCTTCTCTGCCACGGTTAATACGTGTCATTAGTTGGCTAACAGAAAGCAAACCATTAAATGAAAAGTGAAAATTGAGATTTTTTTCAATTATCCAACGTTCAGATGTTCATGTATGACTTCATTTTCGCTGGATTTGCCTTCAAGTCATTTGCGATGAGCGTCTTGTGAAAAATCGCGCTGAAACGTCTCTTTAAATATCAAAGAAATATTGTGTAAAGCAATCAATGATGGCAGGAAAGAGGCTGAGTTGATGATGATCTCGGATCATTGAACAATTAATAATCCAAAAGTCTTGTCAGCCTTCACATAATCCAATTGAAGAATATTATTCTAGAAGTTTAAAGAAATAACATAAAAAATATTGTGCAATCCTCGCCCATCGCAACATTCGTCAAATGATCCGTTCAAGGATGAGACGATCTTTCTGCAATCTTTCTAATCCGACAGCCGAGTTCTTGCAACAATAAATCTGAAATTAGTTGTAAAAGATCATTAAACAAACACAACTGCGACTTCAAGCGATGGGAAGAGATCATTTTGTTGCAGAAATTATTTTTTGCAACATCCATACGAGTCACACAGAACAATTGCTACAATTTTTTCGTGATTTCTATGAGAGGAGAAGACAACAGTGAACAACGAAGCGCAAAATTAGTTTGCATTTGCATTCGGGATGGCACAACGACTAAAAAATGTTTTCGTTTCTCATGTGATGTTGATGAAGAATTGCTGATCATCTGTCTGAGTCTTCGAGCCAGCGACGCTGTTAACGAGAGTCGAGGAAGCTCTTGAGTGGACTTATCCGAGACAAGGAACTGATTTCACATTCTGAGCAGACAACGAGAGCAATGCAAATGCTGAACCAATGTTTGTATTAGCATTTAACATTCGCGCGCGCATTCCTTGCTCAACCGAAAATCACGACGGAATGCCTCAAATTCCATGATGATTAAAATGTGCTTGGCGATGGTGAAGAAATGTTATGCAAGGTAAGGCAGAATGAGACCTGCAACATCTCTATACACTTTCCACGGCAGCCGCTGATGTTTTATGCACAATTCCACGTTTAGATCTTTCGCTTTGTTATTTTTACGTAATTTTTTTTGTGTTTCGCCTCGAGGAGAGAAACAATTTATTCAGTGTGAGGCGCGCACGAAGAAAAAAGCGAAATATTATTCAAGTTTGTGTTTCGATTATTGTCTCTGCCGCGCTCGATCTTGAAGTGAGATTTGCCTTTTTTTTCTTGGGAATTTCAATTTCATTCTTGTTGACCTTAAACCATAGATCGCTGCACTATATTTCTCTCCTTATGCCATTTTCTCTCTAATGCCTTTGCATAAAATCAATTATTATTTTCATGTTTCGTTTGCACACTCGACGGCTATTGAGATGTAGAATGTGTTCACTGCAACCTCTTCTGACAATGTTCCCACAATTCAACAACATCGGTAGTGCATTTAGCGACTCAGGAAATCATGAAAGTCTCGGAGTGAACTTGACTCAGAAACGAGGCTTGTTGCTCGTTGAAGGTTTCACTGGTCGATGGTCGGAGGTCAAAAGCGGTAAACATTGATCTTCGAGTCGCACCCTCAATAAAATTCCAGAATTGTTCTGAGTCAGTCCCTTTTGGAATTCGATGTAATTTGTTTCTCAAAAACTAACAACATCGAAGACTTTGCATGTCATTAAATCATTGCATAAAACAACGAAACCTGTGTCAAACCGCTCAGTGTCTCTCAGTGAATATTGCAAACGAAAGTGCTTTGTTGGATTTGATTTTCAATCGAGTCATTTGCATACAATCAACTTTAACTTCGTCGTCGAGCGCTGACTTAGATTTTGTCGCATTTCGCGCACAACTTGAAAAAGCATGAACATCAGCGACCGATAAATCGAACATCGTAAATTACGTAAAACATTTTTTTTCCTGCATCGTAACAACAAAGCGATTAAAAAGTTTTTGGTGTTAAACACTGATCAGTACACAACTTCTCTTGCGAAGTGTTTGTCGTTGCGGTAGCAAAAAAAACTGTGTCTTGAGTTTATCTCGGTCTCATCAACCCTCATCCCTTTCTCCCCACTTCACTGCACTTTCTAAATGCAGCGCTAATTTGCTGCAATTCTTTCAGATGGGCTTGAACCCAATGGTCATGAGAACTCTTAAAAATAAAAAAAATCTCACGAGCATCGTACAAACAAAAAATATTACGCGTTCATTGAAACTTGAAGATTTCCATCCCTCAGGTATTCCCATTAAGATTTATCTTCCCATCATATCAAAAGAAACGGTGCCCTATTAATAATAAAAAAAAACTATCTCCGGGAGAGGTGAATTGATGAAAATTCCCGTGCACATGTGAGCAAAGGACCCTCGAGCGTTTTTTATGTTCAAACATCTGAGACGTCTGTAATGAAAAAAACAACTTCGGACTGCAGTTTTTGTAAGAGAGCTTCCCATATTCTCCTTCCCGTTCGCATCACAAATAAAAAATCAACACACCCCGGAAGATCGTAAGATACGCTCGTCGCTCCTTAATTTTTTTTATATCAAGGGGTAGTTCTTTTTTCTTTCTTTTCGTCTCGTCGTCTTCTTCTTTGCTTTTATTATTTAAAACTTTTTTATTTCTTCGTCTTTTGAGATTTATGCACATTTCGGATCATAAAAAACCAGATGCCCTCGATTGTGAAATATCATCCGTTTCATTCTCCCGTTTCATCGAACAAACAAATCCAAATCGATCTGAAAGGGTCAGACTGAAAGGTCCTGGGAGAAGAATTTTTTTCGTTCCGTTTCTTGATTTTTTATTGATGCGAAAAATAATTAAATTCGATGAGAGTGGTCGAGAAGAGCTTCATCACAGGATAATTCGATACGATTCGAAGAAAAGCGTGAAGAGGACAAAGGATAACGGTGAAGCTTTCCTTTTGGGTTTTGATTTCTCATGTTGAGTCGCTTAGCGGACCGTAGGCTCTTGATTGCTTTTGATGATGATCAGACAAAATTTCTTTCGACAGTAAAAACTCCTTTCCGATGCTCAGATGAAAGAGGTCGAATCCATTGTAAGATGAGTACATAAAGAGATTGGGATTCTGTTCAAAGAAATCTCCTTTGTGATCCAATAATTATTTCGTCAGCGGCAGATGGCAAAAACACAAAACTCTCTCCGCTCAATGGGAATTAATTTGATTTCTTTAACTGTAATTGCTTTCATCGGCGAACGTTTTAGTTAACACAATCGGGAAGGCTCGTCCAAAACATTTCAAAGACAAAAGAGCCTTTGAAATCTTTTCAAACTCTTTGGACTCGAATTCAACTCGAGCGATCCAATCAAAAGAATCTCGAACGGTTTGTGGTGATTTTTTTTGTGCTGATCATTGAACGATAATTTGGATTACGGGAGTAACCTAACGGTGAACCGCTTTATTCATGGTTTAGATGGAGATTCTCCAGGATGTTGCGTTGATTAAGAAGCGAGAATCCTGTAAGGACAATCGGCAGTTGATTAACTGCAACAGATGGAAGATGATTCGATGCAAACCATGCAAATCACGATCATAAATTACAGCGTTCGTATGTGAATTTTTTTGTTCTTTATTGCCTTTGGACCGCGCCAGCGTCATAAAAAGTGTTAACCCTCAGCTTTTTCACTTCTATTCATGCAAATTCACGCATAAAAACCTTTCATTTATTTTAATTTATATATTTTTTTTAAGTTTCGGGTCGTGGAAGCCAAAAAGAGACCCACAGCGGCTGAGAAAAAAAGAGTCGAGCTGTGAGTGTGACAAGGGTTGTTGAGGGGTCAGGCTGTGACTGTACGGGATGAAAGTTTCCTGTGTATTCAAATTCGAAAGGGTTCAATCACAGGGTTCACGATCAAACATGCGAAACTCTCAATGGAAGTGAAAGTAATTTTAGTCGATCTCACTCATTCTCAAACCCCGTTGGAAAATAATTTAGCTCATAAAGGATGATAACGCGTAATGATGTACGATCGGAACGCTTCATCAATGAAAATGACTACCGGGACGAAGCGAGCGGCAGCGAACGGTTATTAAATTTAATAATTTTCTAAACTCTTCGCTCGATGCGTGACATGACGGTATCTCAATAAATTTAAATTATTGTTGAGCGCTGGAACAGCCTCGCCTGGATTTATGGATTTCATTCCACACTCGCATCGGGATTTCGGCTGTAACTTTATCTTTCATTTCCTATTTCCACATCGGGTTGAAACTTCTTCCGTCTCTTGTGTTTAGAGAAATTTCTTTCACGAGCGCATCGGTTAGATAAATTAAAGGGATTAGAACGATGCCTGGTGGATGAGTGAGGAGAAGCATCGCTTGTTTACACTCTCGGCTCGATCGGAAATTGACGGCAATCAAATCAAACAAACTCTTTGGTTCGTCTTTCCTTGTTCGAAAGCTGCAAAACAATCCAGAAGGCCTCGAGGAAACAAATCGGAAGCAATGGACTGCTGAATCATAAGATTTATTCGACTTTCTTTAAATAAATAACGAAGCTAATCACCAGGAAGAGAAAACCAGTCCTCGAGCATAAAAAAAGCTAAACAGGACCCTGAGAAGTCTCCCGGTAAAAAAAACAGATTCACGTTGGTCGTTATGCAATGTGAGGGGACGAATTGTTTCTCGTTCTTTCGAAGATCTGCGTGAGAAACTTTTTTCCTTCGAGGCGAAATTTCTTGCCCTTTGTCTTGGCCTTGAATGTATAAAAAGTTGCTTGGGTGATCAACAAATGTCCTTACACAGACATCGGAGTAATGTCGCTGTCCCTGATGAGCAGTTAAAAAAATATTCGTGGGGACGATTCCATGAGAAAAAAAAGTCTTCGTTTGGACGTAGAAGAGAACGAGACGATGATTTATGAGTTTTCACATGTTGCAAGTTTCTCAGGAGAAGATTTAGTCGCGATTAAAATGAAAGAGAAGCTCTTCGTCTCGATTAAATCTTGCAGCTTCCCATTTGCTGTCAGCAACCGCCGCCGCAATCAAACGACCAAAAATATTATGATCATCACACACAAAAGACACGACAAAGTGGAAATCGAAAAGAAATTTGTGGTTTTGTTGCGTGAAATTAAATTGTCTGTGCAACAATTTTCCATTGTCATTTCTTCGACGAGATGATTCCGATTCTTTCGGTTCTTTCCTTTCGCTCTGTTCTAATAAAAAATATTGTTCCGTTAGATCGTTCTCCGGGTCGAGAGTCTTCTTCTTATCCTACTTCGGAAACCGTAAAGCGAAGACGTAGAGGAAAGAAAGACAAGAAAAATGAAAATCTAATTTAAACAAAACCACAAAAATCAAAACAGCATGTTGAGTAATATCCTTTTGCCACAGCAATTTTCAATGCCTTGAAAGACCAAAACGAGTTCTGTGTATGAAGCCGACCGCTTGTTGATGACGGTCAGTGCTGGGCAGGAAGTCTGTGTGTACGAAGGGCGAACGAAACAAGATCGTAACAGGTCAAAAAACAGAGAGAAATTCCAACAAACAGATCAGTTGCTCTTTAAATATTTGCTTTCCAATTCACTTCGCATCGTTCGTCGGCTGTTTTTGCGGCTACTGGTTTATCGATTTTGCAATTTTGTTGCATCTGATCGTAAATCTATCGGAGCTAGACACAACGGCAAGAGATCAATTACAAGACGTTCCATAGAGTGAAGACAAATATAATTATTATTTACTTGCTTAGCACCCAGAAATTGCCAATCGCGTGAAACAATGGGGGGATTGAGAGGTAAGCGAGTAGTAATTGCTACCTGCTGATTTTTTCCATCAACGTTTTTCGTTCGCTCAAGAACAATGTGCAAGAGAGAGGAGGTCGTTATGCAATATCGAGTGTGAGGCATGAAATTCACACATAAACCATCGACACGACACAATCGCGATCTCCATCTAATCTGCAATGCGCGACTTCCCTCGCGACGACAACATCATGACTTGCTCGCTCTTCGCTTTAGATGTTAACAAAATTAACCTTTTACTGCCGTCGTGCCATAAATTTACGCCTTTTCCACATATTTTCCATCTCTTCTTCCCTTTTATAACATAATCGTCGGCCTGAAAATTATTTATTCAGCGTTATCTCTTTTGCATAAACTGCTCAACAACAACAGCAACAAAATATTTCCGTGCACAGCCAAAACACGGACGCGAACAAGAGCTTTATGGCCGATCCAGGCGCTTTTCAACATCTTTATATTGTTTATTTGTAACACAGAAGCTAAACGTCTCGACTAATAAAAATAAAAAATCGTAAAATACCTTCGAGGAATTCTCTTGTTCGCCTCGCGTAGGATCATTCAGCTTAGATGAGAAGCGTTTATGGTTGTGATTTAATATTAGGCTCGCAGCGGCGAGATAAACTGTGCTTAGGCTCGTGCATTTCGATCATTCCTTTGGCTCTCGAGTAGAATCCTTCCTCCGTCACTGAACCTGCCCGTAAAACAAATTCAGCGAAAAGCGCATGAAGAATCGTTGTCTCGCAGATTCCTTCTGACGATTCTTCGTTTGCTATCATCATCACGGTCACGATAACGCCTTAAACAACGAAGCAATCTTACGCGAAGCCATTTGGGGCAATTTTACCTTGAACACTCGCTGATGACGATTAGAGAGTGCGGTGTTTTATCGTTGCGCTAAGAAATTATATTCTTAAACGGTAACAACTACTCGTGTTACACTTCGCTGCTGGGCTAATGTGTCTTGCGCTCAAAATCAGTCTCTAAACCATCAACGGAACAAATTTCAAGCTTGGGGAGGTGTTCACATTTCCGTTAGTTTCTCAAAGTTATCCTGAAACAAAAATAGAAACTTTCCCACACACAAAGCGCGTGGAATTATCAAGAGACCCGTCCAATAATTCATTGACTCTCGGGTAATTAAATTCGTTCAGCCTTCAGATATGCGATCAAAATATTTATGTTTGCTACCCGCGTGTGTCTTGCGGTCGAGAAGCGTCCTTCACACTCATCGCAATTGATTTGCATAAATGCATTTCGAACGTGGAATCGATGTGTGTGCATGGTGGAGACCGAAACGATCTCAGTCGCGTGTCAACGAGTGTAAAGTAGTAATCGAACTCGTCATGAAATCGCAATTTCATTCGTTTATCTCCGAAAGAGCCCAGCAAGCGATCAAACGCTCTTGTTTCCTCTCGATGTTCACAATGCTAATCAGCAAGTTTGTCTCTGACAACCAGTTTTGCATAAATTGCCCTCGCAATAAAAATTCAGTTTGATTTGATTATTTCGACTCGATATGTACGGGAAAGAAATTCGCAATGTGCTTGGCATTGGATAACATTGTTGTTGCTTAATTGTGCAGATGCTTACGGTCGATTGTATGAAAGAACACGACGAAGAGAGAGAACGAAAACAGAAATTGAGGGAACAATGGACAACAATGAGTTATTGGGCATTTGGGGTGCAAAGCGAAAGAACTTGACCTATCGGAAGGGACAAGTGACCTTACGATTTGAAAAAATTGTGGGCTCGGCGAATGGAATCGAATTTATTTCCTGGACATGTGCGTTTACTTTTGCATCGGAGATTAAGATTTTATTTTCGATTCATCATGGAAATCGTTTTTCTAGTCGACTTGATGATAAATCAAAGATCATCGATTGTCTGAAGTGAGATGAATGGAAGGCGCAAGGACTAAATCGACGCATTAAGCATGTAATTGGGTGGTCCAAACATTCAAAGGTGTTCTCGAGAGAAAATTTGAAAATTATTCACTTAAACGTAAACAAAATTCTTTGTGCGAAATCGAAGCCGATTCGATGCCAAAATAACAAAGCTTTGTTCCTTTCTTGCATAGTTAATCCTTGCGCAATTCCATCTGACACGATAAACTCCTCTGTCGGCATCTCATGTCAAAAGACTTTCGTGTTCAAAGGCACTTAAGAAATTCACTCTTGTCCTCAATGAGTCGACTGGAAGGAACCAACCAAACGTCATCGATAAATTATACGAGAAATCTTTCGACGACGATGAATTAAACGAGAAACACATCCTGCGCTTGCACAACCGCTACTTTGACCTCTTTCTTATTTTTCCAGACACAATATCCTGCCACGAATCTTAATGAATCGTCAAGGCATTTAAGAAATCTCTTAATAGCGTTGAACAACTGCATCAACACGACGACAAAAAATCTTTAAAAAATCGTTTTGAGCTTAAAAAACGTCTGTGAAAAGAAATCGCCCTAAGACGAAATTGACAAATGTCCCCGAGTCGTCGTGAAAACAAAGCTGATACTGGAGAGAAATCCAGGTGGAAGAACGGGACGTGCATGGAATATCTCGATTCTTCTCTCTCTCTCATTTCAGTTTTACGCTTGTTTATGTCACATTGGGTTTGAGGAATCAAGGAAATTATTAGATTTGTTTGAGAATGACAGATCACCGCCACGTTTGGAGTGTTGAGGCGAGTCTCTCGCTCGAAGAAATATCGAACAAAAGACGATAAGAATCTCAGGCTCATTTTCACAGGAATTCCAGAAGTCGTGTCGCCGTTTATCCTTTGCCTCGCATGCATTGACCCAGATTTCCATTAAAATCTTTCGAAGAACATTGAAAAGAGTCCATTGACAAAAGCCAAAGAAGTCAACGATCAACAAGGAACAAAAGGAAATGCATTTCATTTGTCATGTTAATCACGACTGATGTCGGAGCCGTGATTTCGTTCCATGAAGTCGCCTTTATTGGAACGCATAAATCAGAAACCGTAGAGACCTCCGTCAGAATCCAATTTAGAGTCCGACAACGAGAAACCAATTGCATCCTCAGCTAACCGCAGAGCGTAAAAAACCCGGCAGCACTAATCCGAGAACACAAAGTTATCTCGTAAAACGCAATCGACCGTTTGATGGACTTTGAATGCTGCAGATCGATTTGCTCATTTTTTGCTGATTCCGATGTAACATGTCAATAAAACGAGATATTAGACTCCCGACGTCAAACGCATCGATTATGAAACTTGGAAATGCTTTCATGCAGCTCACAACAAAGGAAGTTTTTTCTGCAAATCATTTCGAGAGGGTCAGCAGTCGTAGGTAGAATATTCATCTCGACTGAGAAGCATCGAACATTGTCCAATTGCATGAAACGAAACGTCACTCAATTTTCATCTGCAAAAATTAATATTTTGATCAAATGAAATTCGAGCGAACAAAAGGTAGCTCAATTCATTGGAAACTTTCTCCCTCGCTTTATGCGATCATCTGACCTGCTCTGGTCGCCTTTGTGCAATTTCGACGTTTTTCCGTTGTCAATTTGTAAGACGTCGCCGCAAAACGAATTGCTTTCAGCTTCTGAAAGTGACGATCGTGGCTTGGTTTCTGATTCTCGGTTGCGATTGCTGTACGTGATGACGACTTGGTTTTCTGCTTCGATGCTGTTTAGCCGTTGAAGGGTCTCAGCTTAAGTTTTTTTTCCTGCAGCTTCATTCAGATCTGCGACTTGTTATTTTTTTTACCTCAATAACTAAGTGGCAGCTAACAAACAAAAATATCAAATCTCAATGAACCTGAAGTTTAGATCGAGATCGAGACAAAAAAAAACTTTAATAAAAAACTCAACCGAGATAAGAAATAAATCTTGAATATAATTAATTGGAATGTTTGTTGAGAGTGACGAAATTAGAAAATGATTTGGAAGGTTTTTGTCGAGGGACAAAGGAGATTTTTTCACGATTTCTCTGGGTCTGATAGTTTCTTTCCGCTCTCAATGGACGCTTTTTCCATTCATCCACGAATCCTTTAACCTTTTACCTACAGCACTCACATAAATTATACATTGTGAGCAGTTCCTCGCCGTTCTCACAAAAAACTGTTTGTTATTTTTTTCATAATGGTCGAAGACGACTGGAAAAAACGTCGGGTATTGTTATGCAACGTTCCCGGATTGTGATGCAAATTGTGTCCCCGACGAAAAGGAATCGCTGCAGAGTCAACAAAAAACTCGAGAATGGCTCTTAAGGGTAATAATTATATGCTAGTTAAAGGATAAACCTTTGTTGCCTTCGAGGCGAAGCTTTGGACGACATTTCCACGGCTGGAAAAACGATTAACAATTCAAAAGTTCGTCGTTAAACTCAATGTGGAAGAAAGTTGTTATTTTCATCGTCGAGGCGCGCCCAGCAACGCGTCACATTACATCCAGTGGGATCGAGCATGTGCGCTTTTTAATCGCCCAGAATCCGGAACTGCAATGTTTGCCAATGCAACGACCAGCTTTCCCAGAAAATCAATCTAATCATTTATCATTCGGCCGGGGACGTGTCATAAAATGCAAACATTAAAGCTGTCGAGCAATGTAAATGACCCTCACAAACAATTCAATTCTGCATAGAATTCATTTTCCCGATCGAGACGAACCGAAATCCAATTTAATCACAATCCAACATTAATTCTTTCTATCGATCGAGATCCGTATGCAAATAACCTTTGACCTAAAAAAATGTGCACGATGCAGAGAATTCCCAAAAGTGACCAACGATTCGAAAACGTGTGTCACAATTTTCTATGCAACTTCATGCAGGAGAGCAAAGAAAAAAACTTTCAGGGGTGAACGAACAATGTGAATATTTAGTTTTTGCATTCATCGAACCCGAAAAGACGTTACCTTTCACTTTTTAAGGGACGGGACAGGGACAATGCTTAAATGACCATCCAATAAATTACTTTGATAGAATTGTTGGCTTAATGCAATGTTGCCAGAAAAGTTTTTATGAACTTCAAAGCAGACGATTCAATCTCTCAACGTCTTCCTTCCACTTATCGATGGACCTTAAAGCGAACTAATTTTCCTCTGCTTCTCATTAAATTGAAACTTAACCCCTTGGAGATGTTTCTCGGCTTCGCTTTCTGTCGAATCGTTTTACGACTTACACGAAAAATTTGTCTCGTAACGCAAATGAAAAGTAAACTCTTTAGCTGACGGACCCAAACACATGTTCATTATCATCTTGAAAACTCCTAAAACGTTAATGTCTCTTCGTGTCTGCGAGCATCTTTTCGATGGATTTATAAATAAATAACAGTCAAAATCTGGTTGGGGTCAACATTTTCTTTTTGGCTAGGGTAACGTCGTGTGAGCGATGCTTTTAAAAATAAATTAAGATTTCCGAGAAATATCCATGGAAAATGAAGACGTAAATTGATACAAACATCGGGACGAGATGTGGCCGTTTCGGTTTGAAGTGGATCGAGTCTGTGTCACCAAGTGATTGAGATTTTCTTTGGTTATCAATGACAGAATAGTTTGAGCTTATTGCTGATTTAGTGCGTTGCAGGGCAGTTGAAAGTTTTCAAGCTTAAAGAGTAGGAATATGCTAGCAAACTTGACGTATATTAAACTTGAAATATTTGATGAGTTTAGTCAAATGTTATGCAACACATTTCCCTATGCAGTCTCCCAACCAAATCCAAAACCCCTCGATGGAAAGTTCCTTGTGAATCTGTGTTCGATATCGACACTGAAATCTCGGATAATTATAGATTCACGAGCGCGCTGTACACTTGAAATCAGAGCCACGAATGCACAACGTCTAAAAAAGTGTTTGTTTACGTCCCTCCGGAGAACGTTTCCACGAAAATCTTTTTTCACTCGAAATTGAACTTGACTGTAAACATTTTTCATCGTCGTGCAGGCTGATGCCAACACAATGAGTGAATGTATTTCTGGATGCGCTTTAATTGCTCGAATTCATTAGCATCAAGCGAGAGAAAATCGTTTGAAATATGGTTGGTGTCACGATGTCTTGCCGTCGACTGCTTCTTGGTCGCTCTTGATGTTGAAGTATGAAGGGTGATCTATTTTAAGAAGCCCGAGATGCATCTTGTGGGATCGCCAGCATTTCTCAAACTCTAATAATGTTCAACGAGTGAATTAAATGAATTTGATCCTCGATGAAAGGTTCATTGTGTGCGATCGAAACTCAACTCGCAATTCGCAGTATCCTTTCCAGACACCCGAGAAAAATTGTAATCCTTACGCAAGCCCAAGAAACTCTTTACAACAATGGAATAAAATTTAATCCGAGCATTGGGACCTTCAGTCCGTCATCTCCTTCGTGCACAATTTTTGTTCTGTTAATTGAATTGAGACGCTGAAGAAAAGGCCGATTGAGTCGGAAAGATTCGTTTTTTATTGAGGCCATCGAAGACGAGGGAGAACTGATCGAATGTGGGCAGATTTCTTAAGACGCATTGTTGCGAGAGAGAAAGGATGTTTGGCACGTAAGTAAAAAATGTGAAACATGAAAAATGATGGAGACTATTGGTGTCGTGTTACGGCCTGTAATCGTCGAAGGCTTCGAAAGTGGGACGCGTGTTCAGCTGCCACAGGAAACCCTTCATCGACTTGCAGCCTTCGAGAATTGTAAATTGTCTTGTTCCACTTTAATCGCTCCACGGTCGAACGGAAAATGCGAAAATCCATTAAAACTAAAGTTGGTAAAGCACCAGCAGAGCTCTCGCACCAAATCGCAGCGTTATTAAATTATTTTTAGCTGTTTTCGACGAGTGCCACGACGTGCCAAGCACGTTCAAAAGGAAAGCGCACGACATCCAAGCCAATGGTCATTGCATTGGCTTTCACCTCACCGACCCACTAATCGATACTTCATTGTTTCTGTTGGTAACTCGCTCGCTCCTTACACGAAAGCCACAGAATTGTTTTGTAGATATTTTGAGCTCGCTGAATGTGGGTTAATATCCTCTCAACGTGTTCCGTTCGGGCTTCGGATGGATACCAACAGTTGATTTATTTTGATTTCCATCGCATAATGCCGCCGCGCGATCTGCTTTTCCGTGCCCAACGCTTTCCTTTCCTCGCGAACATTGTTTTTGTTTTATCAATATTTAATTCACGGAAAACAGGAGAAAGAAGTTGAGTGTGGTTTATGGGAAAGCAAAGCCACTCGCAAACATTGGACATTTTTTGTTAAATCGATAGCAAACGACCACGTTAACCTTACGTCGAACGACGCTTCCCCTTCCACTCTCTACGTTTGATGTTTCGCTTAGTTCGGATTTATGTGCGCAGAGGGGAAGAAGAAACGATGCGCAACAAGCTCAAAGCTTATTCGAATATGTTGTGACAGTTAAACTTATGCTGGGTTTGAAGACAAACTCTTATAAGAAGTCAGGCTATTGCAATCTATCAAAGATTATCTTTGCCTTCTTAGTTTGAACAGTTTGATACTTGGACAAACAGCAGAAAATCCTACTAAACATTATGCAATCTAATCTCTTCCTGCTTCATTTGAGGTCAAATCGAGTAAACAAGCGTTTAACGTTCCGCCAACCTGATGGAATGCAGCGATAAATATTCATGACACAGAACCGTAAAAAACACAAAACTTTCGCCATAAAAAATGATTCACCAACCTCAACAAAACATAATTGAAAGCTTTTCGCTTCTCTCGAGCATAATTTTTATTCTTTCATTATCATTAAATAATTTCGCGCGCTGCACGAACTCCGACGACGGCGAAAAGGGAGAAGGCAAAGGAAAAAAGTGAAAATAAAAATGTTCTCTAGAAAAAAATGTAAACATTAAACTTTTCTCTTTATAAGGGAGAAGAAAAATTACGCGAAACATTTTTTTCTTCCTTCGTCTTAATAACAGTCACGACCTTCCGCAATGTTTAACCGAAATGACGTCGAGACGGGGAAGGAATCACTTCGCGGATTTCTTTTAATTAGCGTTCCCATTTTTTATCAACGAGATTTCTGTCTTTCTCGGAATCTTCCGAGGGTGGGTGGAGGGTTGAACGAGCCGCGCGACGAGAAGGAAAAAAGTTGTGAATGAAAAATTAAAAAGCGAACGTAGCGTAAATTCAAGGATCTTTTTCTCGCTCTCTTAACGGTTATCATTACGTTTGTTTGGTGTTTACATCGAATTAATTCATCGGGGCTTTCCTCTAAATCGTGCGACTCGCGAGGGTGCAAGTTGCTCTGGTCTGAAGAGTAAATAAATCAACGTCTGTAATTAAATGCAAATAATGTTTGTAGACAGTTTGACTGGCGAAATCCTCTGCGTTGTAGGCGATGGCCTACGCTTATCTAATGGTGATGGTTCTTTGATGGTTTCCGTTTATTCGCAGAAATTGAAGCACTTCGATGTATTCTCAACGATAAAGCTTTCGCATTTGCGAAAAAAAAAGACGGAATAACGAAAAAAGTAAAATATTTCCCCACGCTCTGCCTTAATGCTCTTGAAATGGGGAGATTTTTATCCCGACATTGTGTCGCACTGTAGGCGAGTCCCATTAGGAGGAAGACAAGCGAACGAATGATGCGTAGCATTCTTCCATTTCCTTACATCACCGTAATGGTCTCTGACTATAATGATATTGAAGTTAGGCAGGCGGCTCAGCTCGATGAGGGTGATTTTTATTGATATCAAATACTCGTTTTGCCAACTTCAAACTTTCTCTCTTCCTCGACGACAATAATTCCTATCGCAAATTCCATTCAGCCATGTTCTCGGCTCTGTCCGTGAGGCAGCAGCGAAAGCGAGAATGGAGAGTGAGGGAAATTATTGATTATGTGAAACATGCAAAGCTCTAACCAGCAGCTATTTTAATGGTAATCTCATCATTCCTTCGATGGAGTGTGAGTTCGATAAAATATTCACCAGCTCTTCTTTTATTTTTCGGGGGCCGATAGGGTGAAATGAAACGAAAGCCCAGGCACACACAGAGACTGAATAAGACGATGTCATCCCTTTTTCCATTCGCTTCGAACTACGGATGTTATCTCCAGCGCTATGTACGCAGAAACCTTTGGAGAGACGAATTCTGTTATGTAAATTCAAATCACAAACTTCAGGGCTTGAGACAAAAAAGTTTTCAATTTTCTAAAGCATCAAAGGATCTTCGCTGATACTTGAAACCTCTTTCGAGTCTTCAAGCGAACGATAAACTTTCAAAACACATAAAAGTCACCATACAAAGAACAATAGATTTTCTGCAGAATCTTCTCAAGATGATGGAAACCATCGTACGATAGTGTAGAGAGATTCACGAACTGCTGTTTGTCATCCTCATCTGTCTGTGTATGTGCGGTTATTTAGTTTTCCGAAATTTCCTCTCCCCCCAAACTTCAGTCGGGAAAATTACAAAATTCCATTTTCGGGAAAACTTTTCCTCCTCCGCAGCAGCGAGAAATATTTTAGTGAAGGAAATGTGGGCAGCGAGCGAGTGGAAATAAAATTGATTATATTTTCTACATGCTCAGTCTCGGGAGGGTGGAAACCCATACAAGAATATCGAGAGGAAAGTTTTTCGTCCACCAACACAGTGAACGAGCGAAAACAGAATGGATGGTACGTGAGGGTGGACATAAAGGTACGAGTTTTCCGACTACGAAACAACAACAACAAGAAGGCTGAATCAGCGATGAACACAAGGGGTTGGAAAATTTATTTCTACATGGAAAGTTTGCGGCGGACAGTGAACGGCGAAGGCGAAACCACCCTCTCGGCACTCTGTACACGACTTTTCCATTTACAGTTCTACTCGACCCATTCATTCCGTCATCATACATTCGCACAAATAGCTAACCGAGGGAGAGAGACAGGAAAGTACATAAAGCGCCGAACGAAGCGCAGGAGAGCGCCATAGTTATTTCTGATATGGAAAATGAAATTTATGTGAAAGAAGCTTCATGTATGTGTGCTGAGTATGTGCGAGGGTGAGTTCGTTCGTCGTTCTTTTCTGCTCGGATGGAGAGCAGAGGGTGAAACGAGATGATGTAAACTATAATGGTGGAAGGATTTTCCTCGCTGTTCATTTGGAGATTTCTCGTTTTGGCTTTCTTTTAAAAGGATTTTCTAGAAAAGGCTCGAGATCTCGCCTTTCTTGGGTCGAATACACTGACGAATCAAATTAACTTCTCACGTACGCTCGCATGTCGCTGTTACGATAAGAAAGACGATCTAGTTTGCGAGAGCTTTTTAATCCAATCTACGCTTCACTCGCACCCACCTCGTTCCCATTGTTGTCGCGCTCCTGTTGTTGTTGTGCCGCCCGTGGGGAGCAATCTTCAATCCCATCCACATGAGATTATAAATTTGATTATTTTTCCCCGTGCGCACAAACATTCTTTGCCTGCCTTTCGTTTTAATTCCGGATACAAGAGTTGAATAAATTTAATTCGTTTACAAGACTCGCTTGACGTATTTCACTTCACAAACTTTCTTCATCGTTGACGTGAACGATTCTCAGCTTTCTTCAGATGTCTCAAGTTGCAGCGATTCTTTCACACGATGCGAGAAGAAAAACTTATGCAGATGCAAACGGCGACAGGTAAATTGATTTATGCACAAATTAAAATCGATCACGTCGTCGTTGTTCACCCTTTCACTTTTGTTTCGCATCGGGACTGGTTTGGGACCGAAGACCTCACAGCTGAGTAGGCAAATTTGATTAAATTTAACCCTCTCAAGAAAACTGATTCTTTATTATCGAAGTAATCCGCATGCATGAAATTGCACAATGTGCAGAAATAAGACGACAGATCTCGAAGCAAACTTATTGATTCAATTTGTTTATTTCTCACCGAGATGAAGACGTCCCTCGTCACCGTTTCAGGGAGTGAAAAGGATTTGCCGAAAGGAAGGATGCAAATTGAAAACAGTTTGCATAAGACGCTGGGAATGGGATTGAAATATCTGCATGAGAAATTAAGGGTTTGCAGCTTCTCAACGGCTGAGAAGGATTTTGTTACAGTTGAGGTTTTCATGATTATATTTTAGAGATGAGAAGATGGTTGATGTGACGGTAGATCGGCGATTCATAGCTTGAAATTGAAGCTAACTTTAGGCTAAAATCGAATTGAACTATGGACTTGGCTACAACAAGAAAATCAGCTTAAGAATGACCACGGTAGAACGAACTTCGTCCAACGAAGTTCGTCGGATGATCTGAAAAACTTTCCTCAAGATTCTACTCAGATTTTGAAACTGAAAACGAAAGCGAGCACTTGACTTTTCGAGCCTGAGAGTTTTGTTTGTTTGCTGTAAATATTTCACTTTGAAAGCGAAAGAAGCAAACAAGGCGATTGAATCTACCTGCGAGTAATCCCATAGCGGCAGCTAATCGTTCGGGAGTAAGAAAAACTATCGATTGCCAATGATTTGTGTTCTCGAGATGTGCAAAAACGAAGAGAATCGAGCCATTGATTCCTTAAGAGCTGTTATAATCCATCGTCAGGTAATTTATCTAACAAACCCTTCTACGTCTCAGTTTCTTTTGTTACGGAAGAGTTTTTTCTGCTTCCTTGCAATGAATCAAGTTCGATTGTGTTTTTATCTTGATCAGAACTCATCAACTTCCAAAGCGAGAAAATGAAAATTTCATTCAGTTGTTGAGATCTCGAGTGGAAAACTCTCGAGTCACACATTTTAAGTGTGACGCTCTCTATGTGGTCAGATGGAACGATTCTGATTATTCAAGTGATTGGCGTTGTTTATTGAAGTCAAACTAACGAGGACAAATCGTCCGCCATCTTTTGCAGCCTCAACTTATGCATGCGTTCCAATTTAAAGCACATTGCGTCCGTAGCAAAATCTCAAATTTCCCGGGTTTTCGCAATTGATTTCATTGCGCATAACAAAGCAGCAATAACTGTAATTGATCGGAGCACATTTGAATGAAACCGAATTCTCTCCGGATGATAATTTCGGTATCAACCCATTCGGCGCGTTCTCCCCTCGGCATGTGTGACCCAATTCATTCGTTGAGACACCCAGGAAATTTATTGTCCTTGTCGAAACTCTCGACAGGAAATATTTCAAGTAAATTTGCGTAAAATGCTGTCGCATTAATAAGCCGAATGTAACATCTAGTGCGTCCCGATACGCATTCAGGAGCTCGAGGGTGGAGGGAATGAGAGATTCGCTTCCATTTCGTACGTTAAATCATGCATCCTGACATAGAAATTATTCAAATTCGAGTCGCGATCAAAGCAGTTCAACCCTTTCCTTCTTGTTATGTCACATGATCTAATTCCGGGTTGGAAAGAATCCAGAAACCCCTTCACCTAGTTAAACAGGCTGAGAGTCTGCACAGTTTCTTTATGTACTCTTTAATCGAGAGAGCACATTTCATTACACAAAGATTCTTATTTTCAACCCTTCGCGCGAAACAATTGAGAGAACTCGGAAATTAAAGATAGAAGTCTTCTTCATTTGATGGATTGCAGAGTGTGAGAGACACTTGGCAACCCTTTTGCTGGCCTGCGATCCAATCTTGCTAACTCGTGGGGTTTCAATTTTGGTACTTTCGCTGCTCGAGTGCTATGAGAAGACAAAATTGTTTGACAGAAACTTTCATTGTTCGCACAACACTGCGATCTGAATGAAAACGAAAATTCAATCGAGAGATTTCTATCTCCGGCACCTTGAAACTACCAAATTGGAAGCTGCGTCGTCGCTCGTTGTCTCGGAAATTTATTAGAATTGTCGCTCGACTTTGAACCAGAGTAAACTCAGCGAGGCTCTCGAATCAGATTTGAATCGAGATCTCATTGTTCTGATCTCGAACGCTCCAGGAATTCCTCACCAACTCAACGTGTCGCTCGTTCTCGAAGCAAAAAAAGAAATTTACATAATTTCATCCTTTGATATCGAAAAATGTCTCGCGCTGCATATGTCGAAATGCTCTCCGAATCCTTTTTCAGATTGGTGGATTCCGAATAAAGTCCTCGCATTATTCTCTTCCGCATTATGACGATCATTGTTATGTAAAGTTTGTGAGTTCGTAGACGTCGGGCCCGTCGACGATACATTAAAGTTGCTCAGGTAGAAATCATTTGATATTTTTGTGATGTGCTTGAAGGCTGTGAGGCAAGCTGAGGCATCGACGACATTAAAGTATTGGAAGTTGTGACGGAAAGTTGAGTGTTCTGACTGCTTTGCTAAGTTCCTAGAAATGCTGAGGCCATGAGCTTTAGAAGGATAAATAATTTATGAAAAATCGGTTGTGGAATTAGTGCGGAATAAGTTGATGAAAACTTATCGGATACTCGAAGCTTGTCTTACTATCGTATAAGTTTGTTCAAAATATCTTCGCTCTAGATTACAAAATCATTGCACATGCGTTCGAATAGCGTTAAGCAAAAGGTTAATCAAGCCTTCCTCCAGCAATTTAATGTTAAATCAACCAAACTAATTGCATGATTGCTAACGACCGTCCATCGTCCATAACTCATGTCCAGTTGTGCAACCAATAAAACGATTTTTCATTTGGTAAGGCAAGACAAGCGGCGAGTGGAACGTAAATAATGAAATTTAATGCAAATGTGTTGAGCGAACGTCCAACCGAGGGTCGAATTCAGTTAGAGTTAGGGTCAATTTACCAGAATGTTGTCACACTTTGACCTTTCGCATTTCTCATTCACAACACGCTGACCATTCGGCAACGAATATGCAAATGAACGAAGAGGAGTGATTGAAGTAAATGAATTTCATAGCGACGAAGAGCTCGTGGACGTCGAAGGATTCAAAAATAATGAAAAATGAGAATTTGCGATTGAAATTTATTCACCTTTTGAGTCCGCAGTCGACAGGCGACATCGCACCGCAATGATAAACTGACGGCAGCCCTTCGGAGAGGCTTCCAGGGAAAACAAAACATTAATCATAATTTTGTAATGATGCGACTTGAGAATTGAATAGAGAACGAACACTCGTGAAATTTATTACAAGTTTTAGTGAAATATTAACCGAAAGTAAGAAGCTCTTAAGTTTAAAGCAGTGGAACTTAGCTAGAACTCAATCAACTTAAAGGAATTGAACTAAAACGTGTAAGATACTCCCACTGATAGAGACAGAAGAGAAAGCCATTAATTTTCTTCCGGATATCTCGCAGACACATCGACGACGATACATTTTCCATCTTCGACATTAAGCTCAGCTTTTCTTTATCTGTCGAGAGATTCTTGCGACATGACGGAATAAGAAAATCCTCTACACACGATCAAAGGATAAAAATAACCATTTTCCATCCAACGTGAATCGCACAACCATTTTCATTTCCCTCGTTCCATCGCCGTTCGCTGTCGAGCAAAGCAGTAAAAGTTATTTCAGAAATGTATATGTGTACATTTCATGATACAACATCAAAGGCAATGAACGCTTTTCCCTTCTGCTTTTGCGAAAATCGTTCTCTGCTTTCCATCGACCCCTCATATGAAAAGCAGCGCGAAATGGAAATAGAAAGGCATGAAAAGGGGGTGAACGTGACCGCAATTCAACCATCGCAACAAAATGAAAATTTCCAGCATAGCAACGGGCCATAGCAACGGTCATAGCGAGTTCGCCCCCAAACTAAATCCATTTGTTAAAGGAGAATGGGTAACGTCCACTCACACCATCTCGACCGACAATGGCCACGGGACTAGTGTAAAGAAAATCCATTTCAAGTCGAAAATTCTCTGGATTTTCCGCTCGCCCGCATATTACGATCGAAGGAAAATTTATTTTCTATTTTCAAACTCATCTGTATGGAGATTTACTTCCTCACCCTCTCTCTCTCCCGATTGAGCTCCGAGATTCGATACCAGTTCATTTTCCAAGAAACGTGGAGAGTGAACATTTACAATTTGAATTTACGTTTTTCGCATCAGACATTTCGAAATCAGCAGAAGCAGCAGCAGCAACGAAGGGTGATTTCGCTTATTGAAACATTTTTCGAGAGGGTGGCTTTGGGTTCGCTATTCTTTCTGTGCAAAATCCTCAACTCAGCTACCACTACACGTGAAAGAGCCGTCATCTAACTGCCGGAGGGCCGCAGGGCGGGGGTTATTGTATATCCCAGGACTAAGCATCGTTCGATACACAAAACACATTTTCGATATTCCCTGTTTTTGCCGCTTTCTCGTTCTCCCCTCCGCCACCCACTCACCCATCACCACATCGTTTGGAAATACGTTAAAATGGTTTCAGGTCTTTTACCACTCTGTTTTCTCTTTATTACTCGGCTGTGCGAAATTGCGAAATTTATTTTTTTGCCTTCGACGAATGAGGGGAGGCAAATGGATGATTTCCATGAAATAAGAAAAGTCGAAGGTAGATGAA
The DNA here is from genome assembly GCA_033064975.1 of Smittia sp. YW1114-2. Taxonomy (NCBI): domain Eukaryota; kingdom Metazoa; phylum Arthropoda; class Insecta; order Diptera; family Chironomidae; genus Smittia; species Smittia sp. YW1114-2. The sequence goes on along the minus strand of CP093834.1, from coordinate 5,307,952 downwards.
GCGGATCTCTTAGTTCGTTATGATTAACTCACTCTCGAATCACTCTGCCAACTCACTCTAGAATCGTGTTATTCCTGCTGATAAATTTAATTTGCCTCGTTGCAAAACATTCGTCATTTGCTAAGACGGGTTGACGTGATTTCCATGTCGCTGCCACATGAGAGGCGAAGCTTTTTCTTCGAGGCAGCGTCGCCCATCAAATAATGAAATGACGCAAATTTCAACTTTCTCCACACACGAGGTTTTAACGTTCGTTCGCTCGAAACCTCCATGTAATCAAGGGAAATTTTTAATTGCTTTTCTTTCACAAGAAATTTCCTTAATGGATTCTTTGAGGCGTGTGTTGGAGAAAGGGTAGCGGCCCGGTCGTGAATGCGAACAAGCAAGAATTTTAGGTGGCAATTTCCATATATCAGAGCGTTTTACGAAAGATAAACTTTATGTTGCCATGATGTAATAAGAATAAAACGAATAATATTAAATTTATTTTGTGTACATAAAACAAACGATAAGCTCACCCTTCAAAATCGCTGTCGCTCTGCTTCTCCGCGTCTCCACCTCACACTCTCCTTAGCGAGCACACAGCGCGATTCCGAAAGTTGAACTTTCGTTGAGCAGTAAAAAGATTTAATAAAATGTCAGCACATATATGGCAATACGATCCACATACGCCCGCATACCATCTTGGAATTCATTTCGATTTTCTCCCATCGCTCCTAGCGTACGAAGAATCCTTTATCCTCCACACTCGATACGGTGGGGTTGCTGTAAGAAGTCTCCTTCCTTTTCAGAAACTGGTTGAATGGATTTAAAAGGCGAAAGCATCGGAATGAGTTTGATGAAAATGAAATGGCTCAGCCCCGAGACCAAGCGAGAGCGGAGGAAATTTGTTGCGATGAAAATTGTTTTCGTTGGATAAGAGGCTGACGAAGGAGAGAACCTAAAGTAAACTCTGGCTCCATGGTGAATTTTCCCGACTCGTACGTGGAATTAGATTTAAGGAACGGTGCTTATCTTATTAGAGGGAAAGCACACATACACTTCATGTGGAGCATAAAATCCACAATCGAAAAAAAAGTTCGCGTTGTTTGGCGAAAATCTTTTACATTTAACCAAGCAACAATGTTCATAGATTAAATAAGCTTAGACTTGTCATGACTTTGCTCAACAAAAGTGTTTGAATTTGAAGATTCCAGCATTGAAAATGTCGAGTTTTAATTTGTTTCGGACGCGATGGAAACATTAATTAGCAAAATGCTAAGTTAACTTCAAAACACTAAAGATTAATTGACTATATGTCGCTGTAAGATGCCATTCTCTCTGCTTCTCGTAAAATTTTATCGCGTATGAGCACGGTTTATATCCAAAAATATACACAATAACATTCCTCCATGTAATTTTGTCCTTGTTATCATGCGAGCGTAACAACAACCTTGCAATTTCTCCGAGTTTCAGCCCGTCCTAAGCTCCGTAAGACGAGGCAGATAGGAAATTCGCGAAGCGCCCCGCGGAAGAACTGGTAAGAAATATAAACAAACCTTTTGTTATATTCTTTTTTAATCAAAAACCGAGCAAATATCGCACATATCCTTTCTTCGCTAGCTTGATATTAAATTCTCCATGCGTGGATGTGATGGGGAGCGTGGATATTTTCCATTCGCTTTCATAACCTCCTTACTCTTTCCCTTGCCAACGTTTGATTTCTGCAAACATGAATATTCATGAGTTTCACAGTTGACATTTCGTTGAGAATTTTTTTTTCTCCATAAATTTTACTCTTTCGTCTTAAGATGCGAAGAATTTTGTCGTTTTCTGTTTTCCTCTACACGATGTCACATTAGAAATGTTTGATATCTTGCGAGTCAAGACGAAATGAAGAGTTCTATTAGAAGAAATGCGTGACGAGGAGAACATGGCAATTTCGCAATGTAAATCCCACCCAAATGAGTTTTAGATTCGAGTGAGACCTCAAACCTCTTATTAATTTTCGCAAGGGAATCAGCAGAACAAATCGCATATTACATTTCTCGCTCAAGCGAAGCTCCACGCGAAAGCAAAAGAATGTCTGAATTACGATTACAAATAACAGCCCGAACAAGTCTCGAAGTGAAGGAAGAAGAATCTTTTTTTATAAATTTCGCGACACGAAAAACGTTTCAGAGGAAACTTGAGGTGCAAATATCAGACGAACTCGCAAACTAAACTTGCGACCAAGTTTAGGAATTCTGAAATTGTGGAAATCGCAGCAAACTTCTAGCAAAACAACTTTAGTTCAATTCAGATTCAGACGTGAAATCTTGTGAAGACTAAAAAATCAGAAAATCAAATCATGAGTTCGGTAAGTTTCAATTCCACAACTTATAAACTAATTATTAAGCTTAATTTTCTTTAATTAGTTGGAGAAGAAACGCGATGATTTCCGAAAATATCTTGAAGGAGCTGGAGCGATTGATAATTTAACAAAAGCTCTCATCAAGTTATACGAGCAGCAGAACAAACCTGACGATGCTGTAAAGTTCTTACGCAACAACATGTGCGAGAGTTGTCCAGACGACGAGCAATTTGAGATGTTGACGGCTGATCTTGAAAAAGCGAACAAGAAAATTTGTGAATTGGAAAAAGAAGTCTCGAAGATGAAAGGAAATATCAAACGATCATCGAGTGAACTTGAGTTGGCTTTGGCTCAAGGTTTCGAAAAATTGAACGACGAAGTTGACAGTCCGTCAATCTTGAAAAAGTTTCTTACCAAGGATATGATTGATCAATTAAATCAGAAGACGAGCTTTAAAGGAACTTTGTTGGATTGCATTCAAGCCGGTCTCGAGCTTCCTAAATTGCCAGTTGGAGTGTTTGCTTGCGATTCTGAAGCATATTCAGCATTTGCACCGTTGCTCGATCAAATAATTGAAGAGCTCCACGGCTTTAAACGAGATGAAAAGCAACCAGCTTGTGAATGGGGCGAGCCATGTAATTTGCCCGAGCTTGATTCTACTGGCGAGGTTGTACGTTCAATTACCATCGAGTGTAGTCGCTCTGTCGAGTGTTTCCCATTCGCTTCCATTATGACGATGGAGCAATATGAAGAGATCTTGTCCAAGCTTCAGAGAGCAACGAAATGCATGAGTGGAGGATTGAAAGGAAATTTTTATCCGCTCGAAGGAATAGATTCTGATATCAAAAAGTCTCTCATCAGCGACAAACTCTTGTTCAGTGAAAATAATGAAGTTCTCAAAGCTGCCAACGCCAATCGTTTCTGGCCAACAGGTCGCGGTGTTTACGTGAACGAGGCGAAAACTTTCGTCGTTTGGTGTAATGAAGTCGACCATTTGCGCTTCATTTCGTTGGAGAATGGAGCAAACTTGAGTAAGCAAAGTTGACTTTTGTTTTTCAAAAAATTTTTCTCAATCAAAACTTTTGCAGAGGATGCTTATGATCGGTTGATGATTGGCGTTAAAAGAATTGAAAGAGACATTGCTTTGGCTCGCCATGAACGTTTAGGGTTCTTAACGTTTTCTCCAGAAAACCTGGGCAACACGATTCGTGTCTCAGCCGAATTGATTCTCAAGAATCTTCCTCAAAACGAAGAAACGATTTGTGATTTGGAAAAGAACTTCGGATTGAAGATTTCAAACTTAGGAGATGAAAATGCATTTGTTGTGACATACGAAAAGCGAATGGGAATTACAGAGTTCGAGACGGTTAAGAACTTTGGTGATGGAATCGTCGCTATCGTCGAAGCTGAAAATTCTTTGTAAGTTTCAGTTTGATTGTCGAGAGAGAGGAATAAACGAGACTGAAGATGATTGAATTAACTTGCTTTGATCAAACTATTGGTAGCTCGAAGGTAAGCCAGGATCTTAAAAGTGTCGATGAAGCAATTTCAACTCTATCTTCCCCATTCCCATTAACTATTTATCCAACGAAACGAACCGAAAAGTGTTTATAAATTAAGAGCGCTCGCTAACAAATGTGCTTCTGCGGTTTTAATTAATACTTTTGTTCCGACATTCGCGAGATTCTCTCATGTTGAAAATGGGGCAAAATTACAATCTACATCCACTAAATCAACCCTACCACTCCACATTTCGCATATTCTGCTTCGAAAAGTGGTAAATCCTCATACGCGCATACTAAATTTTGATTTCTCTGACAACTCTGCTAACAACTTTGGTGCTCGAAATGCGGAGCGAAATATAGTTTTCTAATTAATAAAAGTCGTTCCACCCTCAACCACATACGAAATCATCAATGGCGAAAGTTTTCCTCGCATTTTCCCGATATTTCAGTTCTCCCGATGAAGGAGTTTGAGGTCTGTTGGTACGTCGCGCGCAACGATAACAAATTACTTTCTCGGAGGTGGAATTAGTCTTGTTTTTCAAGCGGGTTGATTGTCCCAAACTCCCTCGTCGTTGTCGGAGAACTCCCATACACATCTTCCAACTTTGAAATCCCATCGAGACACATCAAGGAATACAAAGATATCAATTTATCTATTTGATGTCAAGACATTTCTCATCCACCATTTTGAGTTGTTTCATCCACCTCCGCACCGCTTCCTCACCGTCATGAGCAGCTCGAGCGTTTCTAACGCGAGTCCATTTTGCACAGAGCGAAACATTATGGAAAATTTATTCGACTTATCACATTAAATTTTATTGTCATTCGAGGCGAACACAAAAGCAGCGCGCGGAGGATGAAAGCCATTTGATCATTTGATACATTTAATATACAGCGTAACGGCGAACAGATATTGAGTTCCGATATTTATTTCACAGAACATTGAACCCGCTGCTTGTTAATACTTTCTCATTCCTTCAATTTCTTTTCGATAATCGAAGGGGGAGTGAGCAATCAGACGAAGGCAATGTTTGAAACTTTTCTATAATCTTTGATGCATATTAATCAGGGAATGGAAAAGGTTCAGTCCAAAGACTAAATTTAAGTAACACAGCAAACAATCTTGCTGTTATTAGATTGAGCTAAACAAGTTTATTTCGTTCCTTGCATTGAACCCTCTGTCGAACCATAAAATATTTATTGCTTCCTTCGTTTTGACAAGGCCTTCGATCACCCTCGCGTCGCTTAGCCAAAGGGTATCACAACATCATCGAATCGTTGAATCTTTCAATGCAAATGGCAGACGTCAATGCACCTGAACGCGAGACGAATTAGTCGAATTGATTTGCCTTGTTATACACCTGAGGCGTGGAGCGCTCATGAGACGAAAGACAATCGAAGTCTGATGGATTTTTTTGGAACATGATTGCATTCTCCTTCGAAGCGCGATTAGATTGCAATAAAAGCTTTTTACCAACAACAAGAGTTCACAATGTGAACTTAAACATCATACAATGTGTTATTTGATCTTTGAATGCACTGACATCAGACGAATAAAGACACGAAAGCTTCATTCTCAAACGCTGCAGCAAAGTAATTGAAGAAAATTGAATGCAACCAAGGGTAGAAAGATTGCGATCTTTGTGGAAAAGCTAACATGAGAATGAAACAATGATTTCGCAATGCATGATTCTGCGGGCTGCAGACTGAAGCCTCAGCTTTGCAGAGGAATTTCTCATTAATTTATAAAAGACTTGTCACAAAGAATCCACAACACGCTTGAAAAGAATTCACTGTACTTTCATGTGTTCCTTCTTTTGTCGACCTCCGCCTCCTCTCTTTCAAAATTAAATTATTTTCGCAAATGATAACGGAACGTTCGTCCTTAATATCCAACATCCCTTTCAGACTTTTTCACCATTCGAATCTTCTTCCGCTGTTTCTTCTTGTCATCTCCCTTAGTCGAACACATTTTTTGCGAGCTCCTAATTCGACTGAGCATTGAAGTCTTCGCTGCTAGATGTGAAGCAGTTTGGGTTATGCAGGTTAAGTAAATCAGGACGTGTCTCAAAGAACTAGGAGCATTAAAGCGAGAGATAGAGACAGCTGAACTTCAGTTTTACTGAAGCAGCTTGTGCCAACTCCACATCTAGATCCTTAGCTCTCTAGACTCTCTATGCTCGGCAGTGGAGAGATATGGCAAAATACCAATTTTCAGTGAGCAGTTGGAGTGACAGGAAGAATGTTTATGTACATAAATTTCTATAGCTGCCATTTTCTCCGGTACACCGGCACACTCTTTACCTCCATCATCATCGTAAAAAGGAAAGTAAGAAGCATGTGAGATAAAGAGCTCGCGAAAAATGTGTATTGCTAAAAGGGAATTCATTTCTTGCTTCTCCGGCTGGCAACTGGAACGAGAAGGTTTCCAACTCATCACCATTTCAACCGGAGCCATTTCTCTTCCCCTCTCCCCCTTCGCTAACAACATCCACGCGATTCTTTTTCCTTCTTGCCGCGCGCAAAATTATAATTTATTTACCTTCTGCTCTTACAATTTCCCATTTCGTTTTCTCTTCCTTTTTTTTCGCGAAAAGCGTTATCGGAAAGGAGAGAGAGGAACGAGTGAGGTGACACCGTGGCGAAAAATGAATTTACACTTTTTCAATAAGTAATGGCGTGTGTTGTTGGGTGGTGCGATGTGACACACAAAAGTACTTACAGCCTCATCCTCCTCGATTGTTAGACGACGACGAGAAATGGATTTAAATGAATCAGGCGAAAGCTAACGGAGAGTTCCATTCGCTGATAAGAAGCTTCGCTAACGAGGGGAGCGGGTGAAGCGACTCACGTCAACCCCGATTCCACATTAATTCGCGAGCATTACATTTATTTTTTGCCAATACGTAATAAAATTTTATACGACACGACGAGTTAGAAATCAAAAGCGAGAGGAGCGAATGCAAATCCGTCCCGGCTTCGTCGTCCCCTTCTTGTTAGGAATTCGCGATAAGGAACCAGAGGGGTAATTTCGCACATCGCACATAGATTGGATGAGTATCGAGGCGAACATGCAAAATATTATTAAAAACCTTTCTTCTCTCGTTGTGCGTCTTTATCTTTTATTCAATTTAAAACTCCCCCACACTCGGGCGGATATGAAAAAGCAATAATAACCTACCATGCGAAGTGCCATGCGATAAAAGGCAAAGTCTTCTCATGTGATGACAAATAAAAGGAAAGAAATGAGAGAAGCTTAAGAAATTCTGCCGTCGCCTTGCGTTTTATTATCTCGAAGTGTTTCGAGGCAAAGGTGCTTCGCTCCACGCTCGTCGATTCATCTCCCCTTCAGGACATTAGAGCGATGCTCGATCGTATGAACGCGAAATAAAATTTGATTGTTATTGAATTCAATTTTCAGATGTGCGAAATTTGCATTTCGTTCGTTCGCGTATCGCATAGCCAGTGAGCTGGAAAAATGAGGTGATGTGTCACTCACTCCATTCGCTATTGTTTTCCTTCCAAACATCGCATGCGACGAGAGAAGTTTCCCGATCAATTCAGTTGTCAATCATCATGTCCTGAGAAATCAGTGGGAAATTCAATTGTTTTAATTTCTGAATATATTTTTAAATTTAAAACAATTCGATTTGAGACGACGACGATTCATGCCGCTTTAGTTTACACAACGAGGGTCCAAACTCATCCTGCAAACGACGGAAATTTTCAATTAATTTCTAATCTCAACAAAGGCCGGCGACATCATGACGATCGTATCGAATCTGCATGTCGTAATCGCTGCTGAATTATGACCATTTGGTGATGTCATAGGCAACCCTTCGTCGCCGTCCCCAGGCTGCTACCATCGTCGCTATGCAAATTCACCGCATTCATCTACATAAAAAATTAAAATATATTTTAAAGCTTAATTCTCTTTATGTGCGTGTACACGAAAATATTTATCTGAGGGCGTTTATTTTCTTCAGCATCGTGAACCCTCGGCAGCGAGTTACTTAATATTAACAGCCTTGATTTATGACCAAAGAAAATTGTTCACATAAGCATGGTGAGCAACATCATGTTAGATAAAGAAGAGAAAGTTCAAGAGTTATGAGGACTTGGAATTTCTAATTTTTAAGTTGAAGCTACAAAACGAGCGGCGTGGCTGAACTTATCGCGACTCCCAACCAGGAATGAAAGCTTAGAAGATGCGTTGGCCGTGTTTCCTTCATATTACATTTCGTATGCATGTAATTTTCCTCGAGAAACGATAAATTTTCGGTCATAAACCGATTTCGAGCTCCCCTTTCGGTTGTTTTAGTAGAAAGGGTCCGTGAAGGAGAGGAAAGTAATCGACGACGAAGCTCGCATGAATTTACTTTTTTATTTCCTCTCACCAACCCACCGAGTGAATATAAATGAAGACAATCGTTGGGATCTCGCACTTTACTATCATAAATTCCTCCGCTGGGGACTTTAGCGACTTCTGCTGTTGGATACAGAATAGAAAATTATGTCTATTCCAGTGAGCTCTTCTTCCATCGCATTTACGACAACAAAGGGGTCGCTTTATGCTGCTACAGGCTCACATATGAAAAACCATTTTCCATTATCTCGGCTCTTCCCGCGTCTCAACCCTCGCATGAATATTTCACATCAACCCATGCCCGGGCCAGAGGCTTTTATAGTCGTTCCCATCCATTTAGCTCGTTCGCCATACGTGAATCCTCCATTCTCCTTCAATCTCATCTCTTGACAAGTGTAGCGAGAGCTGTTTTTGTTATGGTCTCACAGGCGCGATAAGACAAGAGCCGGAAAACTGAAAACCTCCGTCAACCCTCCCACTCGCTTCTTGTTGTTTCAGCCAATTTAAAATAAATGACTGTGAAAGGAAATTTCCCTCGAATAACCATCGTCGCTTGGCACATATGTGGAGAATTGCGGGTGTTCAGCCATTTTCCCGCAATGTCACATGTGGAGGGATGTGAGCGAGCACGCATGGAATGGGCGCTTATCATGAAAGCGAATAAATTAAACTCTCGTTTCGAATGGGTTTCCAAATTTATGATAAAGTTTTAATTAGAATCCGAGTCAGCCAACCGTTGCTTGAAGGCTTCTCCGCGCTCGCTCGTGTGTTTTAATGCTGATGGAAGGGTACAAACGAGGAGAGACGTAAAAGAACACAGCGAAAACTTAATTAAAAGAAAATATCTGCCTGTAAAATGTTCGCCGAAAATTGCCTCGAAACATCGAACGTTGGCACACACGACTCACGTATGAGTCTTGCTCCTTCTCCGCCGCTCGAAAGTGGATCCGGCGAAAAGCCATAAACATTATTATTATGGAGGCAAAATGTGCCGTGCTTTGGATACAGCCTGGAGAATAATTAAAAACTTTTTATGAATCCTACATTATTCAAATAAGGGTAGCGATGTGTGTTGAAACAAGCCAACCGCCAATGGGATTCGGAGCCGCTCGTGTGTGCCGAAAACGAAAACTTTTTGAGTAAAATTTTGTTTCGTTAAATTTGCATTTTTGAGGAATACTTAATATGTGGAAAATTTATGATTTCTTCTGCCAGACGATGACGGATTCTTCGCGTTGGCTGCATTAGGAATAACTTCTTAGATCTGTTGAGTGTTAGTCTCTAAGTTAGTCAAAGACTAGAGATTTCAAACCAGCTCGCTAATTGTCATTTTCTCTTACAACAAAACTTGAGGGAGCAGAACTCAAGTTCAAGTTAAACAACGCCTGACAAACCGCACAAGCTCTTGTCATCAGAAATCGAATTAAACTCTCATTAATGATCTCGAAATCCACTTTAGCGCAACAAACATAACAACACATCATAATGCGGATTAAAAAGCATAAATTGATTTCATTCAGACGTGCACAACAAGTATGTGATGTGTGATGCTGTCTGGTTGCTCCCATTGTGCGAAGTTTTCATCTCTCCTGCCAATAAAGAGTTGATTCACCTGGAGCAGAGACGACGAAGAGATTTCAACCCTTGAATACGCACAAATATTTTTCATACCTGTAGCGATTCAATGTGCTGCGTTTGGAAGGGTTGTGAATATTTCAAAGACTTCCCGTAACCCTCAGTAGTGAGAAATTTCTTTTTGCATCGCTTTGTTGATGCTGCTCGGTGCCAAGTTCAGACTTCTTCTTGAGCCTTTCGGGTAATGCGATGAAGCAACTGGCAAACACCTTTTCTGAAGGAAACGTAAACGCGATAAGGAAACTTTCCGCACATAGGAAATGAATCGTTAGCGCCAAATCATGCTTGACTTGTAGCAGTCACGTTGGCTGGCTCGGAAGTGCTCGCAGTGCTCTCGAACGAGTCATCAAAAAGTTATTTAAAACAGATCAAGATCACATCGATCTGATAACGTCAGCAAACTCTAACGCGCTTCGAGGACCATCAATTAATTTCCCTTTCACCCTTTACCGATGGATTGCGCAATTGACAGTTCGATGCGCTGCGGAATCAGATTCAACTCGACCTTTCCTATTCACTCGACAGTTAATTCATTTAGATTTCTATAAATTATTAGTTTCTGACTTCCGAACAGCGATAAATTCGCCAACAAAGGGATTTTGGTGTCATGTTTGTTCTGCCACATTGAAACATCGAGAAATAGTTTTATCTCGCTGCGATTCACAATTTTTTATTGGGGCAAGTTTAAAAGTTACGTCATAATAAATTGAATAATAATTCTAGATGACAGAAATTTCAGAAAGTTTTAGGTTTAAATATTCTCAGTGTTTTCTTAGCAAATTTTGAATGGACTGAACTGACGTACACACCCCGAAATCCTCTCCTAAACATGAATATTCATCTCGACATTAGATTTTAATGAATGCTGTCATGCACAATTTTTTATTGATTTTAGGGGCTGTCAATATTTTGCGTGCTTTGTTGCACCGATTCCGCCATTGAGCAGGAAAGATAATTTATTCGTTTGCGCAGATTTAGGGATGCGAACGTAAAGTATTGATTTACATACATTTCGATATCTGCACAAAGGAGATTCGAACGGTGCTTGTTGCAAATATCTCGTTAACGTTTTTTGCATTTCTCTCACTCATCGTTAATGGAAAAATCGGAAATAATAAAAAAAAGGGTTACACAAGCCTGACAGTTGAATTAAACTCTGTAACCAAATGAGTAGCAACAGCAGTAATCAGCATCGGAAGAGCGAAAAAAATTGTTTCCCCTAAAATACTTTTTTTTATGCAGATGAGGGTTGCGATCTCGAATAATTGCACAAATTGGCAAAAGTTTAAAGGATTAAGACTCCAACGCAGGACTTACTCAAAACTTTCTCGAAAGATTATTTCATCATTAAAGAGGATTTATGCATGTCGTGAGACTTTTAATCGACAAAGGCCTACGAAGCCTTTCGAATTGTTTCGGTATGCGACATAAATTATAAATTTCGTCTCAAACCCTCGAACGACTCGAATGCAATTTGATATTTATTGTCGTGGAAAGTCAAAGCTTCTCTTCAATAATGGCAGAAATGCGCTTCGTTCGCGAAAAAAACTATTTCGATCACGTTTATCGTCATTTGAGACTTGCTCATGTCTCTAATTTATCGAACGTCTTCTCTCTTTCATCTCGAGTGCATAAATTGAAAGATAACAAAAGACGATGCGAACATGAATCCAATTTGCGACATGGAAGACAACACACGAATTACGCTAGTTCAATCACTTTTCGTGCATCGAGAAATTCCGACAAAGGATCTTATGGCATGAAAGTCGACTTCAATCAGCATTTCGAATACATTCGCTCGTTGAGCTTGTTACGGTGGCTTCGAGCTGATCCAATCGGGATAACAACTGCATCAAAGGTGATTAAAAGCCTCGATACATCATTAATCTCCTGCCAATGAATGTCGCTGCACTCAACATAAAGAGAACTCGTTCGAGCAACCGTCAATTGAATGGAAATTAATGAACTTTGTGGAATCAGAACTTGATTCAGAAGTAACTCTCAACGTATCGCCACAAGCCACGAACTTTCTTATCTCGCGCTTCGACTAAATTGCTTTCATTCAGCTCTATTGAATGTCTCATTCATCGACTTATGCGAGGCATGAACATTAATATTCGACGTCTTCGTAATGCATGTAAATTTTCCACCGCATAGATTATTGAAGCCCCGGGGCGAGTGATTGTCAATGTTGACTCTGTAAATGTGAACGGCACCAGGAAAGTTTATTCAAATATAATGGCACAGATTTTCCGATCAGCGTGGAATGAAAAATTTCCCCAACCTTTCATCCACCGAATATATTTCTCTCGCAGTCATCATCATCAGTCTCCGTTGACGATACTAAATCGCTTCTGCTGTGAAATGTTTCTGCTCTAGCGTCTCCTAGAGCATCATCATCGCTTGATGTCTCTCTTGTGTCTTGTTTCTGAGGGATTTTTGGTTGGCAGGAGGGTTTGGAGGCTGAAAAAAGGTTTGGAACGAGTCAATGGTAAGGAAGTTTTCTGTTTTAATATAAGAAATAGCCACAACAGGACGATGGCTATTGATGCTACAGTTTGGTAACCAAAACATCAGCATAAGTTGACTTCTTGTCGTCCAATATTACCTCAAACTTCGAGGCTCAAAGCGACTCGAAATTATTTCTTACCTGTTCAAACTTTGGACTTCAAAGTAATCGGCCGAACTTTGATTTTTAAACTTCAAAAGTGTTTTCTTCTACTGGATTCGTCTGAAAAGTTTTTGGATAATTTGTATTTTCGCTTTTAAAATTTCCCAATTAGCGAGTTCTCTGAAATAATTTTTTAAACTCTCCATGCTGATTTCAAGCCTCTAACGAAGCTCACACATTGCCGCGCCATTCCACACTCACCTTCTTTCGGAAGCCCACCTACTCCCTCGAACCGTCAAGAAAACGTTATTTTCTTCAATTTAGTTTCCCCCACACTCCTCGCCCGACATAAAATCTACATACTCGCTAGCTCGCAACCCGAAGGATGCTAATTAAAACTCTATTCTTTCTCCCGAGCGTCTTATATTTTCTAAACTTTCTTCATTCGACGCTTGTTATTATTTTTATTGCTCCCTTCCACTCCCGCTGTGTTCATCAGTGTGTTCCATTTTAACGGTATCTTATAGAGATAGAGCGGTTTTTGGAGGCGGGCCATGTGTGGCAGCTGAAATTCCACATTATATTTTTTGGGTGGCGGGTGAGCGAGCGAAGGAGATTCTCGTATATCTCTCGAGCAGTGTACATTCATTTCAAATTAAATACCTACAATTATACAGATAGCTGACTGGCGTACATATCAAGGAACGATGTGAGCTCCCTTGGGTAATAAAATAACAACATAAAAAGGGATTGCTTCGCTCCCCATCCTCCCGCTCGCACATCGTTCTCCAATTTGATTTCCTAACGGCTCATAACCCGCTCTTCCTTTAACGTCGTCTTAACAACCCCCATCTCATGCTGTCTTTTATTCTACCATTTTAATAAAATTAAACATTTTTCGAAACACAATACATTCGCTAACGTAATTTGATATGTGTAACGTTAAGAAACTGCTAAACTTTCTCAGTGAGATGCGAGCGAAAACTTTCGGATGGAAAATTAATGAAACAAAAGCGGGGCTGGGGGTGGGCGAGAGATAGGAAGGAAGTGAGAGATGGTTGGCAGTTGATGTGAAGTTTGAAGCAAGCGAAGAAACTATGCAAGTTAAAACTTTTTCATTATAATTATTACAGCACACAAAGATTTTCTCCCATCTCGGCAGCAGCGATGGGAACCGCATCGTACATTTGTTTCTCCCGCATCCTCCCGCCGCTGCTTGCCACATATCAGCGAAAGGGTTTCGAGCGCTCGAAAAACTATTTCATGAATTTCTCATGTGAAATTGGTTTTCATGCATTTTTGAGTCTTCTCGACGTTCTTTCCGTGATGAACAATTCCGCTTCTCCTTCTCGCTACCAGCAAATCTACATTTTTTCATTTATTTCTCGTATTGAAAAGAAAACGCTTTTTCTGCTTCATGTGAAGACCCAACAATAGACGAAGAGACTGAAGAAGAAAATCTCATTTCATGTGTGAGCGGTGTGGGAAGACGAGCGGAGGAAATTCAACCCCAACCTCGGTCGGAGGTTAAACTGAGGTCGCCGAAAAGGATGAAAAGAACAAATGAGTGTGCTGCTTTGCTGATAAGCCTCTTCACCCCTTTCCCTCTCTCCTTCTTGTTGGTAATTTCCACCTGAGAGCCTCGCAAAGCTCCAGCGATAATAAAGCAGCGGAAACGATACATATTTTATTTGCATCATAAATTTAATATCGCAGCATAAATGTAAACTCAACGCGATGTTTATGAATTTGATATTAAGCGAATAAATCACTCGCCTTTGACTTTATTCATCCGTTCGACGAGTGTGGCTCGAGATAAGTGCTTGGAACCATTGATCACGATGCAGAATAAACAATGAAGCTCATGTGGCGATATTTTATCCTCAACTAGCAACGGAACCAGTTGAAACCTCAAAAGCCTCAACCCTTCGTCGCTTGAGGAATTCTTGGGAAAACTTCAACCAAAAGAATTCTTGAGATATTGCGAGAATTTCTTGGCAAGTTCTCCAAGGATTTACAGCATTCCTCGTCGAGTGAGTTTCCGATCCAACGGACTACGTTTTCAAATCAAATTCTACCCGCTCCTGCGTCACATCCTCGCTACGAACTAATCAATTGCCTTATTCCACATCCATTTGATCCATCCACGAGCTTCTGCGTTGCGTGAATTTTCTCAAATTTCCCTGGAGATCGTCGAATGTTTCCTTTATTGAAAAATAAGCGTGAATTTTCTTTCTGCCTCGGAAAATCTCATCACCATGTGTGCTTGTTTTTCCATCTCTCTGGCGGGCGAAAATGCTTCATGTCACCTCCCACATGCCGCCCGACTGTATCCATACATCAACTTTTCTAATCATCGACGATTCTCGCTCGCAGCCCCACACCGCTCGTTTCCACTGGTATTGATCTGCAGGAGCGATCCATGGATCCAAAATAAACAGCGCTAAACGAGAAAACTCTCGAGTGCCTTTCGAAATATCCCCCGTTATCATTGCCAGCACACAGCGCTTCCATCAAACAACAAACAATTTTCGTAAATGTTTAGTTGAGCACACAAACACAATGAATCCCTTCTCCAATCTCCAAGCGACAGCAAAGCCAAGAAAGAGAAAAGTTTTATTATTATTTCTGTGCTCTCGAGACGAGCGAGTTCGTATGGCGGATTGATGATATGGAAACGAACGGATATAACATGTGATAAGGTGATGTGGAGAGGCCCCAACAGCGCCGAGGACGAGGGTTGGCAGTGGGAAGCTTAAAACTCGCTTCGCCGTGAAAATGGATTGAGTTCGGTGCTCCTTCTCCTGCCTTCTTACCGAATTATAAATGAGTGAACATTCGTTCTTGCCTCGAAGGTGCTTTATTAAGTTTTCGAAGAGTTTTCTTCTTCTCACGTGTCAGTTGTCAGGGAGACAGCTTTGAAGCTTGTAGGCGATCAATGTGACGCTTCATCCAAACCTCTCCTCCCTCCAGCTCTCACTCTTCTAAAACAGCCAAAGAAGGATCGGGTAATCTCATTCTTCATCATCATCCAAACATCGTACACTCGCTCTGTCAGAAGGAGAACACAATTCATTTATGTACACTGCGAAAGGTTGAAAGAACAAAAATAAGTAAATTCGGGGGACCCATACACGTCGCACACACACACGAGCAAGCCAGAAGTAGGGGATGAGTGGATGAGATCCCAACATATCCACTCGAAAATTGAATGCAAGGAAAACTTTCCGGGGCTAAAATGCGCTGTATGTGAAAGAACATAAAATATAAGAATTGTCAGTGAGATGACGATTCTTCTTTCCACTCTTCGGGAATGCTTTCCCACATTTGAAGTTGAACGAAAGCAAACGGCAGCGTCCCCACATCGTACAATACACATCGTGTGCTCGCCACCCCGCTCCCCGCGTTTTATTTTATCGCATCCAATCCCAATCGTATGACAAAGTCCGTCGGCCATTTTGAAAAAGGCAGCACGAGTATATTGAGTGGGTGAAATTAAATATTGTACCATCGAGCACACACAGGGCGCTGGCGAAAATTGTACACATCGCATGCTCACACGATATTCGATTATTCTGGAAATGGCGAAGGGTTTTCTTCTTTATGCTTTCTCGTGTGTGCTTCTCGGGTTTTCTTCTTTCGAAGCGGGCGAGATTTAATTTCTTCTTCTCGTGTATGTTTTCCTCTTTTTCGGCACATACCGAGCGGCTTTTCCTTTTTTAGGGAAGTTTGTGTGACTCGAGGTGGACGAACAGAGAAAGAAGGGAATTTAATTATGAATGCACGAACGAAATAAAATCAAGGAAGTTCGCGAGAATTGTTTTGCTGATTGGAATTGGAGCGGAAAAAATAATCAGAGTCATTTCTAATTTTCAAAACACGAAAAAGTCGATTGGGGTGATCGGAAACAAAAATATCTCAGAGCGGTAGAGCATGGGGATCGGCTGTAAACTGCGTCAAGACACTAGCAGTTATCGATTGCTAAATATCTGGATAGCCATTGGCAGTTAGGTTTATCGATTGCCAAATATCTGGACAGCCACAAACTTCGTCTATCTGTTGTTGTGTTAGCATAATTTATTCATCCTTTTTAATACAAGTCAACGTAACTCTTTAACATTTCCCAATCACAACTCACAAACAACTCAACCCAGATCGAAGATTTATGGATTTGTGTGTCATGCAAGCAACAGCAACAGCAAATTTGTTATCGCATGATTTTCATTTGATTGCGCTGATTAATAGCGAAATAAAAAGTGATTGAGTTGGAGCTTCATCGTGAAGGATGCTCGCTTGCTTGCTTCGTACAGCAACATGCAACACGTTTGCACAGCAATTTCCATTCACGCCATAAATTTCAATTTTCACAAGCATGTAGTGTGAATATTTCTTCATTACTCGCGAGTTCCTCATGATTATTAAATAGAAAGGGGAAAAAAATAGAAAGTCACGATGAATCTCCTTGAAAGTGAGTTTCTCATTGGCATCAACGAGCGCGAGTTTTAAAGAACTTAGTAGATAAATCACTTTCGCTTTCTTTTCTCACTTCCACCCACAATTTACACAGCATTAAGAGATCTAATAATAGCTGGCGCGCTTTTTTTTCTGCTCGTTTCTTTCAAATATTTAAATAGTCTCATGATAATAAAACTGTAGGCGCTTGCATTTCATTTCATCGCCCGACGTAATTCTCCTCATTTTCCAATTACATAACAGCCGGCGCAAGAAAAAAATCCGTCGAGACAGAGAAGAACCTTGAAAAGAAAAAAGGCGGAGGAGCGGCACAAACAAATAAAAAACGCTTTTTTAATAATTAAGAAAATGAATTCGAAGTGGAGGAAAGTCTGAGTTGGAAGGAGGAAGTGCCGCGATCTCAGACAGTTCACGCTATGTAAAGCATTTTTTAAATAAGAGGGAAAGAAATGAGATGAAAAGGGAAAGCGAGAAAAAATCCCATTCATAAATAATTAACGCTTAGAGCGGAAAAACTGTTAAATCATCAGCTGATTGAGTCTCGCGATTGCATAAATTAATTTGTGGCTGGTAAAGATTGAAATGAAGGAATCGCGGAAAAATTCCTGAGGCTCCTTTTGTTCATGGCGTTGACTTGCCTCTAAAGCTCGACTCAAAGGAACATGAAAGGAATGTCTTTGAGGCTTTTGAACTTGTGAAAAGCTTTCAACTTCTCGCTTTGTTTGCCGTTTTGTTCTCTCGCAACGAGGAATTAAAATTTACAGCAAAGTTCACACAAAAGCACAGCGCACATAATTTAAGGCCTCGGAAACAGAAAGTGCAGATGGAGAAATTGTAAATGAAAAGTTCTTTGCCCCAGTTTTTCCTCTCGCGCTTGCCACGGTGCGATCGATTCATTTATGTGGAAGGAATTTCTATGACGAGCAAAGGGAGAGATGAAGTCAGAATATTAAAAACGTGAGCGAGAAAGTCTTTTAGGATTTTTACGTGCTCAAAATTAATGCTGCAGTTGAGGGAATAAGAATCGTTGTTGCTCGGGTCGACTGAGGTAGTAACCTTGACGCTCGTCATCACCCGAAACCGGCGATGGAAGGCATTTTCTTAATTTGCTCGTTGATGTTTCATTTGCATAAACAAGCTTATGCACTTTACCAGAAAAACCTGAAAACGCAAAGTTTTTGTTATGATGAGCTGAAGAACATGAGAAGCGTCTTTGAAGCTGAACTAATTAACAAAATATTGAAAGTTTGTTGATCGAAGCTGACTTGAAGCATGTTAATAAGTCCTCGAAGCCAAGCTGGTTTCGTTTTCACCCGGCAGTTGTTCCATGATTTAAGTTTTCCGTCGCTAAACTACCTCACCTCGCTCAAATAATCTCTGCCTGTCAAATGGCGTCCAAGCTGTCGGAAACATTTTAATAAATAAATTAATCCGCAAGTTGAAAGTGAAGAGCCACTTTGGGCTGGTGAGAGACAAGCGTGAAGCATTTGCTTTCAAGCTTTTCAGTTTTATCTCGCGATCCCATCACACTTCCCTAGATCAACGATCTCATCACACATTCACAAATGGAATAAATTAAACCGTTTGTCGGATTTAGATTGAAACGCATTCGAGAACTCAAAAATGTCTAATTGAATTTCAGATTTGCTTCGAGAACTTGCAAGAGAGTTCAAGAAGTTACCCGTGGGGTTCAAGAGCTTGCAACTGGTTTTTCCCTTCGCTCGAATCTTCAACGCAGTTCACAAATTAATGAAATCGTTCTTTAAGAAAATTAACATCACGCGCTCGATAACCTTTAACATTCATTTTTCCTTCCAAGAGATTGCCGAGTTGAGTCGCTTGCAGTGGTCAAACGAATCGTCCCTTCAGTCCCTCGGCAACAGCAATGGTCAACTCAATTCTCATCGCATTTGTAAATCGAAAAAGGTTTCCATTTATTATGATTTGATTATGCAGTCGCCAGTGCTTTGATAGCCTCAGAGTTTTGGAAATAGCTGGACAAGGGTCAGCTCGAGAGGTCACGAGGGATTTTAATTTCGGTCGTTGCGCAGGTAGATTTTTTAACTCTTTCAACCCTCGCGCCTTTTCAAAGCAGCTTGTCTCTTGATGATTCTCGTAGTAAATGAATTGGGAGTGACCGAACCCTTTTTCGCTCGCCATCGGTTTTAATATTGATGCACACTCGGATGAAAGGGGTTGCTGCTTGTTTGACCAACGATGAAGTCCAACGCCAATAATATTTATTTCGCTCTCGAGGTTTCCGAGTTTGATTTATGATCGACAATGAATTTTACGGTCTTTAAGATGATGTTCGAGGCTTGTAAGACATTCGAGGCTTGATTATTGTTAATGAAAATTTATGGGTGACCGCAATTTGAATTATTTTTATACGTCGCCAGGTGAGAAGTCTAAGGTTCATAAGGAAGATTGTCGCATAAATTACGAATCATTAAGATTCCTCCCTTCATGTATCAACAGTTTCCGCATTAAACCTTTTTCAATTTGCATCTGCACCTCAAGCTCTTTACTCAAAGTTTCTCTTACCTGAACTCCTACCAATGATTGCAAAGTATCAAATTGCAAAGCAACTCTATGCACAGAATTTTGTTTCAGAAGCTTCAGGAGTTTTGCAACTAATTGAAACTGTAGTTGATGAACAATGCTCTGACACGGCTTCGCGAAGCTGCGAATGCTCTCGAATCCGCTTTCACTCGCAACATTTTGCAACAAGCTTTGTTAATTAAAACCCGCAATCCGTGAATAATTAAAAGCAGAATCGCAGATTTTCTCTATCCTTTACCTCTATCTCTCTCTACCTTCAATGCATTGAACTAGGACTACTACAGCTCTGCTGCTTTTGTATCACATTGTTACATATCGTCATCGTCGACGTTCATTTGCATAAACTGAAAGAGCGACGCAGTTCACCCGTCCTCGATCCGTCCTTTTATGCGACGATATAAATTTTAATTTCGACAGATGCACGCCATCCGTGCCTTTCAACTCCGTTTTGCTGACGACGAGAGAACAATTTCTGTCTTGGCAGACGCAAACAGTCAACCACGAGCCAGAGCACACACCAGAAGTGACAGCGAAGACTCGACGAGATTTAAAAACTTCCGGAAAACTTCAGCGCAGTGAATTGATTCGATGTGACGTCTAATGGAAATTTTCACGAGAGTCGAAAGGCAAACTCAAAGGAAATTCAAAATTATTTGTTTGTTCTCGAATTGACTTTTAATATCGCAAGCAAATCTTTGTGCAATAAAAACCTTTAACCATGCGTTGTTAAACTTAATGACTTGGAAAATCTTTACGACAGAAGTAATGACGATAACATTTTCTTAAGCATTGCAGTTAAAAAATTGAAATTGATGTTAAGGAAATTTGTCTTGAAGTGTATAAAACAAGAACGTATTGATATGGAAAACTCGGAAAATTCCCAAGCAGAAATCTTTAAAACAAAAAATATTCATTGTTGTCATCGATTTTTCTTTTGTGCGAAAGGAAACCAACGTTAGAGCTTGGCCAGAAAAGTATCGATAGGAAAAATGGGCGTGAACATGTTGCGATGAGCAACATAAGCATACGAACCTTTCGATTTGGATTCTCCACAAGTCCGAAACGTTTTCCGAGGGAAGCTTGGAGACTCAAATTTTCATTATTTTTAATGCCAATATTTGCATGGACTTCAAGCAGTTCCATCGCCCTTCTCCTTGTGTGATTGTACCTCGCAGAAGGCAACATAAAAATCCTTTTGTGTGTGCAGAGAAAACCGTGCGAAGGGGAAAATGTGAAAGAGATGGAATACGTTCGGTGCGGCGTTTATGTATGATGCTGCTTCTACACATGCTCATATGTGCTTCCCTTGCTTCCCATTGGTTGCCATCAAGATACATTGATCTGTTATTTTAAATCCGTTCGGTCCAGGAGAGGGCTGATCCGAGTGCGAAGTTGAAGTTTAGCACTGCCGCGAATTTTTTCACCGTTGACCATGCTTTGAATAATCATCGGAATTTTCTCACGGTAATTTGTTTTTCCTCATTCCACTCAAGCAGCTTCATTATCGTAAAAAATCTCATTAATGAAATTATCCTCGCCGCCAACAGCAACAACTAAGCGACGGGAGAACACGAAACGAGAGGAAGAAAAAATCGCTGTACATAAAATAATGAATCACATAATTTGCAAGAAAGTGAAAATTAAAAAGTAGCGGAAAATTATGTAGACTCGCGACGTGGAAGGAAAAAATGAGACGGGGGTTGCAGATTATATAGAGCAAGAGCAGCAGAGGGTTCGGCGAGAAGATTTTTATGTAAAATAAACTTTCAGTTTCATTCTTAATTTTTTATTTACTTCTCCGCCAGCGCTTCAAACCTTTTTTCCTCCGCTCACATTTTTTTAAAGCACTCATTTACATTATTTTTTGCTCCTTCTCTGCTCGCTCATTTAGAACCATGACCTAGAAATGAGCTCAGTGTCGTAATGATTTAAACGATTTGCTTATTCTTTTATGCACGACAAGTTTGTCGTTATAATTTTTATTGCGTGCTGTGCACATTAAGAAAATAGAAAATTCTTGTCAGTGGTAAGAAAATTATCACACGTGGAGTTGGACTAACTCAGTTAGTTGAGAAATCTTTGCAGCACGACCTTAAGGATCTCAAGACCCTCTGACTCGACTCATGCTCAAAGCGTTGTGCTGATAGTAATTCGATTATTTATTCAAAGGCGCTGGTGCCACCGTAATCGGATTGTTGTCGCTCTCCGAAGCTGTTGACCATGAGTTCTCCTTCTCGCGCTTTTCCTCCTCAATTCTTCTCGCTTCCATCTGCTTGAACTGCTCGATCTCATAAGCGTACTTGGGAGTTGTGATCCGCAGGAATCTCGCGAGCTTTTCTCCGGTGTAATCCAAACCACTGACGACATTCGTTCCGAGACGTTGAGCTTTCAGAAATAACCAAGGCGTCCAAGCGAGTTCCTTCTGTTGGAAGACAAATTGTAAGTTGCCGAAGGTGAGGAATGTTTGATCATCAGTGTCTTAAGACCTAGTACAGTGGAGGAAGCAGCATCAGTGTCTTAAGACTGAGCACAGTTCAGGAAGCAACCATTGGATCAACTGCAGTTGATCAAATCGCGTCTGGATCGAACACTTGACAGTGTTTAGCTAGAGAGCGGTTCGAGCAACAAATCAGCTCGCAGTTTCCTCAGAATGTTCTTCAATTTTCAGCAAATTATGAACTCACTTCGTTGATTTCTGGTTGCACTTCAACTTCTTTCTTTGTTTCGTCTTCGTCGTCAAATATCTCAAGAATCCCGTCACTGAAGTGGAGAACTTTTATCGGTTTCCGGACAAGGATTGCGCTGTCTTGTTGATCTGTCATCTTTCTGGATTACAATTTAAACTTTTTTTGCTCAAAACTTGAAATTGTTTACATTGGAGTTATTATTTTTTCACTAAACGCGCCCACATTCTGAGATGAACTGTAAAAAAAAATTGGTCAACTAAGAAAAAATTTAAGTTCGGCACAAACAATTTTTCAAGTTTTGGCTTCTAAACTATCCATCAATCGCTCCAACAAATCATCAATCAACCTGCTGAACCTCTCGATAGTCGATTAATCGACCGTAAGTATTAAGCTTCATGAATTATTTTCAAAATTGATTAGTACTTTAAGGAAGATTTAACATGAAATATTTTAATCGTTTTAGAATCAATAAGCCGACGAGATGGATTTCCAAAACAGAGCTGGCGGTAAGACTGGCTCGGGAGGTCAAGCTAGCTGGTCGGAGAGCAATCGAGACCGTCGTGAAAGGCTTCGACAACTCGCTCTTGAGACGATTGACCTGGCGAAGGATCCTTACTTCATGAAGAACCACTTGGGAAGTTATGAATGCAAACTCTGTCTGACCCTTCACAACAACGAAGGAAGCTACTTGGCTCATACACAAGGAAAGAAGCATCAAGCTAACTTGGCTCGTCGTGCTGCCAAGGAAGCGAAAGAAGCTCCGTCGCTGCAACCTGAAAAGCCTCGCGTTGAGCCGAAGAAGTTCGTGAAGATTGGTCGACCCGGTTATCGAGTGACGAAGCAGCGAGATCCCGAGAGCGGCCAACAGTCGCTTCTCTTCCAAATCGACTATCCCGAGATCAGCGACGGCATCGTTCCACGCCATCGCTTCATGAGCGCCTACGAACAGAAGATCGAACCGCCAGACCGCAAGTGGCAATACTTGCTCTTCGCTGCCGAGCCCTACGAGACCATCGGCTTCAAGGTGCCCAGTCGAGAGATTGAAAAACAGGAAGGGAAGTTCTGGATTCACTGGAATAAAGACACCAAGCAGTTCTTCTTGCAGTTCGCGTTCGTCAACCCTAAGATGATGGCAATGCGCGGTGGACCGCCGAGAGGCGGGGGAATGTTCATGCCAGGTCCTGGGTTTCAATAAACGTTTTGACTTAAAATATTCAATAAATTTTCAATCGACTTTTCACTTAACTCAAAGAATTTCAAGAAACTGTAAACTTTAAAAGCTTTCAGAATGATTTGTGTGCATAAATTGCAGTATGATTAGTTTTTCCAAGAAATTAAAAGCGTTGGTTTGACGAGAAATAAAAATATTGTAATTCAGGAAATACGCCCTTTATTGATTCAACGCATTTCAAAAATTTAAATATTATTTGTCTTCTTGGTTAGCACATTTTTCAAAAAACCATTTCTAAGCAACATCTGGTCTACTCGGTCTTTTTGCATCTGCCCGGAAAGGAAACTGTGTGAGTTCCAACAAATATTAAGTTTTTAATTGTTAATTATGCCAGAAACTACTTGAAAACATATCACGATTGAACATAAGTGAGAGATCTTCCGATATATATTCGCGGATTAAAAGAAATCGAACGTGGAAAGTTGTGAATAATTTGAAAAATAATTGTTTTGCATGGAAACGAAAATATTTCGTTTACAAAGTCGAATTAATCCATATAAACTAAGCTTTCCACATCACACGTTGTCCAACTACTTCGATGGAACCTCAATCATCCTAACTTTCTAGTTAGGAAACTGAAATATCTCCGAAAATAATCAAAAATGTTTTCTAGGTTAAAGATCCAGCTCGTTTGTTGCAAATTACTAATCAAACTTCCCTTCTCTGCCTCCTTTAGTCAATCATGGCAGTTCGCCCAGCATTCAAACCGAGGATTCTCAAAAAGAGAACCAAGAAGTTCATCCGTCATCAGTCGGATCGTTATGTTAAAGTGAAGGTAAGGCGACCAAACTTCTCGGAGGAAAGCGTGTTCTAATAAATATTTCCATTTTGTAGGAGAACTGGCGTAAACCGAAAGGTATTGACAATCGTGTCAGACGTCGCTTCAAGGGACAGTACTTGATGCCAAACATCGGTTATGGCTCAAACGCGAAAACCCGCCACATGCTCCCCAATGGCTTCAAGAAGTTCACCGTCAACAACGTCCGCGAGTTGGAAGTCTTGATGATGCAGAACCGCGTCTACTGCGCCGAGGTTGCTCATGCAGTCAGCGCCAAGAAGCGTAAGCTGATCTGTGAACGTGCAAAGCAGTTGGGAATCCGCGTTACTAACTTCCACGCCAGAATGCGCTCGCAAGAGAACGAGTAAACCAGCGATGACATCTCAAGCTGTACTCGCAAAATTTCCATCAAATAAAATCAGTTAAAAACATCAAATTTGTTGTTAGGGTATTGGGAGGGCAGGGGGGGAAATTAGGAGTTTCAGCAAGATATCGGGCCGGTCGTAAAAGCGATTGGATTCAGGCTGCCGGAGAAGCTTAAGAAGCAATTGAGCAGTGAGTGGTTTCTTTGAATGTGAAGGCTCCAGTAGTTTAGCTACTGCATAGTCTAGGCAGCAAATTGAACACTTGAGCGTCTGCTTTCGCTTCTGAATTCAAGCTCATTGAAAGCTTCAGGTGTTCATCTACTGCTCGTCATTAACTGTAGGATTGTCCTTTCTTCTCGGTACATTGCCTCGACCTTCTGCCTTTCGCCAGACAAAACGTATGTAACGTTCCTTCACGTCGTTATCTCGATCTCAATTTGTCCTTTCGATCCAGTGGTTCAAGTAGCGCAAAGCTTCAGCCTGAACAAATACTCTCATCAGACATGCAAAGCTTCATCAAGGACGCTCTCGTCGCTTTGTGGACATTGTAAGCTCGCGTGTCTCGATTATTAACAGGAAATTGCTTCGCTAAAGCAATTCCACCGAAGCGTGAATCTCACGTGCCGTTGTCATCATCGCAAAACTCGAACTTTTTGTTTTTTTTTTCCTTAAGTTTATTAAATTGTTTACTCGTGTATTTTTTTGAAGAATAAATTTGCGAAAAACATGTGAGTTTTCCTAATTAATTAACAACATTTCTCATGGTAAATACGTTTTACTAAAGAATCGCATTGAAGAAAAGAAAAGAAAATGAAGAAAAACGATCCGAATTTTCGCAAGAAGAACGCAAGAGAAATCATAGGAGATGAGGAGAAACGTTTTGTTAAGAAGCCTTACGAATTGTTGGTTGACAAGGAGTTAAGAACGGTTCCTCAAAAAAAAAATCAAAAAAATTATTCTTATTCACGAAAAAAAAAACTTTTCCTCTTCACAACGAGAGCGAAAAGCTTTTGACGAAATCAATCGAAGAAAAAATCCTTAAAACACAGTTAAATCTAAACATCGCGAACTGATGAAGCAGCCGGAACATCAGCGACCTGGGCAGTTGTCTCATTCTCTGATAGACTTCGATGTCGTCTTTTGCTCGCCTGCTGCTTTTGCACGACAGCACCTTGCAACATCTCATTGATTTCCGGCTCCTCAACGCGAAAGTCTTCGATCGTCGTGAACTGATTCAAGTAGCCTTGCAACTTATCACCAACTTCCAACTGTTCCGAATTCTTGTAGTATTTCATGAAGGCCCAGAACTTTTCCAACCCATAAAGTTGCCCCGTAAATAAAACAATATTTTTAGATTGCAACTCAGATTCCTTTACGAATTTTCTTCTCACCGTTTTCGTAATCGTTGATTGTTTCCGTTTGGAAGTCGTCAAAGATTTGTGCTCTGAACTTCTTCTCCAAACCGTAAGAGTAAAACCGAAACAGACATTCCAAGCCATAGCGGAACCCAAGCGATGCGTCCTCTATCGCAACTTTTCTAAATTCCTCGTACATCGTCTTGTTGAAATTCTCGCGCAAGAAGAAAGACCAAAAGCGGAACAACGTGTTCATCTCCTGTGATTGCCCTTGTCCGAGACGCTTGCGCTCCTTCAAGCACCGGCTGCGGAATTTATGATAAGCCTGCTGCGTAAAGTTGTTCTCGCGCAAGAGCGAATGTGATGGATGTTGAAATGCTGGCAAACTTTGGGGCACCGAGCCGTAACTGGACGTCGCCGGACTCGTTCCAGCCGAACTGCCAACGCTTGACGTGCGTGGACGGTGCTCAACACTGTCCAAGACCCAACCGACATGCCCTTCGACTGGCGGATTTAGCGAGTGCCGAGTTTTACGCTTTCTCGGCGTGCGCGGATCAATTGATGATTCAATTTTATTAACGGCGAAGAATTTGGTTCGTTTGCCATGTGAGAGCGTCAAGCGATCGTTGAGTTCCTTCTCGTCGAAGGTTGTTGGTGGCGCGGGCGGTACTTCGGGATTAATCTTCTTCGGAGTCTTCGGAATTATCTTCTCGAATTCCTCTTGCGAAATGACGTTGACCGACTTGTGAGCCGGTCGGCTAACTGACAAGTTTTCTTCGTAGTTATGCAATCCATCGTTGATAACTTGTTCCAAGTCTTGGCCGATTTTGACGCGCGTCGTCCAATCGCCAGTTCGGTCGTAGCCTAGAACACATTTAGACATCGTGACTTCAGGTTCAGGGGCGAGTGGGACAGAAGGCTTTTCCTTACCGTCATGTTTAGGCGGACGCGTTTTGACTTGTGTGACGATCAAAAGTTTATTAATATCGCGATCCGACAACTCAAAGTCGGACTCTTCGTCCTCCGAGAACTCTGAGAAGTTGTTCACCCGACCGCCACCGTGCGGAATATCTCCATCGATCTCTTCATCGAACTGAAAATCCAATTCTTCTTTTTCGGCTTTCGAGCCGCCAGTCGATTGTGGCGTTATATCTTTAAGCTGGGACGATTTCGAGCGACGCTTCACCTCCTTCCAGATGTTAGCGTCTTCAGTCGATCGTGATGCTGCTTCCTGTTCGTTTGATTTATGCTGATGTGCTGCTGGAAGCTGAACAACCTCAGCATCCGCGTTTTTTGGCGACGTTTTGGGAACAAATGCAGAAACATCAGGATTTAAGTTGTCATTAACCGCGTTCGTTTGTGCTGCAGCGACCTCCGCTTTGGAGGAGGCTTTGACATCGATCTTCAGCCCGGCAGCAATATCGTTCGGCGGATTCGCCTTGCGCGAATTTCGTAGAATTGGCGGGGGTGGAATATTTGATAAGATTTCTGACAACGGAGCCGCAGCAATCGGCTCAACAACTGTGGTCGTTGTTGTAGCTGCTACGGTCGTCTGAGGCGGAGGCTCGACGTGTGATGTCTCTGGCAGTACGATCGGCGCTTCGCCCTTCAGAGGCCATTTCGTCGGGTTCAACTTTGTGCGCACTTTGAAGTCATTGAATACGTCGAGCTTGTCGGATTCCTTGATCGCCGTGATGACGAGAGCCAGATCAGCGCTAAGCGCCTGTACACGGTGAAACGATGCGATAAGAGTGATGGGTAAGAAGCCTTCGTCGTCCATTTTACGGCGCAAGAAGAAGTCGCGATTCAAATTCTCCTCGCTAAAGTAATATTCTCTGAAAAAAATAAGACGAAATTAATTGTTTAGCGGGATTGTTGACGATAATCGCGGAAACTCACATTTGCTTCTTGATTGATTCTTTAATGTTTCCAATCGTATCCAGTGTGTAGGGCGTAGGTCCATTGAAGTAGTAAGTTCCGTAAATATTGTGGGCAGTCACGAGCGGTGCCATTGGGTCGATGAGAATTGGCCGGCCGATTAAGGGTTTCTGTTTTTTGGCATCATACGGGTCTGAGCTTTTCATTGGTATGATTGGATTTCCGTTCAGTCCAGGCGTTTTGCTTTCAGTATACGATGGCCTATTGCTTCGCGTGATAAATGGATCGCGTCGTGGTGCACGAGGATCGCGAGGCTCGCGACTTGTCGACTTGACACTACCGGACGATGAAGGCGGTGCTGGCGCCGCTACTCGTGGAGTGCGACTTGAGCTGGATGGCACAGTTCCACGACTGGAATTACCACGTCTTGTTGAGCGATCGTCATCACGGATCCGATCATCACGGCGAGAGTAATAATCATCACGGTTGTTGCGTCTAGGCGGCGGATCATCACGGTCTGTCTTTCGTCGATTCTGAGTGGAGGCTGCCGAAGATGATTTCGGTTCCACTTCGAAGCGATTCCACTTGGGCTTGGCGTTGACACGCTTAGCACCATCATCAAGAGCTTTAGGCACATTTTTGTTGACTTCTTTATCGTTTGTAGTAACAACAGCATTCGCTGTTGGACTGCTTGCTTCTGTCGTTGCAACATGATTAACAACGGGCTCAACCTCGTTAGCCTCTTTCGGCTTCTCAACTGTTGCCGGCGCTTCAGTGCCTTCAGACTTGGGCTTTGCACTCGTCGTCGGTTTCTTTTCCTTCTCCCGCAAATCACTATTCGATGTTGCATTCGATATTTCCTTTTTATTGGTAGCAATTGCCGCAGCCTCAGAACCTAATGTGGGCCAGTCAGACGAGTCTGCGAGTTTACTCTGGAGAGAGAAGATGGAATAAACATGTGATGATGATAAGAAGAAGCTGACATGTGCGCGAGATAAGATTGAGACGTTACCTGTGCATCTGTCTTGCCTCCTCGCTTAACCACTTTCGACGCTGTCAATTCTTTATTGTCAACTGTGGACGAGAGATAAAAATTATTATTGGAAAGTGAGAAACACGTGCGTCGATCGATGAAACGTCTTAGTCAGCAAGCAAAGCTTCCGAGTCGTCATAAAATTCGCCGAACGATTGTTCCGAGTTTGTTTATCAACGAGAGCAAGAGCGAATGTTGATTGCGTTTCGATTTGAAAGCCAAGCAAGAACCGAGAAACTGTCGCTTCGCCACTTTGCTAGCCGGCTTGGAAAAATCGATAAGGCAACATTTTTTCTCTCGGGCCATTTAAAAACTATTTCGTGCGCTGTGCCTCGACACAACGCAGATTTTTATCGCTCGAAAATCTTCAAAACTGTTTTTCGTGTCTTCTATTTTGCTATTCACGATCGTCTTCTCTTAGTTTTTGTCAAAAAAACATCTTTGACTTTTCATCACACGCCGAATGCACACAAAAAAGTTTTTTCTGCTACAACTCTTCTTACAACCTTCTTCGTCTTTTTTCTTTTTCTTCATTTTCAATGAGCTGATTAAACTGTACGAGAATGATATTGAATGAAAAGGCAAAGTATATTTTTCCTCTCGCGGTTCCAACGTGAAATTTGCGTGGCGACACGTTGGAATTGAACGACTTGTGCTTGACTGTCTGTCTACCTGAGTTTCGATTTATCAAGCAGCAAGCAGTCTCGTCTAACCCACGAAGCTTGAGTTTCTAGACTCCGCTAGAATAATTCTCAGCGCCACTTCCTTAAGCTCTGGCAGGAGCCAAAGAAAATCCAAGCGACACTCACCTTGTGTTTGAACTTTTACTGGTTTAGGCTGTACATTTGATTTCTTGTCTGCATCGGCGGCTGATGATGTAAGTGCTTGCGGTTTAACCTTTTAAAGGGGAGTGAAAAGTGGATTAGTTTGGGATTGTCAGGGAAGTTTGGAGACGGAGAAACTTACCCAAGGATTAACCTGTGGCAATGGAGCTTCGATAAATTTAATTTTCTTGTCGTTCTGTCCGTCGCTTGAGTCGGCGGCCTTATCGGGATCTGAAGAGTCGTGGTTAGCCAAAGCTGGTGCAGTCGTCTTATCTTTTGCGGCTTTACGTTCCCGGCGATTCCGTCTCGGCTTCTCCGGACGCTCCTGTGACTTAGATGTGGCTGATTTTGGTGGTTTGCCGTCACGTTGGTCGCCGCCTCGCCGTTCCATTTGTCGCTTTTTGTCTTTCTTCGCATGTGAAACAACTGGCACGAATCCCGACTCGTCAAGCTCCTCGCTAGGCTTACTGTCTACCGTTGCATTGTCGTTCTGCATCGTCGTCAGCCTTTGTTCATCTTTGTCGGTGGTGAGAATCTTGCCAGGGATATTTTCTTTATTGTTATCGTTCGTGATTTCCTTCTGTTTCGGTGAATGATTCTCCGAGGGATTTAGGACACTCGCGTAAGAATTCGACGACCCAGCAGTCGATACCTCCATGATCACGATTGCACTCGCTCCGCTCCGCTTGCGCTCTAATCAATTGCGTTTCCACCGCACACACGACAACTCAATGATTTCCGATCGGAAGCAGCGAAAACACTTCGGGATTGTCGAGGAAGTAAGGTTAGAATTTAGGAGTTTAATTTACTTCACTCCCCCACACTTTCGCGCTCGAACTTTGATTGCAAACTATGCTCCGTTTAATTGTCTCGAGATCAAACATTAATTCAACACGCAACCATCGCGGTAGAACGTTTTAATCATCCTTCGAAGATATTTTTCTTCCTATAGCACACTTTTCGACCAAATCGACGTCTGAGAAGACAAAGATATCGCGACTGGAAATCAAAAATCGCCGCACCAGATTTTTTTGTGAAATTGATCGGAGGAAATTGGGGGCGAGCAGGAGTCGATTGGATCACGCTGGCGATGGATCGGATGCTGTGCTGGATGCCACTACATGACAAGGAGTAGTTGCAGTGATTTGGATAACAAAAAACGAATTCGGTTACCTTGGGAGTTTGAGCCGAGTCGCAGATCCAATGCACAGTTCAGTCATCGCAGGATTACTAGCTTAAGTTTCATTTGAAATCGTTTCTGTGTAATTAGTTGAAGTGCGAGAGGTAGAAAGCTTCGTCGAGGTCGGCTTCGTCATGTCGCTGTTCAAGAAGCCCAAGAAGGCAGTCCAGCAAAGCCGCCGACTGTTCACCAGCGAAGTGGAAATCATGGATGTTGACGAGGACGAAGTTCAGGCTGAAATCAAGCAGAAGAAGAAAGAAAAGCGGGACAAGGAGAAGGCGAGCAAGCCGCAGAAGAGCTCGCTGCTGAGCTTCGGCGATGAAGGTAGTTTGTCGAGGTTGATCTGGTGGTGCTGATGACTCGACTCTTGCAAACGTTGTTGCAATCAATTAAACAGCTCTTGGTATCGCTGGTTCATCTGATGTTGTGCTTAGGAGCAAATGTAGAAGCTTGCTTGAGATCCTGTCCAAGAACCTCATGACTGGGACTGATACAAAACTTAGACAACTGCTTCAAACCTTTGGAGACATAGCAGACGCGACTTGTCTCGTCTTGGTGAATCGCAAAGACCTAAGCGACCTTGTCTCGTCTTGTTGACTTCTGCCCGGTCTTGAGCTCTTGCCACGAGCTTCAAAGCTGCTCTTAAAAGGCATTCTAAACTGTTAAACTGAGTCTAAGCTTTAACGAAACTAATACGAAACCTCTAGCGATACCAAAGGCTGACCATTTGCCAACTTCTTATAATCAACACACTTCGAACTTTTTTTAGAGGATGAAGGTGAAGCGTTTCAAGTGAAAAAGTCATCGTTTAGTCGTCGCATCCATAAAGAGCGTAAAAAGAATAAATCTAATGACAAGTCTGACATGAAAAACATTAGTAGAAACTCTCAAATTTCCATTTCCCATCACGAAAATATTCAATCTTATCAAACGTCTTCTCCGTCGGAGACCAAGGACAATTTTGTCAAAGAAATTCAATCAGACGATGGATTCTCGGTAAGGTTATTATTATTCAATTTTACTCTTCCAATTACTTCCAATTTCATTGCATTTCGTCCACTCTGCTTCGGCGGAGTCGCGTGCGATTCACTTAATTCTCTATCGATCGTGCAAGCGAACGAACATGTGTCAAGTGCCTAAAGATGTTGTCTCTCATTGCCTAATTCTACTTTCAGCATGGGAAGTGTCGAGGTTGCGTCACGATCGATCAAAGTCCAGGAGATTCCGACAATCGTGACGCAATCCTGAACGTTGCACCGCTATCCTGACTTTTCTCTTGTCATTTCTCGATGATTCTAACGCCAAATATTTCTCTTTCACTTTGAAACAGATCCGTCTTAAGAACTCGAATCCTGAGAATTTGATTCTAAATGGAAGAGCCGCAGTTTGTGCTGGTCGCGACGATATGTCGTCAGAGGATGAAGAGGATAACGAAGTTGAAGAGCGAGCGCAAGGCCACAGATTCTCGCAACCAGATGAGTTTGATTTCAAGCTTGAGAGTGGAACGATTCCTGACGCTGCAATGATTCATGCTGCTCGTAAGAGGAGACAGAAGGCTCGTGAAGAAGGTAACTTTATCTCATTCAATCTCAAAGATTCTCGCTCAACTCAAGTTTTAGGTGAATTCATTGCGCTCGAAGAGAAAGATCAAGAAGATCAGAAGAAGGGCAAGAGAAACATTCGAGAAGAAGACGAAGCCGATGATGGAAGCAGCGGGGAAGAGCAGCGGGTTGATATGTCTGCGATTAAAGGAGTCAAAGAACGGGAAGAAAGACGCGAACAATTTTACTCAGCGCATCCTCAAGGCTCTGACGAAGATTCTGACGTAGAGATGAACGAATGGGAGAATCAACAGATCCGCAAAGGAGTCACTGGGGCGCAGCTAATGTCCGCGCAACAAGAGTCAGCGTTCTCACAGTACATGATCCAACCGTTCTCCAACACGTTCAAGAACTCAAACGCCGATAACGAACCGCAACTAACAACTGCGGAGCTTCTCGAACAAGCGTACTCACAAACCAACTACGAAGTCGCAAAGCGACTGAGGAAAGAGAAACGCAAGGAGCCAACGAAACCTTCGGGCATCAAATCACCCCAAGAGATCTTGAAAAGTATCAACGACAAACTGCGATCATCACGAGAACAAAACCACAAAAACTTCCTCGAAATTGACAAGATCGCCGAAGAGTTCCAAACGATCAAAATTGACTTGTCAGAATCTGAGAAGAACGGACCAGCTGCAGCCTCAAAGTATCGATTCTATCAAGAGCTGAAGCTCTATATCGAAGACCTCGTCGAATGCTTGAACGAGAAGCTTCCACTCATCGTCGCTCTTGAGGAGAAATCATTAAATGTTATGGGCAAGTACGCGAAGAAGCTGATCGAGCGACGTCGTCAAGATGTGAGAGATCAAGCTAAGGAGTTGACGGACAACAGTAAGTTAGTTTATTGATGTCTACCACAAGTCTAATTGAAAATTGTTCCAGAAACCTTCACAAAAAAAATGCCAGAAGATGAGGAAAGGATCAGACGAGCCGCTGAACGAGAAGGTCGAAGGAACAGACGTCGCTACGATCGTGAGAAGCAGAGCATGAGCGAGACACACAACGATGGGATGTCGAGCGACGACGAAGTTCCAGACATCGAACTAGTTCAGTACCGAGAGCAACTCGCTCAGATCAAAAGTGATGCAACGATGATATTCGATGAAGTCGTCGAAGAGTTCTGCGAGCTGCCACAGATCCTTCAGAAGTTCGACGAGTGGAAGAAGAAGGACGTGATTGCCTACAAGGAAGCCTTCGTTCATCTTTGTCTTCCGAAGGTCGTCGGAGTCTTCGTTCGAGCTGAAATGATTCTCTGGAGTCCGTTTGAAGTTGATCACTACGAGGACGTCGATAAGTTGAAATGGTTTCACCCGCTAGCGATGTACGGAAGAGCCATTGGAGAGACTGAAGAGGTTTTAGGCAATGATCCCGATGTGTTTGCCATCCCAACGGTGATCGAGAAGATTGTGTTACCAAAACTTAGCAGTAAGAATCGCACATCGAAGGCATTTCAGGTTTCTAAAATACTCTTTTCCGCAGAGCTAATTGACGAGTGCTGGGACCCGCTGTCGACTACCCAAACTCTCAAGCTCGTGAAACTGATGAACCAGCTGTCGAATGATTACCCGTCGCTCAAAATAACTTCAAAAAATCTTCAGGCGATGTTCACAATCATCACCGAGAAGATGAAAGTCGCGCTCGACAACGATGTGTTCATCCCGATTTTCCAGAAACAGTAAGACTCGCTAATCAATCGACCTGCAAGTTTTAATTGATTTTTCTCTAGGAACGCCGATGCCAAGTCTTCATTCTTCCAACGACAGTTCTACAGCGGCGTGAAGCTCTTCAGAAACTTCATCAGCTTTCAAGGAATCGTGTCGGACAAACTTCTAAAGAGTTATGCGATCTCTTCCCTCCTCAATCGCTATCTGTTGTCAGCAATGCGATTCTCTTCACCAATCGACGGTGTGACAAAAGCTCACACTTTGGTTCTCACGTTACCGCGAGTCTGGCTAGTGTCGGCTGACAAGAACTTCATCGACAGCATAAAATTGTTCAAGATGTTTGTCTACGGCCTCGAGATTCAGATCGACAAGAAGAACTTAGCGTACATGTAAGTTGATCAACGCAAACTCTCGACATTTGCTGACGAAATTTCTTCCAGGGAATCAATGGAGAAGCTCAAACAAATTTCTAACCGACTGGACTTGATGGACTCGATAAAATGAAAACTGCAAGCCACGAGTGAACTCTTAGATTTTTACATCCAACATTTTCAAATAAAGCAAAATAAACTCTACCAACTTTTATTTGTTCGTTCGCTTGGGACAAATTTTCTCATGTCGATTTTTGTGGGTGCTAAGTCGAAAAGGTTTCGAGCAGCTCGAGCACTCGTACGGTCGTTCGCCCTGGAAGGAAACCAGTTGAATGTGAGGATTCGATTCAAGTTGCTCTCTGACTTACCGAGTGAATCCTGAAATGTCGAACTAATTGGCTGTTGGTGCTAAAGCCTAAGCCGCAATCGGGACACAGAAAATCCTTCAGCTTCAGATGGATCGACTTGAAGTGAATGTTGTGGGCTCCTTTGCAGGTTGAGACGTGAGTGCAGCGAGGACAAGGAACGGCTTTCGATTTGTCGTGAACGAGCTTGCGATGCTCCAACATGAAGCGTTTGCTTTTGAACGGCTTCGTGCACACCGTGCACTTGATGTAGTCGGAGGGATCGAGGTCAACGTGCGTCTTCTCGTGTCCGTCGAGGTTTCCTTTTGTACTTAACAGTTTACCGCACACTCGGCAAACAAATTTGTCCTTTGGACTGAAATGAAATTCGAGAGGATCCGCGATAATTTGAAACTGTGACAACTTACATCGTTGAATGGACGGTGACAATGTGATTTCGGACCAACTGTTTTGTCTTTGTTCGATGCCCGCAGTAGTCACAAACGTAGAGATCAGCAACGGGAATGTCTGTGTGTCTGAAGTACTCGTGCTTCTCAAGATATCGCGAGTCGGAAAAGGATTTGAAGCATTTTGAACAGAAGAATTGTTTTCGATCGGCGCTGGAAGGAAATCTGAGAGTGAAATTGGACGTGACATTGATTCAGCTGTAACGTACGATCTCTTCTTGACACTGGGACTCTGGCTGATCTGCTCATTTGGTGCGCTGATGTCTTTCTCTTCGTTGAAATCAGAAAGTTTTTGACGGAAGTGTTGATCAGCTTGAATTATCTTTCGTCTTAGTTCGCCAGCGGTGTTGACATCGTTGATGCAATTGCTGCAGACTAAAGCTGGATACTCTGGACAGTCAATCATCTGGAACCGTTGAGAGGAAACGTGATTATCGTGAGGGAACAGGTGAACTTATTGCTCAAACCTTAACTCCTGAAATCTGGCTGATGATCAACGCAGTTCTCTTGGCCTCCTCGTAAAGTTGAACAAACTTCTCATCGCCTTCCGATTGCAGACACACTCGACACTTCGTTAATTCATCATTCATGATGGAAAGCCTTCACGATTTTCCTTCAAAACTTCATGAAACTCTCCTAATGTAGACTTAAATATTTTGTAGATTTTTCGGATGTAAACAAATGGAAAGAAAGTGGAAGTTGTGCTGATTATTAACGAAAACAAATCACTGTAGGGTTGGAACAAGCAATATTTAATCCAGCATGACGTGCTTGAGGTTGTGTAGAATTTGTTTGATTGCTGAAGGCGACGGGGAGCACATTCCGATATTTGAGGATGAGGGCGAGATTGCTATCAAGATTCTGATGATTTCTGGCGTGAAGATTCAAGATCTCGATGCAGGCGATGTTCCAGCTCTCATCTGCGTCAACTGCCTGAAAGATTTGACGAAAGCAGTGCACTTCCGCAACAGAGCAATCCGTGCCGAAAGATATTTTAAGCGCTCGAACGTTTGGGCGAGTAAGGATGGCGATCACTTCGAGCCGGAGGTTCAGATAAAGACTGAGGATGGAGAAGTGCTTGAAAAGATCAAGTCTGAACCGTTTGATGAAGATCCAAACTATGAATTTATGCAGAACATTGACTCGATGGTTGGAAAACGTGAAACGTCCCACGACGATCTCAGAACGTTCGTCGATGTTTTCTCAACAAAATCAACCCAAGTCGATCATAAGAAACAGAATGAACGAATCGACTTGGAGGAGTTTGGATGCACGTCAGGAATCGTGCGATGTAAACTCTGCTTGAAATCTTTCACGAGCATCAGCAGCCATCAGAATCACATGAAGTCAGTCCATCAGAAGCTGACCGAGTCCGAGATGTTCAAGTGCAAACATTGTAACAGGTTCTTCAAGCTGAAAATCTACTTGAATCGACACGTTGCCAGAATCCACGGGACCAAACGAAAGGACCGAAATCAAAAAAAGAAACCGCACGAGACAATTTTCAACAAAGAAGACGTTTCGCTTTATTGCGAGGTGAGCTTGAAGCTTTGAACTTGAAACTGTGAAACTCATTCAACATTTTCGACAGCTCTGCAAGCAGTTCTTCACCACCCGCGGCAGCCTTCAGAAACACGTTCGAGTCAAGCATGAGTTCGTTGACATTCGTGACCGATTCGTTTGCGATCATTGCGGCTCCAGTTTCCTGATCAAGTATTATCTAATCCGACACATTCGCGTTAGACACTTGAGGAATTTCGTAGAGAAAAGAACGTAAGATCTGGTTCACTTCGACCTTCAACCATTTCTTCAAGGTTTAATCAACAGGCCAGATCAACCAACTCCTTGCGAAGTCTGTGGGAAGATCCTTAAGAATCGCGGCTTGCTCAAACCTCACATGAGATCGCACAAAGTCATGACTGCTGCCGACTACTGGTACTGTGATTTATGTCCGAGGAAGTTTAAAACGAAAGGCGGTTGCACTTGGCACATTCAACAGCGTCACGTCTTGAAAGCAACGTGAGTAGCGATCACGAATCTCAATTACTTTACTTGAGTTTGCTCTTCCTAATCAACAGCTTTCCATGCAAGCTTTGTCCTGGTGTTGTCTACAAAGGCAAATGGGAACTAAAGTGTCACATCAAGGTGAGACGAAGCAACGTCCGATCGACTTTATATTCTCATCGATTTCTTTTCAGAGCAAGCACACAACCATCCGAGACTTCAAATGTGAAATGTAAGCAAACTCGTCAGTCGAAATCGAATTGAGTCTTCACATTTGATTTTTGTTTTCGTTCTCAGCTGCGGCAAAGGATTCATGGACAAGCAGAAACTTCAAATCCACACGAGAATTCATACAGGTAAAGCTGAGAGCGTCACGGAGTTGATGGACGAGCCCAATGACTAAATTTATGCTAAACTTATCTTTACTGATCCGTTAGGCGAACGTCCGCACGCTTGTCACATTTGTCCGCAGACTTTCATCCACCAAACGGATCTCAGGCGACACATTTGGGGACATGTAAGTTGCACCCTCGGCCTGAACAATCAAACGTGTAACAAAATCTTTCCAACAGACCGGCGAGCGTCCCTACAAGTGCAGCCAACTCAATTGTGGAAAAGGTTTCATGAAGAGATCTGAGCTGATAAACCACGAGAACCGGTGTCATCCACCTGCCCCAACACAGCTTCCATTTCAACACTACGCCATGTGAATTTACGTCTTCTAATTGACTTAGTTAGTGTACGCCGTTTTCCAATAAATCGACTATGATTACTTGAAAATGATCTGGTTTTATTTCAATGATAACAACCCAAATAGCTTCAGGAACTAGTTCGAAGTTTAGGCCACAAAACTTAAACGTCCAACTGCTTATCAAATGGAATTTTCCAGCAAAATGTTTCAATCGTTTTTCGATTCTAAATTTTATTCTGTTGTGACTGCCGACGAGGCGTCCAAAGCAAAAACAACTTTGTAGTCTCGAGACGTTCTAAAGATAACAGTTAATGATCTACGGATGATTACGACATTTAAACGCAAGACCAGAATGAGAAATCTCGAAACCATCAGGGAATTTTCCGCTTTGTATCGTAGACTGTTGAACTTGACTTTCTAGTCTAGACCATCGCAGGGGATTTTTGAATTGAAGACGAGTTTGTTTGTCTGGCAGTGCAACTGCCAATGAACTGAAACTTCCAGTTTACTCGAAACAAAGTTCTCAGCTAAGCACAAAGCAACAGCAGCGACGACCTCGTTAATCATGATTTCTATTGAAGTGTCAGCGTCTGATCGTTTCTAACAATCTACGTTAGCGCCTGCCACGCTCACCGTTGCATTTCCCGGATCAACGTAACAGCGATTCCTTGGAGAAAACTCGTTTCGCTGCAGTCAATTGGTCGTGAACTTGCTCGCGCTCATAGAAAAACGAAACAGTCGAGCGATCGCCGATACTAAAACCTGATCATGATAAACGCGGAAGATCTTTCATCGCGCGTAGAATGGAATTGCTGTTTAACGACTCTCTGTGTTTGTGCGCCTCGAATTAAGAATTATGGTAACATCTTCAACTTCACTTTTCAGAATGAACGAACGGCTCAGTTGATTTTGTTCTATCGAGCGCGACGGCTGTCCAAGCACGAGAATTTTATTTTGGTTGAGAACGCAAAACTTCTTTGACAGAAAATGAAATTCAAAGTTTTAGTTATCGTGGCTTTGATGCTAGCGATCGACGAAGTAAAGTCGCAAGAGACCTCGATCTTGGACGTTAAATTCGCCGATCTCTTTCGACGAGGTCGCGAAGTTTTTACAAAGTTTATTCAACCGAGAAACTTCAAACGGGGATTGGAGCAGCACATGAGGAATGGCAAGTCCCAGCCTCAGTATCCTAACGAGACAAAGTTCTTCTGCAACGTCGAAGGAGCTCGAAGCAAAGTCCCTCCGAAATCGGTTCACATGCTGCGGCCTGGTGACATTGATATTGTCGGTGCACTCGGAGATTCTTTGACGGCTGGCAACGGAATGTTTGCGTTAGATCCGTTGCATATTCTCATTGAAGGACGAGGCGCGTCGTGGGCGATCGGTGGCCATGAGACGTGGAGAACGATTCTGACGCTT
Organism: Smittia sp. YW1114-2; assembly: GCA_033064975.1. Lineage (NCBI taxonomy): Eukaryota > Metazoa > Arthropoda > Insecta > Diptera > Chironomidae > Smittia > Smittia sp. YW1114-2. The sequence goes on along the minus strand of CP093834.1, from coordinate 5,268,573 downwards.
CCTAACATTCTTAAAGAATTTAACCCAAAGCTTTACGGCTTTGCTGTTGGGGCAACGGGAAACTCATACGAAAAATCATCGAGGTTCAATGTAGCGGAAGGAGGGGTTAGTTGACCGCTCGCTTGATCTTCTGAACTCGAAGTTTCTGTTAATTGCAGGCAATGACGAGCGATACACCTCATCAAGCTAGAAATTTAGTGAAACGAATGCGAAGTGATCCTAATGTGAACATTAAAAATCATTGGAAACTAGTGACTTATATGATTGGCGGGAATGATTTCTGCCTTGACATTTGCTATCACGATAATCAAGACAAAGTCCTTGAGAAAGCTCGAGCTGATCTCATTCTAACGCTGAGAATCTTACGTGAGAACCTGCCGAGAACGATGGTGAACATCGTCACACCGCCTGACGTAACGATTCTTACTCGCTTCACGAACCGACCGAAGGAGTGTCAGTCTCTCCACTACATGGAATGTCCATGCTTCTTCAGTCTGAATCATCAGAAGAATCGTGATCGATCAGTTGACACGATACGAAGGTGAGACGAGTTTGATGACATTGATAAATTGTCAGAATTCTTTCGATTGCAGATGGAAACGCGACGTCGAAGAAATCACGAAACTTCCAGAGTTTCACGATCGAAGCGACTTCGAGGTGAACTTCCATCCGTTTCTAGACAAGACTGACATCCCTCGGGACTCAAAGGGAAGAACAGACTTCACTTACATGTCAACAGACTGCTTTCATCTCAGCCAGAAAGGCCACGCGAGGGCTGCAAACACTTACTTCAACTCGCTGCTAACGCCTGAGAAGCAGCGGGCGCGATCTTGGTCCCCAGAGTTTGCGAGTTTTCGATGTCCAACGCAGCTAAGTCCGTTCATATTCACGACAAAAAACAGCTGAGATTTATCGTCTTCACAAATAAAATCTTGCGATTCATGGACGCGAAACATCAAAGTCAAGGCTTCGATTAAATCTTTAACGATGTTTTCAGCTGTTCGAGATGTTTTGTCCGAGCGTGATTACTATACAATCGATATATAATCGGAGCTAGCGACGTAGCTTGAGTGTTCGTTACAATGTGATGACGTGATTGCGAACTGAATTAAGTCGCGTGTGTTGAAACATCTCGTTTATAAGCGACGGAGAACGTTGACCATTAAATGTTTAAATGATCATTTGAATGACCAGCGATGCGTCGCTAAGCAAACTAAAATTATGGGCTTTTTATATGCTAAAGTCATCGTAAGGTGGCTTGGCGCTTGCTCGCATCTGCTTCCTGTCAATTAAGTTAGCTGCAAATAACAGTTGAATTTTCGTTTCCTTGTTGAACCGGCTTGTACTTTCTGCACTTGTGAGGGATGCAATTATTTAACTGAACAACAATTTGAGGTAAATACTGTTCAGGAAAGGAACGATCTTAGTAACGAAGCAAATTAAGGTTCACGATGAAAAAAAAAAGAAAGTTATCATTCCCATTTACGATGATCTTATAAAGGAAAAGTTTTGGATCGACAACGACGAGTTGCTGGAGAAGAAAAGCCCGAAAGTTTATGAATTTCCCGACAGAAAATTGCCACAGCTCGTCAAAGAAATCTTGAGAATAAATTGAAAACTTTTTACAAGACCCACGCGCATGTTAGGAATTTCCTTGAGTTGAGTTTCAGGTGGAAACATCGTAGAGATTGTCAACCCTTAACGGAGGCTCGAACGAGAAATGCTCGATCGCTATCGGCAGTTTACTTACAAGTTTCAGCAAGGCAAAAGTTCAACGGATCTCTTGAAGCTTTTCTCGCGATTTCCAGACATCCCGGCATCCTTTTATATTTCATCGCTTTGCCAATCGATTTCGAGATGAATTTGGTTGAATGATACGCATCGAACAGGAGCTTCTTGAACAGGAGTCTTTTTAGGAATAAAGTTGGGCTTGAGTGTTGTTCGTTATGCAGCAGAAAATTCGCATTTGAAATCAGCAGAATTTGAAAATTTTCACGAAATTTTTTCTCAGCAATCTGTGATTTTCAATTTCCAATTTGAGTTTTTCGGGGAAATTTTCCGATCACAGTAAGCAAACCGGTAGAGAATTTCATTCTCGAGAGAATTGTTGCGCAACCAAGACGTGATTTTTGAGACCCCCACGTTTGCAAGTTTCCAATTGACTACAACTCAAGCCACTGCCATTGAGCATCAACTGGAGCCATTACCATCAAGGAGGATTATCATTAAGAAGCCAAAACAAGTGAGTATCGTTCCTGAATCTAATTTTTTGAGAAAAGATTTTACTTTTGTTTTTTCAACAGGACCAACGACGGACTTCAGGATGTGGATATGGAAGAAGATCAGCAAGATTCTCCTGATCGCTCAAGCGAGTTTCGAGTCGCATTTCATCAGGAAGACGATCAGCGAGAAGTTCAAGATCAATCAAGAGGAAATCAGACGTTTTCTGGACTACAATGAAGCTTGCGACCTGGCCATTGGATTCGACAACAACAAGTACGTGCGTTTTCGTAACAAGCTGTGGAAGACGAAGGGCCGCGGGTATCTGAAGCCGCTCGAGCGAATTGGCGAAGAGTGGTGGAGCGGATACTTGTGGCTCGACGAGGATGAGGTCTAAGCAGCTAGACGAGACGCAGCGAAGAGCAGAAGAAGACTCGAAGGATGAAGTGAGTAAGAGTTACGAGAACTAATGATTTCTCTTTCGCATGTGGCGTTCAACGCCCAAGGAGTTCGTGATAGTTACCTCCACGTGGTGAACTCTGGAAACAGATCAAGAATCTGGCTAAAACTATCGAAGCAACATATCAAGACCAACGGATAACAAGATGAAGTTAAGGAAGCAGCAGCGGACAAACAAATTGGAAGGAAACAAGACCAGAAAACTTTTTTGTGACAATTTTTATCGAATTGGCGGCAATAAATATTCGATTAAACCAAATGATTCGATCGTGTTTAAGACTTTTATTTCAGAGAACCACAAAGATGTTGAATGATGCAATAATTTATGTTTCGAAAAATATTTTGATGATTTAGCTAAAACGTGGCATGTCGCGGTTGCCTTCACGAACGTGTTCGCTTGTTGCAAGCTGTTAATCCATCGCCGATGTCGATCGCTGTCGGCAGTTTACTTACAAGTTTCGGCAAAGCAGAAGTTCAATATAAAGTTCAATGGGTCTCTTGGCGTCTTTTTCGCGCTTTCCAGATATCCCGGAATTGGTATGCGATATTTATTTGGTCTTTGGTCTCAGAATGATCCAAAGATAATAAAATATTTGAACAGTTCAAAACTGTCTCATTTTCTATTCAAAATCGATCGTGATAACTTATCTGGAAGTTCCAGACTGGAACTGAACTTCAAGGAATCTCGTGGTTTACGGCCAGCAGTCCTCTTTTATTCATATAACTTAAAGATGACAGCGGAAACTAAATACAAAGATTTCGCTCTTAAACTAGAAAATTAACACGCTCGTGTTTTCTGAGTGATGTTGAACATGGCGTCGATGAACTTTTGTCGTTCAAAATATTTGTCTTGTGACGTCATCGTGAGCTTTGACAGAAGCTCCAACTTCAAGAGATAATCGTAATAGCCGTTGTCCCTCAGAATTTCCATCGAGCAGTCAGTTTCCTCCTTCTTCAGGTTCTCGTAGGCCGGCTCTAAAATGCTTTTCATGATTTCCTCGCAGTTGAAATTTTCCATCGTCACATTTTTCGGGTTGATGTTGAGATTATACGCGAACGCATCGATCAAGTATTTGTCGATCAGATAGCGTCTGATACAATATTCATTCTCGCCCTTCGGATACAAAGTCGCGCGTTTCTCCATAGCTGAGTCGAAGAACTTTCCGAAATGATCTGCTGCGACGCATTTCTCTAGTATCTTCACGCCCATCTGATCGATTTCTTCTTTTAGTTCTTCATATCTTGACTCTCTTGACGAGCTCTGCCAGAACTTCCAGCCAACGTCGAGCATGCCAACGGCCAGCAGTCTCAACGCCAAGGTTTCGTACTCTTCTGAAGATGATTCGCGTTTAAAGCATTCGATGTGAGGTCGCGCGGTTTCTTCATCGTTCATGCTCTCAAAGATCTTTTCGTTGAAGTCGTCCAACTTTATTCGAATGAAGCTCTCGCACTCCGCCTCCGTCCCCGGGAAGGAATCGACAGAATCAAGAACGTACTCGTCAATTCCGTGCGACTTTAAGTGGCTGACAATGCATTGCAGCGAGAGATTACCGCGAACGTCTTCGATGAGACTCGACGACAAAAGTAATGCGAGAAGAAGAGTTCTGAAAGGAATTTAAATCCGTGATCTGGAAACTAATTTCGGAACTTCATCGTCACCTCATTTTTCCAAGCTCTTCACAATCAAAAATCCAAACTTAGACTAAAACGTCTCATGCGCTCCGATAAACAATTAGACCGATCGGTGATCATCAGAGAGTGATGTTGGTTGAACCTGACCTTCTCATGCTAGAAGACGTCCGAGCGCTTCATCACTGATGGAGTGACTTGACCCAAAGGCTGTCGTAGTAAATTTTTCCGATAATTTTGATTCGTTTGCTCTTTGATCTCCGCAAACATTTTTATTTGTTCTTTCGGGGCTTACAATATACTCTTACACGCTCGTCGTCTCGTCCGAGTTGTTTAGTTTTCGCATAATCTCGAAGAGTGCTCGAGACATCAAACTTATTTGCTCTCGCCATTAACGAACCGCTGGAGACGAAGCTGATAACAGTTTGGGATTCTCAGTTTTGTTTTGACATTCGTTCGTGAAACATCTCGACTCGAAAGATTTTATTGCGCGACAATGAAGTAAGAACGCCTGCGATACAATTGAAGCTACTTAATATTCTGTCTCGTTAGGAAGATCGTTCTTCTGTTTTTGGTGGCTTCGAGTTTCTGTTTTGCGACTGCAGATGAGTCTGAAGACACTCTCAAGTGCATCGTCACCCATTTGAAGGGTAAAGGGGTGAATGAAGATTTCTTCTCTTCGGTTGGCACTTCAACTCTTTCAAATGCCCAATGCGACCAACTGATGAATCCAAAGCTTGATCGGGCTTATAAGAAGATTGAAGACAAGCTCAAGGCTGACTCATTCTTTGCCAAATACACCGAGTGCATTATGAAGGCGATTAAAACGGAGTCGGTCCGAAATATTGTGTTGCAACGAGAAGCAATCAAGCTCAACGGACTTGGTGTCGCTGTTTGGAATTATTTCAATCAAAAGGAACATCTTGACGCACTCAAGAAGCTCATCGAGAACTCAATCAATAAAGCAGCATCTGAGAAATGTATTACAGTCTACTAATTGAATCAATTGAATCTCCTTGAGTTGAGGAATAAAGAATTTTTGAAAAGTTTACAACGTTTTGCATCGTCTACTGAAATTGATTCAAAAGCTTGATAAGCTTTAGGAGTCTAAACTTAGACCAGGAGGTTTTAGGTTTTACAACATAGCCAACCCTGCTATGTTTCGCACAACTCTCGTTGATTTGATTATCAAAAGTCGCTCGCGAGATTGAGAAGTTTCTTGCTAGCTTATCAGTCCACGAATTGAATTTATTGTTGAAGCAACTAGATTAAAGGTACGCAGCCATTCAATTCTAGTTGTGATGATGACGAGTGCTATTTTGTCCTTGCAAAAACAGAGAAAGAGTTTCATTTCTAGTTCTAGGGGGCCTCTCGCCTTGTATTTGTTTTAAAATTTTCAACTAAAAGCTCAAAAAAATTACTTCTTGCTTTCAATGATTTCATATTTCAACCCGAAGCCAAACCGATGGCTAAACCGACGGACCCTATTACTGCAGTAAACTTTGTACGCCAACTGATGCCACTACACTCGTACATTTTGTTAATTCTCTCGACATCGCCAGGGCTGAGGGAGTTAAAAATGCCGATTTTGGTCTGGAACGTTGGGTCAATCGTCGTAATTGTGTCCTTGTAGTTTATCGATCCAGCGCTTGGGCCGTAATGCATAACGCTCATGTAATCGTAGGGCGTGTCAAAGGTGTCGTGGTATCTTTTGCTGTCGGGCCTCCAGCTATAGTTGAAATCTTGGTTAAGATTTTCCCAGTTTATCCTCACGAATTGATCGCGGTCTGGACGAGTGTGCGTATGACGGAAACCCAATGCGTGAAGCAGCTCATGTTGGACCGGTCCTTGTTTCTGCGTGCATAGGTATTCCTCGAATACAATCGATTGCTGTTAAAGTTAATCAGAAGTATTAGAGAAAAGAATCGAAATCTGCGAAATATCACAAACCTTTCCACCTTGCTTTCCAAGGTGAGAACTGCATCCTTTTTCATTCCTAATGAACAAGTAATCCTCTTCATTCTTTCGTGGGGCGAACTTGACGCAGGTCAGATCGTTAATGGCTCTCATGGCTAATTGAATACGTTTTTTTTCCTCCTCATCTAAAATTAATTTCGTGATTTATACTATGAACAAATATTCGAGAGGGAATTTACTGTGGCCTTGATAACCAGTTGCGAATTCGTAGGGAATGATAACTTCGCCAGACCATGATTTTGGCCATTTTTCTGCCACACCCAGGGAATCAGATCTTCGCACCAGTACATTTCTACCCACGCCAAGTGGCTGCTTCTGGCCCTTGTGCAACATCATATCGCCGTCATAGAAACCTCCAATTTCAAAAGCTTTGAAGAGATGTCAGTAAATTTCTTTCTGTCTTCATTAATGAACTGATCAATAATGACTAGTTTGAACTTCTCTTACCATCTTGAAACGCCCGCTGTTCAGCCTCGTCTGAAGTCTCCCACGCCTCTTTACTAATATATGCAGCCGAAATTCCTCCCACAAAAACCGAAGCAATGAGAAAATATCTGGCTACAACTTTCATTTCGAAGTGTTTTCTTCGGATTTCAGTCACAAACTAGCTTTTCCTTCCAATGATAGCTTCTTATAAAGGAAGAAAATGGAAATTCCTATGAAAACGTTTCATTTCATAGACTTAAAGTCGGTGATTTTATAAGATCAGGGATTTACTTCAATTATTCTATTAGAAAAGTGAATCGTCACCATTATATTTCTCTCGCTACAAAAACAGAAACGTTCAATTGGAAAGCTTTTCAAGTGCACATCATCACGAATCGAGGGCTTTCAAGATCACAGTTCTGTGATACAAATGATCTTGTGTTGGATCAATCACTTTTGCATCATTTTTTTCAGAGAAACATCTTTTCAATTCGTTCATTTGCTAAATAGCACAAACTTCTCCAGCAACAAAATAATCTGCAACACTCTGCAGTTGGAAAGAAATCCTGAAATAATATTTATCCACTTCGTCAGCAACCCTTGCATAATCTTCAGATCCAACATTAATAAGATGGAGTCGACTTTTATTGATCAGAATTATTTTAGACTTATATTTGATATTGTTTTATACATTTTATCTTGGGAAAAATCTTGGATTACTAATGCCCATGAAAATCTTTTCAAAACACTCTCTTGATGTTTTTCGAGGCCACAACTTACTGTCAATGCGGGTTTGAAATTCAAAATTTTACTCACATTTTCTTGAGTTAACAGGAACATTGGCAATCGATTTGCCTCTCGAGTCGCAGTAACCTCTCAGAAACTTGCAGCGATAGTTGAACGGCTTCACTTCGCTCTTTGATCAGTTGAGTTTGCAAATCTTCAATCCTTTTTTCTTGAATTGCTACGATAGCTTTTAGTTCATCAATTTCCTCGTTGAGTGAACATCTTGCTTCGCACTGTTTTGTGGTTGTAGTCGATATGGCCGTTGAGGTTGTCTCCGGATTTTCTGTAGAGCTGAATGGCGAACAAAGCGAGTTCAGTTGGTTCTGCAGGGTTTCCATTTGAGCCGGTGTTGATCCATAAGAGTCAATGCAAGGATTTTTATTGAAACCAGCAAAAGTCAAGTCAGACAGATTCGCAAGCACGTTCGCGCCTGCAAATCGAATCAAGTTGTGATCGAATGCGATTCTTGTTAACTTGGGAGACTTTTGGAAGAGATCTCCGTCCAACGTTTCAATTTTGTTGGTGCTGACGATGAACTGAGTTAAGTTTGGCCATGGCGCTAAATCAGTTTGAGAAATCGATTTCAATCCACAGTCCCACAAGTTGAAAGCAATCAAATTCGGCAGAAATTTTTCAAGATTTCTAGGAAATGTTTTGAAGCATCGATTCTGCTGTGCGAGAACTCCTTTGACATCTGCAAAACCTCGGCCGGCCAAATGCTTCCCTTGAACGTCGGTAGCTTCAACAATCTCTGGATTCTGAATGCCAATTACCCAGCAGATGTACGTTTTACCATCCATGTGACCCCAAAGATATTCTTGGAACTCGCAACTTATTATGATAGTCTGTACTTGATGCGAGAGTGCGACAAGCACCAGAAAAGCTTTTACCGTCAAATACCTGAAATAGGAAAATATAAAAATTTAACGCAAAAAGTTAATTAAATCACTTACATTTCCACTCCGATTCAAAGAGGTTTGCTGAATGAATTAGCGGATAGATGAGCTTGCAAAATGAAATCAACTAGACGAGCTATCTTATCGCGGATGTTCACCAAAATATATGCAATCCAATAAAACTTTCAGAGAATTCGAAATGTAAACTTTTCAGCAATGTATACATTAAGCTTTGAGTGCCTTGGTTTGTCCGGAAAGTGCGGCTTACTCGCGTATGGACAGCTGACAATCAGTGATTATCTTTTGAGACCTTTAGACGCCGCGCTCAAAATCGAACAGCAATCGCTCTGTCTTCAACTCAATCAACACTCGTCGCGACTGAGATTACGCTTTACACTCTTTGTAATCTTTATTATTGACTCATAGACACCTCCAAAATAAACGCTGTTATCTTATCGGTCGCGATTAGGAAAAGAGTTTCAAAGAAGTCTGAACTGTTGTTCAGTTTTATGTTCGCAGCGAAGCAAGCTAATCGCGGTTGGGGAACTAAAATATTACGCGTTTTATAGCAGAAACTTTCTGTTTTCCCAAGTCTCATAAACTTTTACAGTGAAATAGAGTGATTAACAGCATTGAAAATGTTTTCGGGAGTACTGAATGAGCTTTCGATGAAGTTAAACTACGAGGAGTTCAAAATTTATTATATTACTGCAACATCAATATTATCTTTTGTTCTGTTGAGGTGAGTGGCTGTGAGCCACAGCTTTGATACAAAACAGTTCCTTTTGCAGACGGTTCATTCAGGGAAAGAGCTTCACAAAGCCAACGAGATGTGATGGGAAAGTGATTGTGATAACAGGCGGAAATACGGGCATAGGGAAGGAAACAGCCGTAGAATTAGCAGCCAGGTGCAACAAAAAAGTTTGCTGATTGGCGACTAATCGAACACTTTGCAGAGGGGGCAAGGTTTACATCGCTTGTCGATCGCTCACGCGTGGCGAAGAGGCTCGGAAGGAAATAATTGACCGGACAGGAAACTCAAACGTGTTCGTGAGGCAGCTCGATCTTTCTTCATTCGCTTCAATTAGAGATTTTTGCGAAAAGTGAGTTGATTGACGCTACTGGAAATTCCCAACTCAAATTTGATTGCTTGTTGCGGTTATCTTGTTCGCTTTCTGTGGTTAACTTTATTTATCTTAAAAGATTCCAGCTAGAAGAAGAAAAGCTTGATATTTTGATTAACAATGCTGGCGTCATGGTAAAATTGTTTAACTTTGGATCATTAATCAACACTGAGTACTCAATTTCAGGCCGTGCCGCTAACGCGAACAAAGGATGGCTTGGAGCTTCAGATCGGCGTGAACCATTTTGGCCATTTCCTACTGACAAATCTGCTTCTGCCCATGATCAAGGTATTATAAAGGACTGAAACTATGAAATGAATAGCAACTGAAAATTATCTCAGCCCAATTTCTCTTTTTTGTTGAAAGAAATCCGCACCAAGTCGCATCATCAACGTGTCGAGTCTCGCTCATCGTTTTGGGAAAATCAAGAAAGACGATTTGAACAGTGAGCAATCATACAGCGAAGCGCAATGTTACTCGCAGAGCAAACTGGCAAATATTTTGTTCACTCAAGAGCTGGCAAGAAGACTAAAAGGCACTCGAGTGACGACTAATTCGCTCCACCCTGGAGCTGTGAACACTGAGCTTAGTCGCCACATCGGGAAAATTACGATTCTCTTAAACAAATTTTTCGTGAGAACTTTTCTGTTTCTGTTCTTCAAGACATCGAAGCAAGGCGCTCAAACAACAATTTATGCAGGTGAGATTCAACTTTGCGCTTGGGTTGAACGCAAACCAAACATTTCTTTTCAATATTCTTCAACAGCGCTCGACCCGGAACTCGACAACGTTTCAGGAAAATATTACTCGTGAGCTCTACTTCAATTTTTCTTCTTTAAGACTAGTTAAACATGCTTTTTATCAATAAAGGGAATGCGGAATTGCGAGAGTTGCGAAGCAGGGCTTGGACGACGAAATGGCAGCTTGGCTGTGGGACATCAGCGAGAAGTGGACAAAACTTAAAACTGAATGAATTTGATCGCGAACGAAGTTTCCAGCTTGAAGTAAAATATGTAAAAGAAATGAGTGTTGATGGTCAAATAAAAAATGTTCAATTGAAAAATGATGAATGATGGTCAATTAAAAAGAACTCACCCGACAGTTACGTCCAAGCATGCTGCACAAAGCTGCAAGGAGTCAGTAACTAGCTCGACAAATCTCAATAATCCATGAGAATGCTTATAATTAACGCGGAACTTTCAAGTTATCACGAGAAATTACTGAAAATTCTTTCGCTGGAGGAGAAATGATAATGCGAAACCTTAAGCAACAATACGAAAATTCAGAAACAAACTTGATAAGATTTTCGTTAGAAAATTCAAACTTCTCTTGGAGAAAAATCGTCTCAGAAAATAATTTGTAGAGAAGTTTGTTTTGAAAACTTAATATTCTCTGAAAAATATTTGACATTAACTTGAATGGAGGACGCTAAGATGAAGTGTCGGGTGTGTCTCAAAACGGAAAAGCCTGCGAGGCTGCTGGCACTCTTCGGCGGGTCCTCGCAAAGAGCAGAGAGAATTCAAACCGTCTGCGGCATTTCGGTGACTGCAGCAACTCTGTTGATGTAGCGATTCTCATGATTTCTATCGTAGGTTGACTATGAGGAGGCATGGCCGGATAAAATATGCTTGAAGTGTTTAAATGCGCTGCAGATTGCCATTGACATTCGGGCTTTATGCATAGAAAGCGACCAACTTCTCCGGGATAAGCTAACAGAGCAAACTCAGATTGAAGAGGAATTCGCAGACGAGAGTCTGAAACTGAAGACAGAAGAAGTGGACAATCAGGATGATGAATTCATCGAGTTTCATTTGATGGAAGAGGATGACAATTGCGTTAAGATTGAGCAACTTGATACACAGATTGCTGCCGATTCCGACTCTAAAAAGTACAAAATCTGCGAAATTTGTGGAAAGTCATTTACCAGAAATTACATCTCACACCATCGCCGGACTCACCAGAATGAAGATAAAACTAAATTTGCATGTCCGTTTATCATCGTTATGCAGCTCGGCGTAATTACATTGATTCATTCTAGGCGATCTCTGCGGCCTCCGATTCCAGCTCAAGTGCTACATTTACTCGCACATGCGAAATGTTCATGCAACGACAAAAAAATGGATTTGCAACATTTGCGGAAAAGGATACGCAAAAGTAAGAGCAACATCGATGAACTTTGGATTGATACAAAATCAATCGGATTCTTGAGTAACTGTTGTGGTTTGCTATCATTAACAGAGAGACTCCTGGACTTGTCACATGCGAATCCACTTACAAGACGGTTAGCTTAGCAAACTAATAATTCATTCGTTCATTAGTCGCTGAACGTTTCCTTCTCGTAGGTCGAATCTTTAAGTGTACGTTCGAAAATTGTACGAAAAGCTACGCGAAGAAGAATCAACTGACTGTTCACATGCGTGAGTTCGCAATTGTCACGCTTGCTCATTGACTACATTTCGTTATTAGGAATCCACACGAATGAGAGACCGTACACGTGCAGCTTCTGTGGCAGAAGTTTCATTCATTACACTGATCACAAGCGACACGTTATGTGCCATGTAAGCTCAATCGTTCAGCTGTCTCGTGTCAGCCTTTAATGACTTTCCTCCGTCAGACTGGCGATCGGCCCTACAAATGTTCAGTCCAGCATTGCTTGAAAGGTTTCGTGAAAAAGTCTGACTTAGCTATGCATAGAGAAACTCACCGTCAAATTGCCACCGACTCTCATTGAGTTCAAGACTGAATGAGATGACAAGCGAGAGGAGGTGGGAAGTGAAAATTAATCCGCGATGCTTTAATCTCGCGACGCGCGTCAACTCGTAAATCACACAATGCTCTGGCTGAGGCTCACAAACACTCGCCTCTCTCGTACTAGCCGGCGTTGGATTTAAATTGGATGCAATAAAACACAAACTGCCGTCAGCGTCAAGCGAGCAGGTAATTCAATATCACGTTCTCCCCGCAAAACCGAGCGACACTTGTATGGTCATCGCTGATGTGTTCGAGAGCTTTATTAACCGCCGAGCGCTTTACTTTGGATTATCATGAAGGAGAGTCGCTATCAGTCGCTGTGCAAACGTCGTCTGGATAAGTTCGGTCCTAAGTAGATGGAAGACGAAGTGTGATAAATCTTGATAAGTGGAATTAAATTTTTGATTGAAGTCGAATCAAGAGCGAAAAGGTTTCGAGATGTACAAACATCAGGACGTGCACGACATTCAGCATCAGTATTTCCGAAAGCCCGAGAATCTGTCGAGGGGCGAAGCCTTCAGGCGCTTCCTATGGAATCCGAAGACGAACGAATGCTTCGGCCGGACTGGAATGTCTTGGGGTAAGAAAAGTTCGCGGAAAATCTGTCGCCAGGATATATAAATCCGCCGATTTCCGGCGCAGCTAGATAAAGTGATCCGAGGTCGCGCATTAAAGTGACAGAAGAAAGAAGTAGTCGCAGAATTAAGCAATCTTGAATTAAATATACGATTTTTCTCCACTTTTAAATTGCTTCTTCCTATTTAAATTGAACAGAATTTTAAATTAGAAGCGCTTCGGTTTCATGATCATCATGCAGCTCCACTGTTTCTCTCCACGGCCTTTTTACGACAATGGCGATGATGATGACATCGTTTAAGTAGCCATTTGATAAGAAACGATTTTGCATAACTTTTCGTTACGCAACGTGCGATCAAAGTTTATTCCTTGTAGAATAATTTGATATTACAATTCAAACGAAACACGTGGCGAATCGATTAACGGTTAACAGACGAAACTACAGAATTGATGATCATTTGACTCAAAGATCCTGCAGGCCTAAGGGGTCGTCTTATAAGATCAAAAACTTATTCCATCCGACGGATGTCTTTCCAAACTTTAGATTCCAAAGGCTCTCAAACCTCATTCAAGAGCTTTAAGGCGGCGAAGTTAACTTACACACGCGTTACGCTTCCCTTTCCATCGTTAGAAACCTGTTCTGTATACGCACATCAAACAGAATTAAGGACGAGGACGCCGCTTGGTTCATCGAACCCTCCAAGCTATTGCGTAGCATGGGAAAACGCCTTTATCCATCAGGCAATCCGATTTTGTGCTTTGTATTATATTTGAACGATCGTTTTACACAATCATCGCACACTGGCTCAGTCAGAAACTTGCTGTGGTCGTCTTTAGACAACCGTTCGCGCTCTCTCGTGTTTCTTGGCAAATTCTGCTGAAGCTCACAGTTCTGTGTTTGACCGAAATCGTTTCAGTTCGTGTTGAGAAACCTGTTTGCAAGCAAGCAACTGCGCGTTTGTCGGTTGCAGAATGATAGCGAAGTGCTTATAGCCGCAGATAATTCTTCGTCGTCCTCCGTCCAAGAGAAAGAAAGGTTCTTAACGGCCTGTACGCTAAGCGCCGCGTGTCTTAATTTTCGTCAGTTTTACTAGTTTACAGTTTACTTAGTGCTTAAGTCATTTGACATAAGACATAGAAATATGCAAAAGGGAAAAGCGCGCTCCATCGAGGCGGACGAACCGTTCTACGTTCGTCGCAAGCCCGATCCGATTCCCTTCAAAAAGTTAATGTACAACAGCGATGATGGAACGATCTTTGGCAGGACGAGCATGTCATGGGGTAAGAGAGTGTTCAAGTGCTTTTTAATGACGCGAAGAAAGTCTCGTCGAAAGACACGGCGAAGACGGCTTAACACAAATACAAAGCCGCACGCGGGTCCGTTGATATTTCAGGTGTGGTGTATACTTTGCTCCGGCAAATGATCCCAACGCACCAACACCGACGTCGAGAATGCTCTTCTGGAAAAGTTTAATTAGCGAACGCAAGGGCGGGTCTCGTCTGTGTATTGTTTAAGATATTCAATGAGTCTCGTCCGATCGCTAGCAGACGAGCAGTAAACAATCGCTTAAGAATCAACCTTTATCAGTTTAATGACGATTCGCATGAGCAGCAATCCGAGTTACCCTCAAGATAACACTTGCTTGTTGAACGAGATATTTTGTTTATGCATCGTCGGAAAGCTGTTACAGTTATCGAGTCGGCTGAGTCATCGGGAATAACAAGAAGTCGACTGAGAGGGGAAAGACGAAATTAAATTTGTTTGACGTGTCGTGGGTCATTTAATTTACTCGTAGTAATTTAGATTCGATCGACTGTCCAAAATCCAAAACTGATATGAATGAAAAATGTGGAATCTAATCGAGATTACGTGGTCGGGTCAGGGACATACTTAGAGTTTTGAGCCAGACATCTCATAAAAGGTTCTTCTTGTTCGTCCCTTGAATACCTCGAGCGTCGCGGAACCGAAAAACTTGGCTTGCAGCACACGTTGATTTTCTAAAATTATCAAATGAAATATTGCAGCGACCAAACAGCATTGAGAGTCGCGATCCGAGATGGCATTATGCACAGAATAAAAATACTCGCTGTTCCATTTAAGCGAATCATTATGCGCGATCATGAAATCGCTGATTCTGAATTAACGACTCGCTACATTTCTCACAATAGGCGCTCATTGATATCGAGTGCAATCGTCAGAGAACCGCTCGGTCTCTCGTCACAGTTGATTGCTGAAATGTTTCGCTGAGGTCGTTCAACAAGTTGAGCGAATTCACCTGCAAAACTGAATCAAATGATCTTGCCGCATGTCGACCCTGAGTCTTTTTCCCTTCTATCTGCCTCGCCGGCAACATTGATAGTTGATGCCTTAATTGCTTCACGTCTCGTTTCAGCTAAAATCGGATTCTTCTACTCCGTTTTCTATGGCGTGTTAGCCGCACTCGTCGCCGTTTGCATGCTGGTCTTCCTACGGACCCTTGATCCTCGTATCCCTAAATGGCAACTCCATGAGTCGCTCATCGGCACAAACCCAGGTAAGCAGATCTATGCAAACAACCCTATTATGTTCGAACAAACCTTCGCTCTTGACTTGCGACTTACAAGCGTGTCAACAAACAATGTTTGCTAAAATTCTTATCATTCATTTAACAGGTTTGGGCTTCCGTCCACTGCCGCCAGAGGATAACGTTGAGAGCACGCTGATCTGGTATCGTGGAACCAACAAAGAGAACTTTGAAGTTTGGACAAACGCTCTCGACGAGTTTCTAAGCCGTAAGAATTCGTCCCGAATCATGAGACTTGATGTAACAAGTTCGACAAAGTGCCAAAATAATTCCCACTTGTTCAAACAGTCTTTATCGTGTCTTGGCTTTCCGACGTTCCTAAAGTTCACGACGTCACGAGTTTTCTCGCCCCGAAATTGCGCAACAAGTCGATCGCAAGATGCCGAGAATTTGCGACTCGTGGACGAAAGCCAGAGATTTATGCCTTGTGCACTTCTGGCGAGCATTATCGTCACCCAGACCGATGGCATTTGACTGCAAACGAAATTTATTCATCGCGTTTTTTCCCGTTTCTCGTTCTAATTAACATCGATTAATCACTTCGCAGCTTACAAGACACCTGGCTCTATTTCGGGACGCGGTCAGAACATTTACAATTGCGACTACGGCCAGGAGCCACCACGAGGACAAGTTTGTGACGTCGACATCAAGTCATGGGCTCCATGCGTTCAGGAGAACCACTACAACTACCACAGAAGTGCGCCTTGCATTTTCCTTAAGCTCAACAAGATCTTCGGCTGGCGTCCGCATTTCTACAATGAAAGCACCAGCTTGCCGTACAACATGCCGAAAGATTTGAAGGAGTTCATCAACAGCACATCTGTAACTGAGCCACTTGCGGTTAGTTTTATTCTTTGCTTGTCTAGCCACCCGCTCAAACCTTATGTTTTCCAGTTGAACACGATTTGGGTGTCGTGCGAGGGCGAGAACCCAGCCGATCTTGAGAACGTTGGCCCGATCAAGTATTACCCACGTCGCGGATTCCCCGGCTACTACTATCCGTATGAGAACTCCGAGGGCTATTTGAGTCCACTTGTCGCTGTTCATTTCGAGCGGCCAGTCCGTAAGTGCTAATTGCTTTCCCAGAATCGCGAATGTTATTTCAATGCGCCGTCTCGTTCCACAGGTGGCATCATCATCAACATTGAGTGCAAGGCATGGGCCAGGAACATCAGACACGACCGCACCGATCGAGTGGGGTCGGTTCACTTTGAATTGATGATTGACTAAACGTCTCGCGCGCTTTCCGCTCCAAAAATAACTCAAAAGCACAGAAAAGCTTTGAAAAGTATTTTAAAACAAGTTGAATCTCAAGCAATCAATGAAACGCCTTCAAGAGAGCGAGATCTGTAGATTTTTAGACGTTGCTAGATAATAAACATGTAACACTCATGTTCTTGTTTGCTGCCCCCAAAACTTCACCTTTTTGCCTAATAAAGAGTCAATCGATTATTTTAAGACAAAATTTCTTCTCAGTTTTATTGTTAAAATATTTTCTGGATCCTCCGAAGCTTGAGAAGCGAATTGTTTGCATTCTCGCGAAGCTTAATCAAACACTTATTGTCTAAATGAAATTATAAATAATATGTATTAACAGCAGCTTAGCACTTCGAGTGTGAGATTTGTTCCTGCGAAGCCTCGAAGTTAGTTCGTGACCGAAGTGTTTCCCAAAGTTCGCATCAGCTTGTAACATTCCTTCAACCGGTGCTTGTCGCCGAAGCGTTCGTTTATCCGGCAAGCCTCCTCAAGTAGCCCGGCTCGTTCTCCGGGGGACGACAGACACGCTTGCGGCAAATGCTTCACTGCTACGTAGAGAGCAGACGCTCGTTCTCGTTCACCCTCATATTGGTGACGATCTTTCGAACCGCAGATGATCGACTGCTTGTTGTTGCGCTGTCGAAGGCTTCGGTCGAGTAGGAACTGTGTTTTTATAGGAGCCGCTCCGGACATGAGTCGGAGAACTGCTTCGTACAGATAAATTCTGGACTGCGCATTCTGGAAAATTACAGGAAAACATTTTAAAATGAATCAACAACACTTCAAACGCCAACAACTCACGGGAATGTTGATCGTTAAACAGCGCAGCAAGTTCAAATCATTTTGGAACTTTGTTAATATTGACGACTCAACCTGAACGAAATTATTATAATCGTTCTCGCAGCCGCCATACTCGAGTTCCCAAAGCGACGTTCTTGTTTCCATAATCCAATCGATGGCCAGAAGTTGTGCAAACTGAAATGGATTTTTGAATTAAGCTTAACTGAACCAGTGACAGTGAACAGTTTTTGGTAAAGTTCCGATGATTGTGGAGCACCACGTGGATTGCACTGCAGAAGTATTGCGCAAAGTTTTAAGTCATGAACGTGCAATGCAACTACAATGCACCCGCGTAATGTCAAACTTTGCTACATTGATTGTAGATAAGCTCCAATCGAAACTTACCAAGATTTTTCCGCGCAGAGGTCCCTTGCATTTGGTCGTGGTCAGGTTGTCGCTTAAGTAGTGACTGGCTGCGTTGCAATCGCGATAAATCTGGCGAATGTCAATCGTTGCGCCTTTCGTCCTGCAAAAGTCAAAGTGTCATTAACCATTCTGATTTGCATAGAACTCAACTTACATTAATCCTTTTCTTGCATTCCATGCGGCGAACAAAGACTTCGGCAAGTTGTTTTCCAATCCGGTGAACTCTGCTGGCCATTTTTCGATGAACGAGTAAAGTTTCTCGGCTTGATGGTCTTCACCAAGAAGCCAGTAAGAGGCGACGCTTAACAAACTGCACCACCATTGAGCCAAACGGTCTTCGCATTCCATTAACGAGGCCACATTGTCAGTGAACTGAATTGGCTTGTTAGTCGACATGCTGTGCATGATCAACTCAGTGTAGCTTAGTACATCGCTGATCTGCGAACGTTTGAGTATTCGCTCGCCTTCTGCAGAGTCGCTTCCCTCGTCAGCAGATGAGTTCGGGCTCGCTTCAGACTCGAGAACTTCCTTCTCTTGCTTGCCGTCGCATTTTACTGACGAATCCTGGGACACTTCATTCTTGCTTGATCCAGAGCCAACAAGGCATTGAATCGCCTTCTCCAACAAATGCTCTCGGTAATCTCTCAAGATGAACGACAACGGATCAGCCTTGTTGCCCAGCTTACTGAAGACTGACGTTTCAGGCATCTGGCTCTCGTAACGGAAGCGATGCGTGACCAAGAAGCGATAACCATAAGGTGTGAAGGCCCATTGATACCTTGACGGGACGTGACTGCAAGCCAAGCTCGTTCCCTTTGCTTTGCTCAGATAGTAACGGCAAAAGAATTGGAACAACTTTGGATACGTTCGTTTGACACGTAATGCAGCGGTCAAGTAAATTTCCATCAAGTTCTCGGATTCCATTGTACTGCCAGCCGCTTCTGCCATGTTGACCGCGCACAACGACAGCAACAGTCCATTGGGATCTTTCTTGTTCGAAGTCAAGTGCAGTTGATTCAAGCGATGATACACCAGAGCCATTTCTTTGGCCGAGCACAAAGCTTCCATCCGTTGGGATTCAGGCTTGAAGAGGCCGCCGTTGCGACGAGACAAGAATCGCCCGATCCACATACGATGAAGGCCCATTCGAATGAACTGCCAAGCGGTTGACGTGAAGCATTCCAAGCGAGACATGGGAAGGGAGCAGCCGAAGGTTTGTAGGCATCGTATCAACTCTTCGTAAGACTCCTTGCTGTTACCCTGTGGATCAAATTGTTAAACACTTTTCTTGCATTATCAAAACCCTTCTTACCCGCTCGAAATCCAAGTCAGATTGCTTCTTGTGCTTCCAGTATTTGATGCTCTCGTTCGACTGGTTCTTCATTATTGGATCGCCATAAGCCAGCATCTTAATGAGACAGCCAACCACGAACAGCAAATTGAACATCCACAACACGAACATCGTCGAGACGTTTCGCAATGACATGTAGCCAGCGTCTTCGTCCCACCATAAAATATTTCGTCTTCCTCCGTCGCCCTCGTTTGATCCAATCGAACTGGATCCACCTGAATATCCGGTCAGCATTTTACTGAAGGGATTTATAATGAAGACAGCGAACATAAACATGCACAGCGTGAGACGCGAGTGCGGACTCATTCCTCGGACTGAAGTTCCATCGCTGCTGTTGTCATCAGAATCGTCCTTGATCGCGGAGTCACCAAAAGGCGACGAAGGCATCGAAGAGTCGGAATGCGTTGGCGAAAGCGAAGGGTTGGACTCGTCGCTTCTCGGCGGCGTCATCACGCTCGCCTTGTGCTGGCTGATCAGCAAGTCCTTCAGTCCATGCTTGCTCTCGGTCATCACGTTTTTCAGATACATATTCTCTTGTTTCAGTTTGTTGTTCTGGTTTTGCAAGTAGCGAATGTGATCAATCGCTTTTCGAAGAATCGCCGACTTGTGAAGTTTTGCGTCAACACCAACTGTGATGTTTTTCAGTTCGATGATGCACGAATTAATTGAAGTGCGATATCGTCTTTCGATCGCATTGTGCGCCGATCTCTTCACTTCTTTGACCTTCGGCGGTCCTGACGATCCGATCGAGAATTTGGGCTCACCGTCAAGAACTAAAGAGTTCAGTACGATCGTTCCTGGTGCGTTCACCAGCTGAATGTTCTGTCCGTCGTTGGCAGTCGTGTACATTACAGTTGGATTAGCTTGGAGTAGCATTGGCTGTTTGTCTCCATTCGCTTGGATCAGCTGCATCACTGGCAGAGCTTGAGTTGAGTTTGTTTTTTGCTGCTTCAGTGTCGGCTGTTTCGAAGGAACGCTTGTTATGATTGTTGTCGCCGATGTAGTTGCTGGCGCAATCGTTTTGAGGTTGTAGAAGTTTGAGTTTTGCAGCACAATCGTCGACGGTGACGTTGTGATGACATTCGGTCTGGTTTGAGTGAGGATGACCGACGTGGGAGCTGGCTGAGGTTGAATTTTCACGTTTTGACCTTGAGTCTGTTGCTTGGCTATCGCCGGCTTGATCGGCTGGTACTGTGATACCTTTGCTGCTTGAGGCTTCGCCGCTGGTTGCACGGCAGCAGCCTCAGCCTTTAACTGCGAGATCTCGCTAAACGCGTTCTGCGCTGGCGATGGATTCATGATCACATCATCGGCTTTCAACGGGTTCGGCTGCGGATTGTTCTCGTCCCAACTCAGCTGACTCAGAAAGTTCTCGTCCATGATATTCATCAGCTTCTCCTCGTTGAGAGCATCTGAAACGTCGTCACCAACATTTGAACAAAGAATTCGCAACTACAAACGGCTTAACTTACAGATCTCGTTGAGGTCGAGGTTCTCTGGTATGTCCAGGTCCATCTGGTGCTGGAAATGATCCCAATCATCCATGATTTCTATTTATTTTCCTCCAATTTCACTAATCTTTCACTTTTTGCAAGTCCACAAATGATTCGACCAATCAGAAGGCGCAAAAAGAATCTGATGATTTGGGTTGCTCAGGACGTTTCGTTAAACTGCAATCTCCACAATAACAAATGGATTATCAGCCTAGTTGCAGCTTAACCCGTCTAAACTTTAGCTGGGGATTAAAGGCTTGACTGTAAATTATCCGTCTGACTGTTTCTCTTGTTGCTAATCACTTTTATTACTTGATTATTCAACTTTAAAGTGAGCGACTCGCGACGCATTGTAAACTTCTCAGAGTTTCAAATCGTTGCGCAACTCGGCCGTTAGATTCATTTCAGTGGCACATTTCCAACCGGTGCGATGAAATAAGTTTCCTCCTCAGTTTTCCTCGCGTTTCTCATGAGATCGTCCCGGATATTTCCTTCGGTGACTTCGTCTTGTCTTAGCTGGAGTGGAAAGTTCTCCAAGACCGTGTAAAGAGGCTCAACGCCGGACGTGTCGATGCTCTGGATCTTGCTGGCGAACTCAATCGAGTCTTCCAGCACCTTAACAGCTTCACTACGAACCAATTAAAACGTTATTCGATGTCCATGAGCTGCTCGATTCAACTCACTTCCGTTCCAAGTCAACTAAACTTAGTCGCTCAAGCAAATTCATTTCGTCTTCTGTAATTTTAATCCTCGTTGTTGTTTCTGAAAACTGTGACTTCACCGGGCTTTGCGGAACCTTCGTCTTGAACTTCAATCCTTTTATAGCGCTGCCAGAACTGAGATATCTCAGTTTTCCTAAATTTCTTAACATTTTTGTTTACTAATTCTTTTGATTTGATTGGTCGAAGATTCGAAATTGACGCCAACGGTTTGTGAATTTCTATAAACTTTATTAAGCGAAATAGCGCAACGTTTGATTGCTACAGCATTAGTAATTGATATCAAGCCTTCAAGAACGTTGGTTGCAGATTTTACTGTGAAGATTCTGCTTTCTGTTGAGTCCGATATTCAGCAACTGTCGTTGGGTAAAGCTCAGGCTCTGGGATATTCGTTTTGATCGATTCCTCAAACCAAACGCCGTCGCCGGTGAAGTGGAAGTCAGTCTCGATGTAGTAAAGGCAGAGGTTAAGCAGCGTGCTGTTCGGGATCGATGACAGCAAAGTTCCGCAAATCATTTGGTCTCCGTTCTTGTCCTTCTTACCGTCGATAAGCGGTGTCAGCTTTTTATCGATTCGCGGCACTGGATACAGCAGGATTAGAAGGTTCCTAAAGATTTCTTCGTCCGTGAACTTTTTGTATCTCAAATAGTCGAGTGTAGCTTTGACGGAATTTACAGAAACTTGTTTCCAATGCGGATGGCGACAAAAAGTTCTCTCAATTTCGTTCATGGACTTGTTGAAGATCTTTGATAAGTAAACTATGCTGTCACATCCTCTCGCTTTATCGATGCCTACCATCGAATATTTCTTGAACTGCTCAAACGAGCCGGAGAGAACGTGCAGAGACGCAGACTTTAGTTTGAGCTTGTTGATTAGTTCGAGTCTTGATGCTGCAACGTCGTGATTCAGAATCAGTCGAAGCACTTTAGGATGAGACCAGAAGACGTTGAGGTCCTTCTCTTTGGCCAGCTGCAACAATCGCGAGTTGATCAAGTCGGGTGGCAGATTGAGAATCTCGAGAAAGTTCAGAACTCGGTCTTCCGGTATGTCAAACGATTTGATGTGACGCAGAGTCGATTTGATCGAATCAACAGGCATAAGAGCAATGTGTGGCTGACTCAAGATGATTTCTACGATCGAAACATCAGCGATATTAGGAACCTCGGTCAGAAGCCTCGAGAAGTTGTCGGGACACGCAAGGAGAAGAACGTTGTTGCTGAGAATCGTTTCGTGGCTGAGGTTGAGTTGGTTTTCCATAATTTTTATGATTCTCACGATTGAGTCGAAGCTTTGGTTCTTCATTTGAGGTAATAATTTATAGCTGCTAGAAATGTTGAGTCTGGTTTTGAGGTAGAGCATCATCATCAACTCTCTCACTTTCCTCAGTGGAATTTCGTCTTTGATCTTTCCTGAAATCTTCAAGCTTACATCGAGTAAGCCCAGCAAGTTCTTGCTTATGTTAGCGTTCTGCTCGATCAAGCCGTTCATCTTCAACGAACTGATTTTCTTGTCCACTACCTTATTGAACTCGTGGAGGCAGAACAACTTGTGCTTTTGGAAAGAACATTCGCCTAGGACCTTTAGCCGACTTGATAACACAACTTGATTGATGAGAAGACTTTGTGGTTGCTTAAGAATCTCTCTGCTGGTAAAGTTGTTTCGTTTGAGGAAATCGGCCGAGGATCTCAGCTCGTCAATGCTGAGCTCGTTGTCACAGAGCTGAGGATGCTTGTTCATCAACTCATTCGCTTTAGTTGTGTCAATCTCTGAAAAAAATATTGAAACTTCTGCTCAACTTCGTCGCAAAACTTTTCTCACCGAGCGCGCTTTGGTAAAACTCCAACAGGCCCGTCATCTTCGCCTCGAGATCATCCATTTCCACATGCTGACTCGAGCATCGCACTGACTGAAGCTGTGATTTACGAACAAACCGCGAAATGCGAATGAAATTCATTGTGTTTACTTTCAAAGTGCGCGCGAGTTGCCAGAGATAAATTTCGGAGCTTGAATATCTCGTTAACTTTTATTGTATTTCTACATTTTTTGGTTTCTTATTTACGCCGTACTTGTTCTGCTTCACCAATGTCTTGGGGAACTCGGGGATTGTCGTCTGGAAGATCTCGTCTTGCTTGTTAGTCGGTCGGGTCAGCTCCCAAACGCCGTCGCCCGTGAAATGAAACTCAGCCTCGATGTAGTAAAGGCAGAGGTTCAACAGCGTCGAGTTGGATATTTCTGCAAGGCTGACGCCGCTGATCATTTTGCCACCGTCTTCCTCTTTCCACTCGAGCAGCGGACTCAGCTTTTGATCGATCCGCGAGACTGGATAAAGGAGCAGATAAAAATTTTGTGTAATCTCTTCGTCTGTGAACTTTTTGGAGCGAAGATAGTCGATCGTCGCCTGGATGCTCACGATGGGGATGTGATATGAGTGCGGATGCCGAATCAACAGATTCCTAACTTCATCCATGTCCATCTTAAACGTCTTCGATAAGAACGTGACAGTGTCTTTGCCCTTAGTTTTATCGACTCCTTCTCTCGCGTACCTTTCGAAAGCATTCGAGCCTCCGGTGAGAACGTGAAGGGAAACGCAGTTAAGCTTCAGCTGCTTGAGATAGTCCAGTCTTGTTTTTGCTTTGTTCTGGAAGTGAATCAGGCGAAGAACTCTTGGGTTAGAGATCAGCACATCGAACTCTTTGACCTTGGACAACTCGGTCAATCTTTCCTTCACGGTATCTGCGCTATTGCTCAGCACTTCATAGCATTTCAGAATTCGATCCTCCGGAATGTCGAAGGATTTTACATGACCAATGATGGCTTTGATCGTTTGCACAGACTGCATCGCGATCTTTGGCCGCTGATAGATGATTTCCTTCATTGGAACATTAGCAACGGAAGGGATTTGATCCAGCATGTTGTTGAGATTATCAGGACAAGCATAGAGCAAGAAGCCGTTCTTGTAGATTCTCTGCTTACTGAACTTAAGTTTCGTCTCCAGCACGTTTATGATTTCGACAATCGATCCGAGGTTCCTGTTCTTGAGTCGCGAGCCGTAGGTTTTCCACAGTTTCTCGATATCTTCTTTAGTCATTTCTAGTTTGGCCTTCAGATAAAAGTTCATGATGGTCTCCCTGGTTTCGCTGAGCACAACATCTTCGTCTATCTTCGATGTAATCGTTACTGGGATATCCAATATTTTCAGTAGATTCTCAGCTACATTGGCCTCGCGATCCACATAGTTGTAGGCTTTGAGTAAGTTGATGTTCTTATTCATGATGGCAACGAACCGATACAAGTACAGAAGCCTGAAGTTGATGAAGCAGCACTCGTTGAGCACTTTAATTCGATTCATCAAAGTTATTTTGTTGATAAGCAAACATTTCGGTTTCTGGAAAATTTCCGCGGTCGAGAAATTCTGCTGTCGAAGAAGCTCTGCCGTGGCTTCTATGTCCTCATATTTGAGTATTCCGGCGACCAACGAAGGATGACTCGCTATCATCGCGCTGATTTGAGTCGAACTTTTGCCTAAAATTTGATTTTACTTTGAATTACAATCAATAGAATTTAGATTTGGTTTTTACCAAAGAACTTCATGTAGAATTCCCGCAACGCCTTCCTCTTCACTTCGTGCACATCTACCTCCGCTTCATGGCTGCAGAACCGTCTGGCATGGCCACTGCTTGCTAGTATAAATCGTTGAAATCTGAAGAAATTCATTTCTGTTTACTTTTGTTTGTGTTGCCAGATTTGAATTTTGCGCCGAAACTCAAATTTGTGACCGTTAAAAATTGTTATCAACGTTTAGGTTTTGTTTTTTATCAAATGACTTGTCGAAAGCATTTGTAAAGCTTGAAGTTACTCATCAACACCTTAGTTCCGATGGTGGTTTTATTCCGTTGACACAGATGTTTTGCTGATGAACAAAATTCTATTCTGCATTACTCAGAGAATAATTCAAGGGACCAGTTCAACCTGATAACAAAAGCTCCCACTGTCATCACTCTCGAGGCTTTCGACCCCCTAAGGCATTGACGATGCCATAAACAATGAAACCACAAACGCTAGAAATGGATTCGGGTTTGTCGATCGGCTTTCATTCGCCGCTGAAGTGCAAACGTGATTCATTTCTCTCCTAACAACCAAAGCGTGCTGTCGTTTTATTGCAACAATGAAGTGTTTTGTCGAATTATTTTTGCTAGTTGCTATTTCTTATCACTGTGTTAAGGGAGAGACTGAAGAACGCATGCACAAGGTGCTGACAAATCCAGATAGAAGTGATCGAGTGAAACGTGATGATTACCATATCGATGGATTCGAGTCGACTTCTCAATATTGGAAGTTAGAGGCTCAGAAAAGACTCCGACGGCAGCTCGACAACAAACCCAACGAGAATATTGCGAAGAATGTCATAATGTTCCTGGGCGATGGAATGTCTGTGTCGACGATTACAGCCGCTCGCATCTACCACGGTCAGAAGCAAGGATTTTCGGGCGAGGAAAGCGTGTTGTCCTTCGAAGAGTTCCCACACGTTGGGCTGTCTAAAGTGAGAATTGCGATCGATCATTCAACATTTCTTTAAAATCTTTCTTCCTTAAGACTTACTGCTTCGATAAGCAAACAGCTGATTCGGCTTGCTCTGCAACCGCCTACCTCACCGGCATCAAGGCTAACTATGCGACGATCGGGGTGAATGCGAAAGTTCGCTTAAACGATTGTCAAGCGAGTCTCAAAAAACACAACCAGGCCAGCTCGATCATGCAATGGGCTCAGCGAGCAGGGAAGGCCACGGGTATTGTGACCACGACACGAATCACTCACGCGTCTCCTGCTGGAACTTACGCAAGAACCCCGAATCGCGAGTGGGAGAGCGATGCAGATATGGCGAGTTTCCCACAAGCTTACAACTGCTCTGATATCGCGATGCAGCTGGTAAGGGAAGATCCTGGTCAGAACTTTAACGTGATTTATGGTGGAGGTCGCAAGAAATTTATTTCGAAGAATCTCATCGACGAAGAAGGTCAAAGGGGACAACGCGACGACGATCTCGATCTCATCGACGAATGGCTCACGAAAAAAAATTCTCCAACGGCTCATTACGTGCACAATCGTCATGGACTCCGAACAATGAACCACTCAAGCGTCGAGAATGTGTTAGGTCTCTTCGAGTCTGATCACATGAAGTTTCACTTGGAAGGCGACGAGGACGAGCCAACGCTAAAAGAAATGACAATTTCAGCGATCGAGGTGATGAAGAAGAATCCGTTGGGCTTCGTGTTGTTCGTCGAGGGTGGACGAATCGATCACGCTCATCACAGAAATCTAGCTAGACATGCGTTGGAAGAAACCGTTGAGCTCTCGGAAGCGATTCACGCAGCGACTGACATCACTGACGAACACGATACATTGATCGTCGTTACTTCCGATCACGCTCACACGATGACCCTCAGCGGATATTCCCAACGAGGCAGAGACATTCTCGGGCTCAACTCCGAAGTATCTGACATTGATAAGATGTCCTACATGACGCTTTCATATGCTAACGGGCCATCAGGGGGTCGTGATCGCTATCAGATGACAGAGGATGAAATGAGTGAGTGGAAATAATTTTCCTTGATCTTGGAATTTACCTTTAAATTAAATTTCACAGAGCCAATCGACTACGCGTTTCCATCTCTCGTTCCCTTGAAATACGAAACGCATGGAGGTGACGACGTCGCGATCTTCGCTCGAGGTCCCCATTCACACTTGTTCTCCGGCGTGCTCGAACAAAACGTAGTCCCACACTTCATGGCGTATGCGAGTTGTATCGGCGATGGATTAACAGCTTGCAACAAGCGAACACGTTCGTGAAGGCAACCGCGACATGCCACGTTTTAGCTAAATCATCAAAATATTTTTCGAAACATAAATTATTGCATCATTCAACATCTTTGTGGTTCTCTGAAATGAAAGTCTTAAACACGATCGAATCATTTGGTTTAACCGAATATTTATTGCCGCCAATTCGATAAAAATTGTCAAAAAAAAGTTTTCTGGTCTTGTTTCCTTCCAATTTTTTTGTCCGCTGCTGCTTCCTTAACTTCATCTTGTTATCCGTTGGTCTTGATATGTTGCTTCGATAGTTTTAGCCAGATTCTTGATCTGTTCCCAGAGTTCACCACGTGGAGGTAACTATCACGAACTCCTTGGGCGTTGAACGCCACCTGCGAAAGAGAAATCAATAGTTCTCGTAACTCTTACTCACTTCATCCTTCGAGTCTTCTTCTGCTCTCCGCTGCGTCTCGTCTAGCTGCTTAGACCTCATCCTCGTCGAGCCACAAGTATCCGCTCCACCACTCTTCGCCAATTCGCTCGAGCGGCTTCAGATACCCGCGGCCCTTCGTCTTCCACAGCTTGTTACGAAAACGCACGTACTTGTTGTTGTCGAATCCAATGGCCAGGTCGCAAGCTTCATTGTAGTCCAGAAAACGTCTGATTTCCTCTTGATTGATCTTGAACTTCTCGCTGATCGTCTTCCTGATGAAATGCGACTCGAAACTCGCTTGACCGATCAGGAGAATCTTGCTGATCTTCTTCCAAATCCACATCCTGAAGTCCGTCGTTGGTCCTGTTGAAAAGACAAAAGTAAAATCTTTTCTCAAAAAATTAGATTCAGGAACGATACTCACTTGTTTTGGCTTCTTAATGATAATCCTCCTTGATGATAATGGCTCCAGTTGATGATGAATGGCAGTGGCTTGAGTTGTAGTCAATTGGAAACTTGCAAACGTGGGGGTCTCAAAAATCACGTCTTGGTTGCGCAAAAATTCTCTCGAGAATGAAATTCTCTACCGATTTGCTTACTGTGATCGGAAAATTTCCCCGAAAATTCAAATTGGAAATTGAAAATCGCAGATTGCTGAGAAAATTTTTCGAGAAATATTTCAAATTCGGCTGATTTCAAATGCGAATTTTCTGCTGCATAACGAACGACACTCAAGCCCAACTTTATTCCTAAAAAGACTCCTGTTCAAGAAGCTCCTGTTCGATGCGTATCATTCAACCAAATTCATCTCGAAATCGATTGGCAAAGCGATGAAAACGATTCCGGGATGTCTGGAAATCGCGAGAAAAGCTTCAAGAGATCCGTTGAACTTTTGCCTTGCTGAAACTTTTAAGCAAACCTCGTTAAGGGTTGACAAGCTCTACGCTGTTTCCACCTGAAACTCAACTCAAGGAAATTCCTAACATGCGCGTGGGTCTTGTAAAAAGTTTTCAATTTATTTTCAAGATTTCTTTGACGAGCTGTGGCAATTTTCTGTCGGGAAATTCATAAACTTTCGGGCTTTTCTTCTCCAGCAACTCGTCGTTGTCGATCCAAAACTTTTCCTTTATAAGATCATCGTAAATGGGAATGATAACTTTCTTTTTTTTTTCACCGTGAACCTTAATTTGCTTCGTTACTAAGATCGTTCCTTTCCTGAACATTGGTGGCAACGTGTTGTAGTTGATGCCGAATTCGCTGAACAGAATTTCGTTCTTATCACCTGAAACGGTTCCTCTGAGTCTTTCCTCTGCTTCTTGATTGGTCAAGCCCTTCTTGACGAGCGCCCAGAAGCACGTATTGTACAGATTGTTGATGTGAACGTCGGCTTGCCGCCAGCTCAAGTAATCTTTAAGGTTTTCTATCGTTGGGTAGAGGACAATGCGAGCGTCGAAGCAAGGAGGATATTTCAGCTTTTCTTCATTGAACCAGCGGCTCCAGTTGAAGACGTAGGAAGATGTGAACAAGCTGTTGACGTTCGAGAGTATTTTCGATGCTCTTCTGTTGTAAACATCGGCGCTGCGATGAAACACGAAAGAATATTCATCCGATTGTCCGTAAGCCAAAATAATCTCGTTAAACTCCTTCATTACGCAAGCTGCTGCGTGGTTCATCAAGTTAAGTCCTCGCAGGTCATTTGGCTTCTCAAACTTGTGCACATCTGAGAACTTGTGGAAGTTCTTGCCGTCGATTCTCACGATCAGCCAACAATTTTGAAGAATTCTATCGTCCGTCTCGTAATCCTGAAATAAGGCAAAAGTTGCACTTGTCATGCAAAGCGGAGCAACTCATTCTCACCTTGACATATTCATAGCGACTTTTCGCCATCGCCGACAAATGAAAACTTCTTATTTTGTGAAACAAACTTAAATTTTTGCCAAATAATCTGCAAAACATTCTGAAGCTGAGCGGCGAAACAGAAAAGTTAAAAATAATTTAGTCGTTAAATTTTTTATTTCTTGCATTGCGTGAGACAAAGTTGCTCAATCTGAATCGGAGGACAAATCTGATGGAGAAGAGGTCGCATTTTGTTCGTCGCTACTGCTAAGGTTCTCCGCTTTGCTCTGGAGGAAACTTTCCAAGCTGATGTTGTTCGTCTGCAGCAAATATTCTGCCATGAAAAGGATCGGATTGTTGGACTTTTCTAAGAACGCTTTGTTGATCATATCCGTGACGAGAACATGGAGATTATTCACAACGTAGAACTTCAAGATCTCCTTCTTCACTTCCTTTTGCATATTCTGAAAGGAACACTTTTGCATAAAACTTCAAAACAAATTAATCAAACTCACTTTCTTCTTGGTGGCCGCTGCCTCCTTAGCTGCCTTGGCTTTCACCTTCGCTTCAACACGTTTCTTAGCCTTCGCGCTCATCATCTTGATTGCAATCAATGCCAGTTGATATTTGTCTCGTAATATTTTAATGTTCACTTACGCTCCCCAGCGCACGATTTTGTTGTTTCATACAAAGTTTTGTTTACGTTCAACGCTCGTCCTAATTTTCTCGATTTTCGCGGCTAGTTAGAGGCTGAAAATGTCAGGAAAGGTAAATTAGTGAATATGGTACTGCTCTGATGCTGAAAATAATGAAGTTTCTTCCAGAAAACCGTCGTGCTTATCCTAAAATTATCTAGAACGCGACTTGCTGCTTACAAATCTGGAGAAAACGTCAAATCACATACATTCGCTGTCAACGCTAACGGAAAGGCTTCTAAATGGTAAGCAAATCAGCTAATTATCAAACCATCGGTCTGACTTATTCATCATCAAATCTCCAAGGTATTTGGACTTATATCCAAACGGCAGAACCGAAGATCAGAAAGGTTACATGAGCTTGTGCCTCCGTTCATTGAATAAAGACTTGGCAGACATCGACATGAGCTTCCGATTCGGAATTAACAGTAAGAAGGACAAGTACATCAGCAAGAATATGGAGAAACCTAACTGGAAAGAAGGCGAAGGCTTCGGATTCAATAGATGGATCTCGCACGTTGACCTGCTGGATTCTCGAAACGAATACATTGTGGACGGATGTCTTACGATCTTCTGCGAGGTAAGACAAGGATAGCGATCGTCACATGATTTCCAACGAGTTTCTACTGCAGATTGAAATCACTGGCGCAGATAGCGAACCACAGGGAAAGAAACAGAAACATTCAGCCGTTGACTTCTGTGAAATGTTCGATAAGGAAGAGTTGAAGGATTGCGAACTACACATGAGCGACGACAAAGTGCTGAGTTGCCACAAGATTGTTCTTGCAGCACAGTCCAAAGAGTTCGAAAATATTTTCACAAACGATTTGTTGGGCTCGGTCGTCGTCAAGATAAACGACATCGACTCCGAAACGATGATGCAATTGTTACGTTTCGTTTACGGCCTTGACGTCGAGGATCTTAACTCTATCGCTCACAAGTTGATATACGCTGCAGAGAAATATCAGATCATGGAACTCAAGTATCTTTGCTTCGACAGCCTCATGGACAATCTGAACGAACAGAACGTGCTCGACGCTTTGGTCGTCTCCGAACGAATCACTGATGCTACGGCTTTATTCAAGAAATGCTTGAAAATCATTACCAAGTAAGCTACTGATGCGCACTAACAAATATCTGACTACATCGAATCCATTGCAGACACTACAAGACTTTGAACGAAACTCCTCAGTTCAAGCAACTGCCAGAAAAGACTTTCTTGGCCGTCATGAAACACGTCCTGCTTCGATACAAGCCAACTGACTGAATCCCGTCTTCGTCCACTCATCGATCGGTATTTGACACACTTGAGATGTCTCGTTGTAAAATGTTCCTACAAAATTAAGCCACAAAATATTAATAAAAGTTGAACGCAAATTTAATTTTTCACATAATTTTTCCTAACGAATTTCATTTATTGTTCAACAGTCAACAAATGTGCTTAATTAGATCACGGCCACCACCCGCTGTTCGTCGTGTGAATGAGCGACGGAAATGTTGGATTGGCCAACGGCGTTAAATGATTTCCGTTGAGGGCGATTGAGTTGGAAATGTTTGAAGATAAAATGTCTAATTGTTTGTGTGAACCTCCCAAGCACGGTTTGCCGTCACGAACGAGCACTGGCACTGCCACCCGTCTTGGGGGATGGTTCATCGAATTCATGCTGTGGTGACTGTGATGATGATGGTCGATGCCTTTCTCGTGAGCGGCGCGTTTCGTCTTGTAGCGATGATTTTGAAACCAGATTTTCACTTGCGTGGGCGTCAAGCGAATGAGCGACGCGAGATGTTCTCGCTCGGGGGCTGACAGGTATCGTTGCTGACGGAAACGACGCTCGAGCTCGAACGTCTGAGCTTTGGAGAATAAAACTCTTCGCTTTCGTTTCTTGCTCATGGTGGTTGATCCGTTGTTATCTCCGCTTTGGTTCGTGTCGAGGTGATCGTCGTCGTCTTCCTCAATAATTTCATCTCCCTCGTCTTCAATATCAACATCGTGATCGTTGTCTTCGTTGTCTGAAGGATAAGACTCTGATGGCTGCTGCTGGTTCTCTTGATTGCCTCGACGTGCATCTTCGTCTTGGTTCTGTCGTTGTTGCTGCTCGAGTTGATGCTGCAGATGTTGAAAGTACTTTCGGTTCTTCTCGAAGACTTTTTGGTGGCGCGAGAGGTTTCCGTACGAAAGCTCGGTGAGCTCGGTTATCGGCGACGCTCTGTCTGCCGGGCTCGTCTGCTGGTGTTGGAAAACTGTCGGAAAATAATGCGAAAGAGAACGTAAGAATAGATCGGAATTGTCAATGTCGCATCTGTTGCGATCGCCGAAGAAGAGAAATCCCCGTTGGCCTCGACACAAAAGGAAGAAGATCATCATAAAAGTCAACTTAAGGCTGAGACCGAAAACACCTTTCAAGTGAACGTGGACAATGAGCGGTTGAATGGACGGTTCCGGCATTGGGCTTGCGAGAGGGAAATCGAACAATCGGTGACTCCATGTAAACGGATATGAGCCATAAATTATCCATTGGATTTAAAAGTGCATCACCACGAGGGTTGCGCTTCGCTGTGATCAATCGACTCTTCTCGCACGCCTCTCGAACCCAACAAGAGACATCATGGGAATCTCGTTGCCAAAATTATTTTATTAGCTTCATTGGAACAATTACGAGCTCGATGCAGATGTTCCATTCACTCCGCAACAATTACCATCGACTGGGCAATAAAATTGAACAATTAGTCGACACCAGTGATGTCGCACAAAAGACAAATTTGTCGTTTGAGTTGAGAATCGATTTCATGTTTCTCTCCATTCGATGGCTACGGCAATTGAAAAGTATTTAAACCAACATCGAGCACCAACAAAACACGAAGGCTTGACAAAGGGCTTGCAGCCATCTGCCGCAAACAAGCCAACGACTCGAGAGGGCAAATCGGGAACGAATAGAGATTGTGCAACATTCATCATCGTCACCATCATGCTTCGCTCGATTAGCCGTGAAATTCAGTAAAATGGTTCGGAACCGGAAATTTCTCTTAATAAGCTAACGAGATTCGAGTTTGAGTTTGTGTGCTTACCGTTCGAGTTGAACCACGGGCGCATCGCTGGGTGGTTCTGGAACAGATGCGGATACTGATGGATCGTGTCGCTCAGCAACTGGCGATCGGCAGTCAGTTCACGCTCGCTCTCTTGTCTCAAGTGCTTCTTCAGCCTCTTCAGTTCCTTCGCGTCGCGCGTCGAGTCGAGCGGCGATTCCGACGGACTAGTCGGCGGACTCGGGCTGTGCCTTCTCTTCACGGACTCGTTCTCAACTTTCACTTCATCTTCACTCGATTTCTGCTCGTGGTTTTGGTTCGAGTCGAGCTGTTTGTCTTTGTTAAGCTCCAGGATATCACAAATGTGGAAGCCCGACGTCGGTTTCGTTGATGTCGGCAACTTCATGCTCTCGAGAAACCTGCGAACGGAATTAAATCGTTTCAGTTCTGCAATTCAAATGGAAATCACCGGCGGGATCAAAGGAGCGACGGCAATCGCTTCGAGAGACCGAATGGCAGCAGCGGGACTTGAGGCAGAGAAATACTTGAAAAAGGTGTCAAAAGGGACTCGAAATGTTCGCACGAAACCTGCTACGTGACCCAACAAAGAAAATTAGGAATTTCCGATCATAAACTTCTCAGAATGCTCAGCGATGGAGCGAAGTAAGTTCGAGTTTTCCTAAAACGCGAAGAACGAAAATGTTTAGCTTTCTTTGGGTATTTCCGATTCTGACACTTTCGCCAGCTGGTCTGGTCCATTTAAAGATCTTGGTGAAGATCGAGGAGCAGAAAGAGCTCGATAAGATGGATGAGAAGGAAAACAAATCCAGCTCGAGGCTCATAATTTATGCTAATCATCGGCAGAACAACGAGGGAATCTCCGAGAAATTCCCAAGCAAGACGTTCGAGTTACAACTCGGTCACATCTGGAAGCGATTTGCCATGAGCGGTGTTTCCCGATCGACGTTCAAGTGACTCACGTGGGCAGAGACCGCAGAGCTGGATAGAAAGCCGCGGGTAAAAGTCCAGGATTCCACGGCGGAAAGAGAATCGGCGCCCACGACGACAGAGCTGGAGGGCTCGCGGCTGGCGGCATCTTGTTGCTTCTACCCGTCGGACTCAGATTATCCTCTGACTCTGAGCTTCTCGTGATTGGCGACGCTTGAGGCTTTTCGACGCACTTTGCCACTTTGACTTTTTTGATTTGCACAATTTTGGAATTTTCAAATTTTCCACTGAAATATTTTTCAAACTTTCACAACTTTCTGCCTTTCAAATATTTTTTTTTTGCTCAAGCTAAAGTCCTTGAATGATGCTCAATGGCTTGATGGCGACGACTGAAGTACAACGATCTTGAAAGCAACACAAAACTGCTCTGATGAACGCACTTCAGGCAGGACGTTCGTCGAGTGCTTTCTACTCGAGAAATCCTTTTTCACATTGTGAGCCCGAAGCGGAGAAGGAAAAACGGAGCAAAGCGCAACCGAAACGAACCAATCGTCGACGAGACTCGTCAAGAACGGGGCGTGATTATGCTGAGGACACTTTACCATCATCATTCGCTCTCTCCGCCGCCGTGTCTTGTTCAACGAGCATTTTCAGAGTCGAGAACCCTCGTTGCCTCATTCTCATGATTGAAATTTATATCACAAAACTTTGTTTTTGCTTGGGATCAGCGAAGTAAATTGGCTTCGAGGATTCAATGAAAACGTTTCCATTCGGGACTTTTCTAGCGTTGGATGTCGCGCCATTAGCTTCGACGATTGATTGCCAATGTTTTCTCCAATGAAGCGCAATCATCAATTATCGATGTCCTTAGTCGGTGATTTATGTGCAGAGATGTTTGCCGATCCTGCAAGGAAATGCCTCTGAATGGAATTGAATTACTTTCGGTTATGTTGACATGCTGCAACACCCAACGCACCTTTTCAACATTGCGAAATCTGTTCAAACATTAAAGTTTTCATCGATTTTCGCTCCATTGTGAGTTTCATCAAAAGGAAACGTCTCGTACCTGAAGTTTCGTTTCACTCTTGCGCAAAAGTCCAACATTAAAGGTTTTGGTTCCGGATCCCATTTGCCGGGTTTGCAAGCAGCCGAGTCATTTATCACCATTAGATTGAACGGGAAGCTCGGAGTTGAAGTTGAATGGGCGAAGGCTCTTTACGCTAGCGATGATTCCACAAGAAATGAATGCTTTTCGACATGAACGAATTGCTCAAGAGCGGAGCGCAGCGCACGCCCACTCGTTATCGATTGGCGACGAGATATCGCTCGATTATTCAATCAAGTGGAGATGATTTCCATCTCTCAATCGCATGTTTGTACAAAAAACTGTGCAATCTTTTTTTTTGTAACCTGCGTGCATCATTAAGCAATAAACATTTAAGGATTCTTTGTCGGCACAATCTCGAAGAATACTTAATAACGAGAACGCAATAAATGTTTAACAACATGTCAAAGTTTCGCTCGATCGCAATGAATTTTTGCGAGCATAAACTTTGTTTGAGTCCCGAGCAGGTAAATCTAAATTTCGCATAAATTATCGAGTGTCTCAGGGACCGTTTACCTGCCAAATCTAGCTCCGTAGTGTCTGCATGAAAGTTTAAGGAAATTCCGTTCGCTGTAGCTCTGTTTCCAGCATGTCTGGCCATTCTCTTTCGATTTCTTTTCCCTCTCAGCCTCAAATGCAAACGTTTTGCTCTTAGATAAATCATTTCACCAACATCCGACTTACAACGAAAACAAATTGCCCAGGCTTTAGTAAATCTGCATCTTTCGAGTCTTGCATAAGCAAATCCGCAATGTCGACAAAATTTTCTTGTTACCAAATTTTTATTGAACATCGAGCGACACTCGAAGAAAGAAAAGTCGGGAAAATCGATTTGTAAGACTCATAGAGCTGTTTTCCTCTTGGCTCACAACAAAACTTGCTTCCATTAAAACGACTTTGTCAACCGCGAACTTCTCTCGCTTTCGTGTCTGGTCAAGGTTGACAATCGTTATCGGGTCGACAACATCGCGCAGCAAATGCACAGCAAATATTGATCAATCCAACGACGAAGTGAGTGAATTGTTGCTCGCTCAGCTAAAAGCGTCGTTGAGCCACGTGCAGATTGACTGAACAATCGAGCGCATTCGGAGGGGATGACTCCAATTAAACGGTTGTCATTGAGGAGCGGCGACAAGGAGAGTCGGTAGCCGTTTTGCATCGTCATTTATTCGACTGGCGACGTTCACTCGAAGGATCCGAGAGCCTTAAGTCGAGTGCGGTTGAAGGAAAACAATTTCAATTTCAATTAAAGGCGAGAACACCAAGCCAATCTGGTTTTATTACGTGCGAAGGGTGCGGAAAAGCCAACGGCATATGCTTTTATAATCTCATTGTTTGTAGGTGTTTATTTGATTGCAATAAATTTCACATTTTGTTGCTTCATAAAGTCACAGACACCAAGCACGTGGCGGGAGAGAGTGCGAAGCGTTCAAGACCAACGAGTAGTTAATGTGATCCGAGATGGTTTGCTGAATTTTAATTAACATTGAGCGTAAGGGCAAGTCTTAGTATCTTCAAATGGGACAGCGCCAAGTTGAGCGAGCGAAAGGACAAAATCGCTGTTAGGCTTGAGCGCACGAATTATTCCATCGCATTATAATTAAGATTAATGACATGTTTCTGCGAAAAAGAAGCTCAGTAGCTTGAGAGAGGCGGCATAGGCGCGCTTGAACCCTCAGACCTTCCTCCGCTTCAACTCGGATTATTAATATTTGTTGGGAAAATGTCGCTGCGAATGGTGACACATAAAGAGCGTCGAGATTTTATCGCCTTTTGTTGTGGGATTTAGAACCTGATGTTTTTGTTGGTACGCTCGCAGGAATGGAATATCAACAATGATGTTGATTCGCTGTTAACAATGCGACATAAAATGTTTCGGCATTAAACCGAAACCCATTTCCCATCATGAGTGAATTCACAAAAAAAGAAGAACAGAAACGCTCCGTGCTAAGCTCAATCAATTTTCATCATCGTCGAATGGCTCTGTCGTCAATCGCTGTCACAGCCGACTGGTGGAAGGTTTACGGCTCACCGAGTGCCGTTCTCAACGAATCGACCGTGCTATGTAAATAAATCATAAAGTCTGCATCATCATCTCTCTAATAAAGCAGAGCATCGAAAATGGGTTTGATTAAATTCTCTGTCTCGCTCGAAGCACCTTTGCTGTGCTTTCTGACAGCGCGCACCCGTTACCGGAGGGCTTTGGAACCCATTTAATGACACAGATATGATGCGATGTTGTTTATTAAAAGGAATTCGCATGTGTTTGTGCACTTAAGCGAGTTTTTGTTGGTTTTACCCGGCAACGCTCTTCATTCTGGTTTGATGGCGTTGTAAATTAGAAAAAGGATTTTGTGAGCTTCGCTGCGATGGATTTCCAGGGGTTGCGGGCAGGCAAACTAGGTCAGCGAGTTGAACATTTCAGAGGAAGAACCTTGTGGCAGTCGTGGAACAAATATCAAGCTGAACAGCCCGTGTCATAGTGAAAGTAACGGCAGGATATAAATTTCAATCATGAGAATGAGGCAACGAGGGTTCTCGACTCTGAAAATGCTCGTTGAACAAGACACGGCGGCGGAGAGAGCGAATGATGATGGTAAAGTGTCCTCAGCATAATCACGCCCCGTTCTTGACGAGTCTCGTCGACGATTGGTTCGCTTCGGTTGCGCTTTGCTCCGTTTTTCCTTCTCCGCTTCGGGCTCACAATGTGAAAAAGGATTTCTCGAGTAGAAAGCACTCGACGAACGTCCTGCCTGAAGTGCGTTCATCAGAGCAGTTTTGTGTTGCTTTCAAGATCGTTGTACTTCAGTCGTCGCCATCAAGCCATTGAGCATCATTCAAGGACTTTAGCTTGAGCAAAAAAAATATTTGAAAGGCAGAAAGTTGTGAAAGTTTGAAAAATATTTCAGTGGAAAATCTGAAAATTCCAAAATTGTGCAAATCAAAAAAGTCAAAGTGGCAAAGTGCGTCGAAAAGCCTCAAGCGTCGCCAATCACGAGAAGCTCAGAGTCAGAGGATAATCTGAGTCCGACGGGTAGAAGCAACAAGATGCCGCCAGCCGCGAGCCCTCCAGCTCTGTCGTCGTGGGCGCCGATTCTCTTTCCGCCGTGGAATCCTGGACTTTTACCCGCGGCTTTCTACCCAGCTCTGCGGTCTCTGCCCACGTGAGTCACTTGAACGTCGATCGGGAAACACCGCTCATGGCAAATCGCTTCCAGATGTGACCGAGTTGTAACTCGAACGTCTTGCTTGGGAATTTCTCGGAGATTCCCTCGTTGTTCTGCCGATGATTAGCATAAATTATGAGCCTCGAGCTGGATTTGTTTTCCTTCTCATCCATCTTATCGAGCTCCTTCTGCTCCTCGATCTTCACCGAGATCTTTAAATGGACCAGACCAGCTGGCGAAAGTGTCAGAATCGGAAATACCCGAGGAAAGCCAGAACAATTTGGTTCTTCGCGTTTCGAAAAAACTCGAACTTACTTCGCTCCATCGCTGAACATTCTAAGAAGTTTATGATCGGAAATTCCTAATTTTCTTTGTTGGGTCACGTAGCAGGTTTCGTGCGAACATTTCGAGTCCCTTTTGACACCTTTTTCAAGTATTTCTCTGCCTCAAGTCCCGCTGCTGCCATTCGGTCTCTCGAAGCGATTGCCGTCGCTCCTTTGATCCCGCCGGTGATTTCCATTTGAATTGCAGAACTGAAACGATTTAATTCCGTTCGCAGGTTTCTCGAGAGCATGAAGTTGCCGACATCAACGAAACCGACGTCGGGCTTCCACATTTGTGATATCCTGGAGCTTAACAAAGACAAACAGCTCGACTCGAACCAAAACCACGAGCAGAAATCGAGTGAAGATGAAGTGAAAGTTGAGAACGAGTCCGTGAAGAGAAGGCACAGCCCGAGTCCGCCGACTAGTCCGTCGGAATCGCCGCTCGACTCGACGCGCGACGCGAAGGAACTGAAGAGGCTGAAGAAGCACTTGAGACAAGAGAGCGAGCGTGAGCTGACTGCCGATCGCCAGTTGCTGAGCGACACGATCCATCAGTATCCGCATCTGTTCCAGAACCACCCAGCGATGCGCCCGTGGTTCAACTCGAACGGTAAGCACACAAACTCAAACTCGAATCTCGTTAGCTTATTAAGAGAAATTTCCGGTTCCGAACCATTTTACTGAATTTCACGGCTAATCGAGCGAAGCATGATGGTGACGATGATGAATGTTGCACAATCTCTATTCGTTCCCGATTTGCCCTCTCGAGTCGTTGGCTTGTTTGCGGCAGATGGCTGCAAGCCCTTTGTCAAGCCTTCGTGTTTTGTTGGTGCTCGATGTTGGTTTAAATACTTTTCAATTGCCGTAGCCATCGAACGGAGAGAAACATGAAATCGATTCTCAACTCAAACGACAAATTTGTCTTTTGTGCGACATCACTGGTGTCGACTAATTGTTCAATTTTATTGCCCAGTCGATGGTAAT
Source organism: Smittia sp. YW1114-2 (assembly GCA_033064975.1). Taxonomy (NCBI): domain Eukaryota; kingdom Metazoa; phylum Arthropoda; class Insecta; order Diptera; family Chironomidae; genus Smittia; species Smittia sp. YW1114-2. The sequence goes on along the minus strand of CP093834.1, from coordinate 5,228,810 downwards.
TGTTGCGGAGTGAATGGAACATCTGCATCGAGCTCGTAATTGTTCCAATGCAGCTAATAAAATAATTTTGGCAACGAGATTCCCATGATGTCTCTCGTTGGGTTCGAGAGGCGTGCGAGAAGAGTCGATTGATCACAGCGAAGCGCAACCCTCGTGGTGATGCACTTTTAAATCCGATGGATAATTTATGGCTCACATCCGTTTACATGGAGTCACCGATTGTTTGATTTCCCTCTCGCAAGCCCAATGCCGGAACCGTCCATTCAACCGCTCATTGTCCACGTTCACTTGAAAGGTGTTTTCGGTCTCAGCCTTAAGTTGACTTTTATGATGATCTTCTTCCTTTTGTGTCGAGGCCAACGGGGATTTCTCTTCTTCGGCGATCGCAACAGATGCGACATTGACAATTCCGATCCATTCTTACGTTCTCTTTCGCATTATTTTCCGACAGTTTTCCAACACCAGCAGACGAGCCCGGCAGACAGAGCGTCGCCGATAACCGAGCTCACCGAGCTTTCGTACGGAAACCTCTCGCGCCACCAAAAAGTCTTCGAGAAGAACCGAAAGTACTTTCAACATCTGCAGCACCAACTCGAGCAGCAACAACGACAGAACCAAGACGAAGATGCACGTCGAGGCAATCAAGAGAACCAGCAGCAGCCATCAGAGTCTTATCCTTCAGACAACGAAGACAACGATCACGACGTTGATATTGAAGACGAGGGAGATGAAATTATTGAGGAAGACGACGACGATCACCTCGACACGAACCAAAGCGGAGATAACAACGGATCAACCACCATGAGCAAGAAACGAAAGCGAAGAGTTTTATTCTCCAAAGCTCAGACGTTCGAGCTCGAGCGACGTTTCCGTCAGCAACGATACCTGTCAGCCCCCGAGCGAGAACATCTCGCGTCGCTCATTCGCTTGACGCCCACGCAAGTGAAAATCTGGTTTCAAAATCATCGCTACAAGACGAAACGCGCCGCTCACGAGAAAGGCATCGACCATCATCATCACAGTCACCACAGCATGAATTCGATGAATCTCCAATCGCCGCGAAGAGTCGCCGTGCCGGTGCTAGTGAGAAACGGAAGGCCTTGCATGGTGGGCTCGAACGGAAGCATCTCATCAACCAATTTACACCATTCCAACTTCCCGGCCATCTCCCAAGCAGGATATCCACTGCATCACCTCAATTCCTACTACTAAGCAGCGCTAGTTGAATTGCCCGAACAATATTTCAGGCTTACAGCCGAATTCTATTTCAATTGTGTACATTTCATTGATGTGTCGTTAGAGGTAATAAATTCATTCTAAGCTCTTTAAAATAAACTCTCGACTGTAACTTTTATTGGAAGCGGAAAAAGGGTTTTGTCTAATTCTCGATGACTCGCTTCCCTTCCGCAGCTCAATGCAATCATTTTGTTTCACCCGTCGGCTAGCTAATTAATCATACAGAAGGCTTAGGCCTTCAAGATGGTTCTCGACTCGAGAAACTCGAGCGAACCGTTAAGCTTAAAAGTCCTTAGAATAAGGACTCTCTCTTCAATGTATTGAGTTGCTTGGAACTTCCTGAACAGGTGAGCGAGTTGGAGTCTCATGCGGTGAGCCTCACATCGTTTGGAATGTCGACTTGTTTCCTCTTATGCGAATTGCTTCGAGAAGAGTCTCGAAAAAGGAGACAAGAAGTCTCGAACATTAACTTGACAAGTCGAAACTCCGACAGGAATTCCATCGTCGTTTCCTTCACGCACCGAAGTCAATTCTACCTCTCTTGAAGTATTTTTATTGTGACTTCGTCAATGCGAAAAAAGGAACTAAACTTAACTTCATGTTCCGCCCATTGTCACAAGGAAAATATGCTGAATTGAATAGAAGGGCTCTCAGTTGTTTGACAATTGCTTGGTGAGGACGAACATAAATTACCTCATTGAATGCGATCGAACAATAAAAAAAGTTAGTCAATGAACCGGATGCAGTTTTGATAACGCAAAATAAGAGTCGATGGCATTAGAGAGATGAATCCTGTCATTTCATGCTTCGAGTTCATGTTAACGACGGTCGAAGGGATTTTTCGTGAAAGGAAGAACGTTCATGGTTTTTTCATTTCACTTATTTGGGTGTCTACCAATCTGGAAATGAGCAAACTATGTCAAATAGTTATCAACAGATATTTGAGATTTCGCGAGACTACTAAAATTTTGCCCGGAGCTTATCTGTTGAGCTTTCTCGAAGGTGATTGTGGGATTGTAGAAAGCTTTCGGCGTATGAAAAACTTATTTGTCGACCTAATTAAGGGACCAAAGCTAATCAAACTTTCTGCGAAAAATCCCTCTTTCTAATGCTGCCTTTGAACCAGCAAAAGGCTCTCGCCGTCCTTACAATTCGTCGAGCCTTTTGATCAAGCGAGGTGCACCCTCGAAAGGTTCTCATTGAGAACTTCCCAAGCTACTCGTCTCGAAAGCATTGTGACCGCCGATAAATTTCATTGAAAGTCCTCCCGCCAACAAACTCCACAATTGAGAACTTCATCCAAGCCGAACTTCCTGCTTACGAGGCGGCGAGGATTTAAAATCACTTCCCTTCCTCCACCTTTTGATATCGCTGTCAATTAAATAACTTTCATTCATCGGCTGATTTTCCACACCCTCTCAGGCCTCCCGCACAAAGCCGCAGTGAATCTCTCGACGTACGAAATGATTCCAAAGTTAATTTAACACGTCATTTATCTTAATTAAGCTCTAAAACGGATCACATTAAATGCGATTTTGATTTCCAAGAGTCATTTAAGTGCTTGCTCCGGAGCAGAGAGCGATCGCTAGTCAGTTTTTAATGAAAATTCAAAAACGACAATCAATTAACTGGCATGTTATCCCTGGCATAAGACCACGAAACACACAACAATAAAGAGAGCAAGGCAGCCGACAGAGGAAAAACAGATTTTCCCAAAAGCGACCCCTTGCCAAACACCCTCGGCTTCAGTGTTTATTGTTTCATGTAGTTAATAGAATGCAATAAAATCATCCACCCTCGTTGCTTCGCAGCATAAGTCACGGGATTATGAAATCGTTGTTCACACTTTTGTCTTCGAGTTCATAGTCAATGAGATGCGCTTTCATGAAATAAGTATTCAAATCGTCATCGAGCGATCGTTATCAGCTGCTTCATCGAAGCAATGCAGTCGACTGTCCAATGACGGAGCAAATCGGTGACCGGTTGAAGATGCCACTCCTGACTGAGTTGCGAACGAGAGCCGTGAAATTCAGTAAATTGGAGTCATCGACTTTGTTCCCATCACCGACCTCAGATTGTGTTCAAATATTAAGTGAGCGTACACGTGGCGCAGCGAGCAGCATGAATATCAATTTGGAAGTGTAATGGATCAATATTTGTTGTTCATTTTAAATAACGTTCAGGCGAAGCCTCAATATAAGGAACAGGGAAAAATTAATTTGAAACTTTGAGCTTGTCGTAAATCATTGTGGGCGATTAAACCAATGGTTGACGATGAAATGAATGATTTGATTATATTAAAAGTTTTGAAGCTGGAAATTCACTCTGAATCAAAGCAGTTTTCTGTTTATTTCGCAAGCGATATCGATTCCCAGCCGTTGCAGACTAGCCCAGAAGTTTCTCGATCGAATCTTCAAGTTGTCTTCCACGCATTTATTTCATTTGTCATGGAGATTTAATAGACTTTCTTCAGAGTAAAGTTTTCCGTTGATTTCGCAGATTCTACATAGTTGCATGAAAAGGAAGTTGGAGGCTGACCAGACCTTGGAAGTTTTCTTCTTTGTATGTCATCTCATAGATAGATAAACCCTCGAACAGTTAGTCAGCCTAAGGTCAATCTTCTCCTGCTCATGACAAGAACATCCTAGATCAATACTTGCCGTTTCGAATGAGCGACATGCAACAAGAGAAACTCCTTCGATGACACAAAAAGCAAGCGGGTGAGTGGGCATGAAGTTTCTAATTGCATCGCTTTAAAGCTGCTTCTCAATGGATAAACATCGAGCTGACACGTGATGGGTGCGTTGTAATAAACTTCCGACTCATGTCCATTTCATGTCGAATCTGCTGACCCCATCAACGACCGACCGCTCATGTTCGTCTGATTCAATTTAAATCGGAATGATATTGTTGCTCGCAAAGTCCTAGGATTGCCTTCATATCCGTTTTCCGGCTCGCTTTCCCTCCCGACATAAATCTGAATACAATTACAATTATCTAGTCGAGATTGCGAATCGACTGGCCGAGGTTTGATGTCTTCTTCACCAAGCGGAGGGTTCGAGGCGTCTTCCGAAAATGATTATTAAGTCATCAACTTAAAATCGGATCAAAACTCGAATTTTCAAGGCCATTAAGTTTTAAAGTAATTTCCTCAATCACCGTCGTCGCTCGCATTCACAACAACTCTTTCCAGATGTCTGATCGTTGCGATACAATCGCTGAAAATTCACAAGTCATTAGGCTGGGTTGGATTTTAAACTTTCCCCGGGCTGGAGGGTCGGAAGATGATTTCGCTTTCATTCGCCGCACCTCGATAAATCAATTGCTTGCGTTTGAAATTCGATTCGAGGTTTTCGACTCGAAGGATTTTTTTAAAATTTAAATTTATCTCGTCTTGAATTGCGTTACTTGAAGTCGCTAGTGCGTAAGTAAAGCGAATAACTTTGCTCGATGCATTGTAATAGTGAGGGTTGATCGAGGGGTTGAGGTCAAGAATCTGCTAGCGACGATAAATCTTTGGCTTCTTGAAAGGATCTAACAGCATATAACAAATTTTTTTATTGCGTTGACTTCTTTTTACTATCGACAGTAATCGAAAGGGCCGATAGAGATATCAATATCTCTCCCACCCAAGCTCGCATATATTTGCGAACGAACATTAACCAAATTAGATCGGAACAGCGACGTCATCGATAGCGGCGCTTTCTCTTCCACCGCTAGCGCTTCCCATGACCCAGAAGCAGACACATCATTAGCTCGAGCCGAGAGTTCTCCGAAAAACTGATTTGAGTTTTAATTACGCTGCCCGACGCGTGATTGATGACCTCTGATTGCGACCCACGAGCACGCTCGGCCCTAATGGATGTAATGGACTCGCATTTCCTTTCACAACACTGGAATTAATATGATTCACCCACACGTGAATTGCGATGATATCTCCATGCGAGCATGAATAAAAAAAAGTCGCTTGCGCATCCTTTTTGCTGCTACATCTCGTGGTCACTTGAGCGTGAACAGAAGTGATAAAAACTGATGCTCTTCCATATGCTTGAGCTGCTTCCATTCATGAAATTTATGGATTTGTTTCTCCTCTCGCTGGTTTTATTTATTTTTGTGAAAAGTCATTCAGTTAATGAACATAACTCACTTATGTCTGAAAGGACTTTGTTTGTGTACACGGCCATCAGCCAGCCCCGAAGGACGATGTTAAGTTGACAAGTCTAATTGAATCGGAAATTCAAGATTTTCTCTCTCTAGCACTGACGGTGTGCTTGAATTATCGAGCCTAATTATTTATGGGTAATTGCTTTCCATTGTCGAGGCTCCTTTCTTCGCCATTCATCTTTTCCGGTCGCTTTCTTCCAATGATTGAAAGTGCCTGCTTGACCGAAAACATCAACTTCTCTTGTGAAAAGTGTGTGGGATAATTTCAGTTAATCCTTGGCAGTTTGAAGGTGTTTTCGTCTTGCATGTTGGACTAATTTCCTTTCAATAGAAGCAACTTCTTTCGGACATTGAATCGATTGTTCCGATCACACCTTAAAGTCTTCAAGTTTGGGAGAGAAGGAAATTGCGTGGGAGTGACGTTAGCAAGTTAGGTCGCTTTAAGGCAATTGAATGGCGTGCTGACAAGCTGGGAACTGCAGTTTTGAGTCGACTATAATTATTTGGCCCGCTAGACTAAGTTTGACCGTTAGTTCCTGAAGTATCAATAACGACCTAAGACTCCTCCCACGCACTCCTAACAAACTCTGTATTGATTACCAGATTTCCTCTTACAATCCACACTCAACTTCCTTGTTGACACAACTTCCAATCTTGCCCTCACATCACTTTGCAAATGAAGTTCAAAAACAAATTACTTGTTAGTCCAACTTTCTAAATCCAATTTCGTCCCGTCTTGTTTGCGCAAAGCATTTACTCGACGAGAGAAATAAAATAAAGCCGATGAACGATGCTAAACGATTGCCCAAGAGATGAACGCAGCGGAGATGTCTGAAGGAGGGAAATTCAATTTCGACTTTCACGACGGGACGTCGCTAAATTAAAAGGAGAACTTCTTCGATTGCTGGCTCGTCGATCTTCATTTCGTCCTTCGAACCGAGAATACTTGGGAAAGACTATCGGATAATAAAATCAAATTACTCGTGATCTCTCTATCAGCGGCTCTCAAGTCAAATTAGCGTCAGCCTTCCGATGCACCTTCATCGCCTCCATCAAAGCCTCAGAATCGAATTAATTTCAATTATGATTGGATTCCTAATCCTCCCGAAACTCAAATCGAGCTGAAACTTTTTCAATCAGAAGTTTTATTGAACCGAGAACATGTTTGTTTGTATCTTTAACACTTCTTTCATCCTCCTCGGATGCATGTCGACTTATTCCTTAAGGTGTCAGCAACAATATACGAGGAGTTTTGAAGCTGAAAACTTTCTTTAGTTCTTTGGGAATGCCAGCAAATTGTGTGCCCAACTACACAACAATCCCATTCACGGCTAATCCTGAAATTGCCAAATTAATCTCATTTGTGTCTGAGGGCCAAACGCTGCTTTGTTCGTCCTAGCCCAGAATATGTCAAATCATTTCAATCCGAGTCTCGAAAAACCGACAAGCGATCGATTCAGGTCAAAGTTTCCATGTTTGCTAGAAATTATGTCAGCGTGTTTATGTTCCGAATTGAACTCTCAACGCCTCAATGACTTAAAGCTGGAGAAATGAGACGAGCAAGCTAAACAAAAGCGATGACGATGATGATGAACTGTGGGTCGTTAGAGCTCTGGCTCTGCTCGTAGGAGAGAAAGCATAACGAGATCTCCATCCGGTCCATTGAATCGATGTCGCTTCCTCCACAGAACGAGGCGGAACTTATGATTACCTTTCGATTCACAATCGATTCGTCGATGGACACAAAAGATTTCCTTTTCATCGAACGGAAAACATGAAACGGCAATGACGACCGGCGGATTCAATTCACAACTTTAAACGAGAGACTTAACAAAATGATTCTGGAAATGTTAAATCAACAGAAACTTTCAAATCGCTTTCAGGATCCCGACGGTGAAAAGAGAAAACTTTCCTTAATGGTCGGCACGACGCATGTTTTGTCATTGCGCTGTTGACATAAAAATATTTATGGAAAGGCTTTGAGTTCTTCGAAGTTTTTGTAAGACATTTGACAATCATTAAGATTGAATTGAGTACGGCGAACCATCGCGATTGCCGTAGGCTGCAACTGGAGTCTTGGCCAATAGCACTGCAAGCTACAGCAGCTTGGCGATTGGACAGCAACGACTCAAGTTCGTAGCTCATCTCGCTGTAATCAACATTCAACATCAGCTGACGAAAGAAGTTTCCCATTAAGAAAAAGATTTATTCAGTTAATTATTTTATTCTTGACAAATCTCCTGGTTTGATTTCGATTAGAAAATACTTTGCGTTCAGTTCAGTTTTACGTTGTCTGCGATTGTAAAACCTACATGAATGAATAACGTTGAATCGAAACTAAGCAGTGAGCTGAACGCAAGTGGTTTAATCGCTGAATGAAATGTTTAGATGTTACAAAAGATTCTTCCGCTAAAAATATTTTTTTCGTGTATAGTTAACATCAAAATTGTTCTTTTATTTGATGCGCGCGATGTGGAAAAAACAAATCGAAGAGAAGACGAGGAAAGTGGGCGCGATTTAGTTGGTTTCAATGTTCCAAATTTCTTCTGCGTATTTGGATGTTAACGGTGAATTTATGTTGTTAGTAGGTTCGAGCGGTTTATTCTTCATCTTCGGATCCGCTTTCTGTGGAATGAAACGAGAAAAGTTAGTCAAAGTCGAGTAAAGTATTGGGAATCATGTAAGAGAAAAACGGTTGAAGAATCTTGATGTTGAGCACGAGATTCTTGTACTTTCGTTTCGTCTCTCTGGGTTTTAATTTTGCAAACTTTTCCACACAAATTTGATAATTGGTTTCATCAAATCCGCTCTAACAGATGCGTCGATATCAAGCGACGTTGCTTACCTTCTTCAGCGTTCTGCAGCCATTCGATGAACGGACGCATCTTTTCCAAGAAGTGCATCTTTCCTTTAGGCGAGTGAGCTTCGCGGTACCATTTCAACACAGAATCCTCAGAGATAATTTCAACTAAAGCCAGAAAAAAGGACAAGAAATTGATCAGTTTAATATCTAGAAATCTTTTTGCTGTAAAAACACTTAAACAAATAAAATCTGTTCCAACTTTGTACAACTGATTGATCCACGAGTTCAAGGTTATCAATCAATTCCAAAAAAAGTGAATTTCATTCGCTCTGGCATCGTTAAGAGTTTTAAGTTTGCATAAATGACAGGAAAATTAAAACGTGAACGGATGCCATCGAGTTAAAGTGCTCAAAGTAATTAGCGATGACTTACGCTTGTACAACAGCACCATGATTTTGTAGAAAGAGTTCATGAAGTTCATGTTCTCGTAGCAATACTCCTGGATCTTCAGAATCAAAGCAAGCTCGGAGCGATCGTTGGTGGTGAAGGCTTGGAAGAACTGCGAGTAGATCTTGAGGTGACGAAGCGCTTGGTCGGCGACCAATTCTTCTTTCTTGTTCCATTCACCTAATGCCATGATCGTCGTCCAGATCTAGAAAATATTGTTAGATGTTGGAACGTTTTCTCTAACATTTGAGTGGCTAAGCGAACTTACAATTCCGATAACTTCATGTTCTGGAATGATATACTTGTCGGACAACTCCTTCACGTCAGTGATTATGTCCTTCTGAGGCTTGTTATCCTTAATATCATCGATGATTGCCTGAGAAAAGAGTGAGAAGGTCAAAACTCAGCCAACAAAATAGATTCAAAGTTCATTCAAGATTCCAAAGAGAATTTCTGTTACTTTCAACTTTCAGAGATGAACAAACTGAAATAGTCGAGCATCTCAAGATCATAATAAAAGCAAATTGCTGTCGCAGCCCATGGAACCCACAAACGGACACGATTCCGATAAGTGAATTTGTCTTAGGCTGCACAAACAATAAATTCGAACACAAAAGTTTCCAACAATCTGAATCGCCATAGACTCCAAGAAAGTGCAAGATTATTCCTTGACTGCGTGTTAAGTTCAAGCACGGCTATAGCTTGCATAACATAGCTAAGTCCAAGGTGTTCCTCTTACAGTTTACAGTAAATCAGTCTGATTGTGTTTATCATCAGCCAATGAACAAACGAAACTGTCTAATCATTTTGCCATAGACTCGAAAATGAAAGTGTGAGAAAGCTAAAATCATCAGAATTAAACGACAATTGACTGATGACAGTACGCCTTCCAGCTCCTTGCGAAGCAACATTCTTATACCCAGCGGTTAAAGCTAACAGAAACTCAATGCGTCAAGAGTTACTGTTGAAACACAAAACTGGGCGACCTGTTTTAGTTTTGCACACCGTTAAAGAGCTGAAGCCTCTCTCGAGATAACTCGTTGGAGTCGACAGTGTATGCAAAGTGTGCAAAGGTTTCATTTCTTCTCCAGACCATAGACGAGAAGGTTTGGATGTAAAGGAAATTATTGACATTGAATCTCATCGAGAACCGAGCTAATCAATGTAAGCAAAATCCTTTAGCTTTATTCTTGCATCGTAAGATTTCGCTGAAATCTCCTGGTTGTCACTTTGATCACAAACAAAGCCACCAGGTTGTCGGCCGATGCGAAAGTGAAAGATTTTAAGCCATAGACAATCTCTCGATCGGTTGTTGGAAACTTTATGCTAAAACTACGTAGGAATCTCAATAGGAAAATAATGTTTTGGCCTATATTCGTTCGAAAGATCATGAGGTGACGCAATCGAACAGATCATCTGCCAATTTTCAATGTCGCACACGTTCAAAGGCTACAAATTAGTTATACAAGCATTTGGAGTTTCTGCCATGTGCATTTACTTTTGACTAATGAGTTAGCAAGTAAGACTCACCGACTGCAACTCGCGCTTTGCCTCCTGGCTAGCTTGAGCTTTGTGCAACTTCACGATGTCTTCGAGGCCGTGTTCGTCGAACGTCTTCTTGAAGTTCTCTTCCGTTCGCTTGTTCAACGGCAAAAATTCCATCAATCGGGATTCCAACGATCCTTTCTTAAGCGCCGTTATCAAGGCTGGAATGCCACGCTCTTGCTTCAGCGTCACAAACAACTCTACAAGGAATTCCAATGCGACTCCATCCTTTGTCAAGTGCTCATTGTTTAGCACGGCCAGAACGGTAGGTGGAACGGCACCGCTCGCCACCCACAAGGCCGTCATGCGAGCCAGCTTGACACGCTCCAGCGGAGTGAATCCTTTGATAAACACCAAGACCTTTTTCATCTCTTCTTCGAACATCTTCTCTAAGTATTTGTATCGTCGTACCAGTTTGATAAGGATCTGAAATGGAAGCGAAGGTTGTGTAAGTCTAAGCGTCACCAAATGTCAATTGTGTCTGTAGTACTCAATGAAAAATTAAGTGAATCTAATTGAACGATTCTTAATTCAAGCTATTGATTACTCCGTTTGTCTTGCACACTTTCGACACCAGCTGGCGGTCAAATTCTCATCAACTGGCTCTAATCGGTGCTGGCAAGCTATCAATCGTCGCTTGTTTTACCTGCTCTTGTTCGCGCATCGATTCCATTTCCTCAGATGCTGCAAAAATGCAAGCTTTTGTGTAGGGCTTCTCGCCATCTTGCGAAATAGAGCCACCGGGCACGAGCAATCCTCCGGCGATCAATATATCAAATAACACTTCACCGTAGCGACGGTAGTCCAATTTATTGCCGGCGGTATCAAGAAATTTGGAGATTTGTTCTAAGTCCTCAGCTTTTTCGAGACCCGCAATAACTGCATCACGGAATCCGTGCGGGTCAAACTTTTCTTTCTCATCTGGAAGAAGCGGAAACAGGAAGTGAGTACATGCTCAGCAAGCTAAGCAGCTAGGCGACAACTTACCCCTTTTTCTGGTCTTGATGCGTTGACCTTGCAGTACTGGCCTTTCTGCTTTTTGACTCATACAATAAATTACTGCAAGGAGAATTAATAACGAAAGACATTAGTGGAAGGTTGATCAAACAAGACGAACGTACGTGCTTCTAGCTCGAGAAAGAATAAGCAAATTGAGGAGAGACGGGTTGATGTTTCAGCGAGTGAGCAAACGAAAAGTTTGCCGAAGATAGCTGTGATTCTTATTCTTCACTCTGTACTCAATCCGAAGTAAAGTTTTCATAATTCTACACGACTGATTACAAGACCTTGGCGAAGAAAAGCTAAAGCCGAACACGTGGGAGAGCATCGAGCACGTAAAACTCGAACGATGACATCAGCGAAACGTAGCGGTAAAAAGTTCGGCCCGTAATTGCATTCCACCGAAGCAGGTCAACTTCTAATTGATTGCGAAACCCCAAAGGCGAATGACGAATGTCTCTTCAGCTGCGTGTTAACGTCAATCACTGAATTTCTAATTGAATTAACATAGCTTAGCGAAGGAGTCAATTTAGCAGTCTTTCATTATTCTTTTTAACCAAATCAAGTCGGCACGGATTCAACCGACTTCCTGGCCCACAGACTGCGACTTCACCCGCCACCCCAAGCTTGCTCTATTAGACTTTGGCCCCATTTATCTCTCTTTACAGTCGTCGCTTTGAACTTTGTGCTGTTTGCAGCACTTAAAGTCAATCGAGACGACAGTTTTGTCTCTAAAAATAGAAATTTCGCTTTGGTTCTGGCTTTGAAAGAAAGAAAAAGCTGTAAAATAGAGGTCAATAGCCACACGAACGAGGATGTGCGAAGAGCTGTTGAGGTGGCCAAATGAAATTGTAATTAAGTTGAACGGGATTACGGTTGGTGAATCGCCGTTCGTTCTAGATTACGAGTTTCAAGGTTCGGTGACTCAACTTCCCGAAATAACGTGGAAAAATGCTTGCCAATGATTCCATTTCGGGTTTATCAGTAAAATGGGAAATGGTGGATGAACGCGTTGGAATAAAAAATAAAATACTCAAAATAGCTTACAGATAAAACGTCTGGTAGTCTTGTGATGAACAAAAGAAGGATAAAACTAAACTAAAGTAACGCCAGGCGCTCTCAGTCGATGAACCTCTTCGATTTAAGTTATGACGAACACGCGGAAAAAATGGCGAAAACTGAAAATGTGAATTTGCTCTGATTAAAATGTGTTTTCGCGAGACTCTTCAATTGATATCGATTAACTATGATGCTAGTGACAGAATTAAAACACTTCTGATATCCAAACTGCACGAACCTTCGATTTATTTAATTTAGTTTGTCGGAGAACAAAAATCTTTCAGACGTCGCTTCACTTAAAGGGACGCGTAACGGTTTCGCGTCTTTCAAGATGCAAAATTTGAATTTCCGGCTGAGCGTTAGAAAAACCGTTGAACTTTTCTTCTAAACAAATTTTATTCTCGATCTATACTTGAAATGCCTAAATTAAGAACTGCGACACGCTGTGATAGTAAGAATCTCTGACTTTTCCTTTCAGCTCTGCCGCGTTGATCCATTCGAACTTGACTTTGTCTTTAATCGCGCCGTCCAGGTAACTTGCGCGATAGAAAAACGTTTTAGCGCCAACAGCTTCGACTCGTTCAGACGCTTTGTACTTGTACTTGTAGAAGCCGCACGGTGCCTGACCGTAGAACTGGACTTTCAGGTCTTGCCCGAATCGCTCTTGCACAATCCTCTCTGCCGTTTGCCTCAAAGATTCTCCTTCAACCCATTTGGCTTGTGGGAGGAGAAGAACTTCCTTGTTGTCAAACTTTTCTCCGCAAACAAGCAGCAAAGTCTCTTCGAGTTTCCGGTTGAGGCTCTGCAAATTGTTGGTCTTGTCGTCTTCTGTCACCCTCGAAGCGAACTTAAACTTAGCGAGTTCCTCCTGATTGACATCCTCGTAATCTTGAGCTGTTTGAAGGCTTCGAGCATCCGAGTCAAGCTCGATTTCCAATTTTCCGGCTTTGATCAGCTCCTGTTGAATATTGTCCTTCTCTTTGCGAATCTCATGGTCGCACTTCAAGCTGTTCTCGAACTCCATCGCACTGATTGTTTTCTACAAGTTCAGCTGCGTTATTATTGCTGTCGATCGACATTGGTTAAATTTTCTCTCACCATGAAATCTTTCTCGATATCATTGAAGCTTTTCGACACAACCGGCAGCCGTTCAATTAAAACTCCAACGCACAAGTCCCATCGTTCCTTTTTCGGTGCTGTCGATGCACTTCTCAAGCTTGTTACCAGTTTCCTTGCGATTATGTTGCGGAACATTCTTATTTACTTCTAGTCAAGACACTCAACTCAAACCAGGAACGAAGCTACGCGATTTTGTTTTGCAATCAACGAGTTTGTTCCCCAGTTATTGAGATCGAGTCCGTCAATTCACGATGTCCAGTCCAAATAATGGTTTGCTTATAGTAACCTGCTTGTCGAAGCTGGCAGCTTCGCTGTCGGTAGCAAGCAAAAGAGTCGTCAACCACCTTTATATTCATTATCAACCGAACGAGAAGATGAAATACGATAAGTTTAGCAAAGTGAGTTGTAGATTGACGCGGAGTTATTTAATGGCTTTGGAGATTCATGGGCGAATGTATATTTTTAGACTCTGCTTAGTATTTACACGAGCTCCATTGAGATATGCGGCAACATCGACGTTCGCGTCCTTGTGTCAACGATTAAGAACCAAAACAATGTGATCTCGCGAATGGAGTCGATGGATCTGATTCTGGTCGATCAGATCGAGCACAAGTCTTCCGCTAGTGTAATGTCGTCATTGAAGCTCAAGTCTGATAGCCCCGAATCGCTGCTCGATGAGCCTGAGGGCAGATACAACTCGGTGGTGCTTGGCGGCACCTTTGACCGGCTCCACGTCGGCCATAAGATTTTGCTATCCGAAGCGGCCTTGAGAGCCCACAAGCGATTAGTCGTCGGAGTGACAGACGTGAACATGATAACGAGTGAGTGAAAAAAGTCGCAATGCGATAAGAGAATTAAGACTTATCACGTTGCTCTCTCGCTTTCAGCCAAAAAGCTGCCAGAGCTGGTTCTTCCTTTGGAACAGCGAATGGCTGACGTTCGCGCGTTTCTCAATGACATCGACAACACGTTAATCTACGAGATTGTATCGATTCAAGATCCCTTCGGACCGACAGCGACTGATCCCGATCTCGACCTGATTGTCGTCAGTTCAGAGACGATGAAGGGAGGCGAGAAGGTCAACGAGATCCGGCGAGGGAAGAACATGAAGGAGCTTGAGATTTATAGCATTCCATTAATCGAGGTGAAAGAAGTGCTCAAGGAAAAGGAGATGAAAGTCAGCTCATCGAATCAGCGAATGGATATTCTCGGGAGCAAGTTCAAAGAACCGATTCCGCGACCTAATCTACCGCCACGGCCTTACATCATCGGCCTGATTGGTGGCATCGCCTCGGGCAAGAGCAAGATGACCGAGCGGTTTCAAGCGATGGGCGCTGGTGTGATTGACTGTGATAAGTTAGCTCACGCTTTGTACGAGCCGGGTGAAGAATGTTATCAAGCGATCATCGACGCATTCGGAAAAGAAATCCTGAGCGACGATGGCAGAATCGACAGAAAGGCACTTGGCGCCATTGTGTTCACAGACAAGCAGAAGTTAGAGCAACTGAACGGAATTGTCTGGCCGAATCTTATGAAGAAGTCGAAGCAGCAGATCAAAGAGCTTCACGAAGTCGAAGGCAAAGAGATCATAATCTTAGAAGCCGCGGTTCTCCTCAAGGCCGGCTGGGAAACTGAGTGCCACGAGATCTGGTCGTGCATTATTCCGTCTGAGGTCGCGACACAGCGAATCATGGCGAGGAATAATTTGACTGAGGATGAGGCAAAGGCGCGAATCGCCTCGCAAATCAAGAACTCGGTCGTCGTCGCACATTCGAATGTTGTCTTCTCATCTCTCTGGAGCTACGAATATTCGCAGCTGCAAGCCGAAAGAGCGTGGAACGAGCTGCTCGCTCGATTGAACAAGACGTCGAAGATCTAAGATCTCGTCGTTTGGATTGGAATCACAAACAGGGAAATTTGGTTTGCTACAAAAATGTTTTCTTTTTTAATTATTTTGTTATCGCGTTAAAATCTACGTTCTTGTTGGATAAAAGATACGAAGGGAATGTGTTCTATCTAAGTTGAGGAGTTTCAATCATTTGGTTTCAGTCGTCACTTCGTCGATGAGCGCGTCGTTGTTCGGCTCATTGTGAGAGTCAAAAGGTTTTCGAAGGTGAATATGTCTGAGAAGATCAAGCTTTAGATAAGCAGAACAATTTAAGAACGAAAAAGAAACTTACAAAACTAGGAACAGAACCATCATCTGAGTTCCTAGAGTAAGCCAGAATATTCCAGCCGGATGAGAGTCGATCGACCACTTGTAGACTTGCGTGTACATCACGCCGTTGAGCAAAGGCACCGCGTTGTCGCTGACTGACAGCAAGGCGAAGATTGTTCCTCGCTCTTCGATTGGAACCAGCTTCGAGGTGATTGAGCGTAAGGCGGGCGCCACTGTTGGTCCCAGAGCAGCGACTGTGGCTCCTAGGAACATCATCCAAGTCGAAGTGGCGAACCCGAAGAACAGCCGACCCAACGAATGGGCACAAGCGCCAAAGATGACGATGGTCGTGTCTTTCCAGTGGAGCACTTTGTTCATTATGGGAACAAAGACCAGCATGACGATGACAAATGCAGCTGACTGATATGTCTTGAAGTGGCTGTAAATTTCCGTCGTCCAATCGAACTTTAGCTGAGCGTAGAGGTACAAATAAGGCTTCTCGTCGCGCTGGAAGGCATAAAGAGCCATCGACACCATCATGATAATAATGTAAGTCCGGAAGTTGTTGGGTCGCCGCTTGCAGAGTGTTTTCATCGACTGAGCGAAGTGTTTCCGGTCGAAAAAGTCGGGCAGCCATCGCGTGAAGTGGAGCTCGGTTAACGGCCTTTGCTTTGACGTCGTTTGCCACTAAAATTGATAAGAAGTTTCAGATGAAGTTTGGCTACAAACAATTCTAAGCTTTTACCTCTAAATTAAGCAGCGAGTAGATGATTGATAAGAACAGAAGAGATGCATTGATTGAGAACATGATCGTGAATGACTTGTTGAAGTAATTGAAGAGATAAGTGCCTGTCAGAAGAGATAAAATTCGTTATCAGCTCGTTAAGTTAAGTCGAGGATTCTCTTCAAAACACTTGAGATAGCGAGCTGCTCATTTGATTACCTAAAGCGATTCCGGTGGGCATGGTCGACAGATAGCAGACATCGAGGATTGTGATTCGCAGCGTTCGGTCTTTCACGCTTGTGACGTCGGATATGTAGGCAAAGGCAGAAGCGAAGATAGCAACGTCTAAAACACTTGACATCAAACTAAGCTCAGATAACGATTGAATCACTCACCTGCTCCAGTAAATGCTGAGGGGATCGTCGCGGTGTAGATGACGTACTCGACAGGCCATTGAGGGTTCAACGTATTGACCACAATCATCACAGAGTAAATGAACTTTCCGAACAGGCCCATCAACAGCGGGAGTTTCCTTTAATTGCTCAATCAGCGACAATTTCGCAATCGAATCGGATTCTTGCTTACCGGCCTCGCTTGTCCGAGAAGGCGCCGAGAAACAGCGCGAGAATTATTGGAATGACATGACCTGCAATCGAGTTGTACTGGAAGAAATCGGCGGTTGACACTTGAACTTCCTTCTTCGTCTCGTTGAACTTCTCTATGTTGATGCAGACAGAATGATTGTAGCCGTGATTAACTGTGCAAGCTTTGTACACGAAGAAAACGTTCTCAACAACAGTAGTTGTCATAAACGCGAACATGTAGAGGAACAGCGTAGGCTCCACTGAGATTTGACGGTACCATGGCTCACGACCTTGCACAACAACTGCCGCTTTCTCAACCTTCTCCATCGAACTTCAGTTCACTACTGATCCAATTAATCGAGACACACAACTAGACACTCATCAACCATCATAAAATGATAACAGTTAATTGCCTTGCGAGAGATACATTGATAAGATTTATTCAATTTGTTATTGTCGAGTTTCATCTCCGCGCGCACATTTCCAACTTCCCAATTCCGTCACACAAAACTTCCTGTAAAGTTTAACGGATTTTTGAAGTTTGAATTTGGTTTAAAGCTGAGCGATCGGTGAAGAAAAATATTGCAAAACATTAATTTAACTTCAAGCTGTATATAAGCCACGATCAGCAACCGATTACCGTGGGATGTCAGCAATGATATCAGCACTGAGCAAGGGAATTAAATTCCTGCACGTAAGTCGCTTATCAATCCGATTTTTTTCGAAAAATGTGGGCAATGTTTTTTTTCTTTTAGGTTCCCCGAACTGGCTCAACTGGATTCTTGGCAGCCGCTCAAGTAGCACCGGAACTTCAACAGTATCGACACAGACGAACGAAGCATTTCACACCAAAATGGAAGAAGATGAGACGAGAGAAATACGTGAAAATTGAGCTGCCGAACATGAGAGAGAGCTTTGCCGATATGACGCCGGAGCAGCAGCGATCAAAGATGAAGGAGAAAGGAATCAAGCCGCCGAGACCTTACATGGAACGGCCATTCTACATTGCATGTACCGGTGGTACCTTTGAGCCGTATGTTCCACCAGAGGGCGATGGAAAAGTGTCCACAATCAAAGGAGTCACTAAAGCGAAACTCGAGTTCCTCGAAAAGAAGGGAAAGTCGATGATGGCAGTCCGAAAGATTCGCAGCTTTGACGAGGACTTTGAGCCACCAGAGTTCGCCGAACTAGCTCAGGAAATATACATCAAAGCTCATGAAGCTATTGCCAACAAGAAGAAGTATGAACTCCGAGAGTTTGTGACTGAGCGAGCATATCCAGAGATGATGCACAATGTGAAAGACAAAACGGTTCGATGGAAGTTCCTCAAGTCCCTTGAGCAACCCTACGTGATCCACGCAAGATGCACCGATGTCATCTCGAAGGAAAACATCTACGGCCAAGTCACAGTTCGCTTCCACACTCAACAAACTCTCGCGATCTACGATCGATTCGGCAAACTGATGCACGGAAGTGAAATCCTCGCTAAAGACGTTCTCGAGTACGTTGTGTTTGAAAAACATTTATCCAACGAGTACGGCAAGTGGAGACTTCACGACAAAATCATCCCAGACTGGGCACCGCCACGAGAACCATCGCTAAAGACATTCGTCGACGAGCCCGAACCCGAGCCAGTGAAGGAAGAACTTGAAGTTGCAGCAGAGCAAACGTCGAAGGAAGTTACAGTTGAGAAGTAAAGCGCTCGGGTTTTGAATGTTAGAAACCTTTTGTATATTTCACAATAAAACTTTAGAGAGATAAAAGTAAATTCATTAGATAAATATATTTTCGTCAGCTCGTAAAATATTCAGTTGGCACTTCATTAAAGTGTTTCAAGTTCTTATTGGCTTAGGCCCTAGGTTCACATTTAAGTAAATATCTGTTAAACGAAAGTGCTGCTGGTCGGTTGATCGAGGTAAACATCGCTTTTCGATGTCTCAGCGCTCGCGAGCGGAGCACGTCGAGGTAATTCTTGCGGAGTCTTGAAGAAGTTTTCTTTGTTGTTGCTCGTCGTCTGCCAGTTGTTCGGTTTGATCGGAAGCTTCGACGGCTTGGGAGGCAACGGTGGAACCTTTTGCGTGTCCTCGTCTTGCTTGAAGATTCTGTTTCTGTTCGTGTCTTCAATCTCTTGATACTCGTGGTGATTGTTATTGTAATATCCTATTATGTCGCTGGTCGATTCATAGGTTGAGTTTGGGTGGTGATTGAAGACCATTGTACTGTCTATATGGGAAATGGAAGTTAGAAAAGCTTCAATTATGTTCAGCGAAGAAGTTCTTACCAGCATAGATTCCGCTGCTTCCGTCTGGGCTGTAATAAGCCGGCGAGCTGATGCTCCGAGTTTTCATCGGAGTGTTGGACGGTAAGCATTGCGTTGACAAGTTCAGATCGATGGGCGTGTTGGACCTTGAGTTGGCTGCGAAGAGTTTGGCGGAGCTGGTCGAGCCCATCATGATTGCAGTCTCCAAGCTGCTGATCTTCGATTGCACCGATGAGGCTTCCGGTGAAAGCTTGGTTGGACTTTTACCCGTCAGAGACAAACGTGGCGCCGGCTGCGGTGGTTTCTGAGAATAATGAGGTGGGGATGTGTTCATCTTCAGAGCTTCGTTATTGTTGCACGCGTCAACGTTGTTGTATAAACTGATGGCGTTTGAAGGACTTTCGTCGAACTTGGTTTTTCTCAATTTGTTCGCGTATTTCTCCTTGTCTTTCAAAAACTCTGGAAGTTCAAAGTTGATTTCAGTTCCGCGTTGATCTTCTAATCGGGCACGCTGAGCTCGCTTGAGGCCTTCGAGAAGAGATTCTGTGGGAAAATGGTTATTAGTTGATAGCTACGATCGATGAGGTTGAATTTACCATCGTTTTGAGCTCGAGTTGTCACTTGCAACTTCGCTCCAGCTTTCCATTTTGCAATCAGCGGTTTCTTCATGCCATTGACATCGCCTTCTTCGGAACCAGCCGAGCTTTTACTAAGCATCTTTTGCGACTTTTTCGGATGCCGCCGCATCCTGTTGAAGATTCCTGACGATGTTTCCGAGCCCCAATCTTCAGACTGAGGATTGACAAAAGTTAACGATAACTTCAAAATATATTTCAATAAAAAGTTCTTCGAGTGATTTACCTTGACTGATTTCTGATCGGATTGTCTGACATTTCCATTCATTTCGTTACCATTTCCTTGAGCGTCGACCTTTCCCTGGAGCAGCTCGTTGAACACTTTATTCGTGATCTCGTCGAGAGTATTCAGCTGCGGATTGCTGGCGCTCGTGGTCAGTTTGTTCGCTCGAACAAATGTGACTGGAACGTTTCCAACTCGAAAGTTTTGCGGCGATTTCTTTGTATTTATCGCGGTCATTTCGCCGGCCGCCTCGGGATTCTCTTCTCTGCATACGATCTGCAATCGTTGCCCATCAACTGCAGTGACTGGCAGGGCCATGTCCATCGGATCGGAGCTTTCTCTTCCGAAAACTTGGACCAAGTCAAGTCGATAGTTGTATTTGTGTAAGATTGGCCGCAACACTTCGCTCAGAACTTTGCAAGTCTTGCTCTTTACTGATATCACTTTCTTGTTGGGCAAGTCTAACTTAAAAACCACTCGCTGCTCAATCATCACCTCGTTGCCTGAAAGCTGCGTTGATAGTCCATCAAGATCGAGAGGCTGTTGAAGAAAACAAATAAAATTCCAGTTTTCGAATCAAGTCAAATCGTTCTCACCTTGTTCGTTCCACTGAGAAAAGCTTCATAAGCTTGGTAAACGATTCCTCGCTTATCTAACAATCTCTCGACGAGCTCTCGGATGGTTTCGTTGACCTTCGTCTGTACGATTGTTGTCGCACCATTCGAGAGAATCACACGACATAAAGAACTTCGCGTGTCGTCGTCGAAGCTGCTGATCTTCGAGATGGTCGCGTCGAAAGACGATAAGGAACTGCGTGAACTGTGGATGTCACCTGCTGAGTGGTTCGAAGCATGCTTCAGCGTATTTGACGACGATGTCGAGTTCTTCATCGACTCTTTGTTCTCTTCGCGATCCTTTGACTTGCAACGCGTCTTTCTGTGCCATGGAAGCAACGATTTCCTTCGTCGGTCTTCAGCGTTGCTCAATGACTTCTTAAGCTTAGTGATTGTGCTAGTGGGAGGTTGCGGATTGACAATCCTTAGCATTGGGTCTAAGTTTTCAGCTGTGTAAGGCAGCGAGACGTTTCTGTTCTCAGCATCAACGCAGGTCTTGTACAAGTCACTGCGAATGAATCGCTGGTAGCTGTCGAACTTCATGAGGTTGAAGATTTGCTTTTGGGCCTGCATGAACAAATCTTTATCAGCTGAAGAAAGTCGCTCTTGAGCTCTGAGCCTCGCCTGTGAGTCCACGTTAACAGGCTCAAGCGATCCGTTGGCTAAATGTTTGTCGAAAATTGCCAAAGCTTCTTTCGTCCGCTCAGATGAATCGTTGATCTGCCGGAATCTCTCGCATGCGGTCCAGAAATAAATGTTCTCGCCTGAAAACTCTTTCTTCAGGAATTCAGCGAACGAGTGAAGACCAGCTGGATCGTGTAGCAAAAGCTCGAATGACTGTCCCCAGACCGCCGGCCCAGTTGGCAAGACCACTTGAGTGTCGCTCTTCGAACAGAAGTCATCGTCCTCCTCTTGATCGCGATTGGCTTTTGTGTAAACATCGTTCTCCGATGCGACGAGTGATGATGGACGGCGTTGGAGTGGAGTACGCGGATCGGCCCTCGATCGAAGCGATGACTGACCCCAGCGTTTGAATGGTGAAAGTTCATTGGAAATTTGCTTTGCCTGGGAAGAGAAGAGAAGATTTTTTTAATAAAATGAATAGTAAACCTTTGTTCAAGTGCTCAAGACTCGCTCGCTTACACCAGCCGATTGAGGATTGTAAATCTCATCCTCCTTGATGAAGCCCATCACAAAGTTTAAGTCGTGAGTTGTGACCAGCATATTTGCCGATATCGTTTTGTAGTAATTATAATTTGGCATTTGAATTATCTTTCGGTTCGTTCTGATTTCACTCATGTTCGCTGCTTCCGTACGCCAATGGCTCAGCTTTAAATAAAACTCTTAATTTTATGGTCTCGGTTATCGGGTATTTTACTCTCGCGGGAAATGCACTGAACAAATTCTGACAATTAAAACTGAATTTTATTGGAATCGCATCGTAAATTCTCATCAGCGCGACAGGTTGCGTTTGCGACCTTCTCGTCCGTTCGACGGTTTAACTTCGCAGCGATATCTTCAAGTGCCTATTGACTTTACATTTGATGGAGCCTCGTCGTGTTTACGGCCCATTGAGTGCCATAAAGCTGACGTTCGCAGTTTCTTCATCACTTTACAATGTAGTCACAGCGACATTTTCGCAGCGACGCAGAGCCGCTGCAATAAAAAGTGAAACTCGACACTCCCAGCATCCATTTCCAGTTTCCACCGAACGCGGCCGCGCGTTGATTCAATATTTGACGGAAACAGACATTTTCACGCTATTTTTGCATGTAATTAGGCTAGCGACGTCACGGATGCCGAGACAAAACGCCGCAGCGCTTTCTCGACCGCATTCACGTGCTCGAAACATGAGAGGTGTTGACTTTATATCTTCGACTGTTGTTTCAATCTCAATTCAGATTCGGAGCGGTGTAAACATTTGTGATCTCTTCTCGAATGCTAACCGCGTGACGATTGATCCCTGACCGAGTTCCCGAACAGGAATCGTCAGTATCGAGTGCGAGATAAACAGGAAGGAGCGTAAAAGCTTTCGACTTGATAAAACAAACAGAAACTTTTCAGGGAGAAAATCTGTGCGGAAGGAATTAACATCGATCGGTCGACCCACAACCTCAATTCGTTTCACTTTTCTCGATTTGTTTCCACTTTCGCAATCAGTTTTGAGTTTGGAATCGCGATTAGCGGCTCAAAAGCTTCATCAAGTGGTCAAATAAGCTGAATTGCTTTTTTCTTTCTTTGCTGAGCGCATTATAAAGTCGCAGTGAGTAAAAGAAAAAGGCAAAATTGACTCGAAATTTAATGTTGGGTCGTTTCACTGCCGCTGATGCTAAATTAATTCGCTGCTTTTCTCTCGATTTCTCGACTCTTGTGCGAGATCAATTAACTGACGTAATCGGCTTTTGTGTCGGAAACTCAATGACATTTTAATTAAATGCGAATCGATTTCGGAGCCTTCGAGTTGCCCGCGAAACAGAACAAAAGAAAAGCGTTTTGAGACATCTGGAGCGAGAGAGCGAGCGGGCTAATGGACAGGCGTGAAAACTCGAGGCGAGAAAGAACCGTGAACAATTCAATAATTGCTGTGGCCCAATGACGAGCCCATTAAGCGATTCATCTTCAATAAAGCTCCGCAAGCTCAACGAGAAATCGGATCAATCGCAGTGCCGTAACATTCATTGTTGAGCTAATATCGCTTCGAAGCATCTTTCGCGGAAGTGCTGAAACGTCTCGATGATCTTCAGCTCGAAGCTGCAACATTGTTCGGCTATTGAGAGAGATTAAACGTCTTCGATTTGCAAGTTCATCCTTGATAATGCTCCAAATTGCCTTTTGAAGCGGCTCAAGCCACTCGAGAAACGTTTCGCCGGCTTTTATGGCTCGACGCACTTCGATGAAATTTGTTTTGGGTTGGCCAAGAAGGAAAATAATTGACATTCCTCTCTGAGATACGAAACGCGTGAGTCGCCGCATTTGGACTTGTTGTGAGCGATTGCCATGCGATTACGCGAAAAGTTCATTTAAATCTCGAAGCACAAAGATTCGATTGCAGCTGAAACAAACAACAGAACCTTCACACCCAGTTGGCTCTTAACAAAGATTCCACTTCACTTCCACTGCTGACGAATTGGATTTTTAATTGAAAACCAGCAGAAAAGCTCAGTTGTGTTTTGCAACTCCATCTCGACTCATTCAATTAACTCGAGGGATCTGGAGCGGAGAACTTGTTAATTGCCTTCTCATTCAGCCGGCTGCAGACTCAAACATTTTGTCGCATTGCGAGCTGCGACTGTTTACGACGGGCGAAGAAGAATCTCAGTTGAGGTCGTTAGACAATGAGAAACTTTCCTAGTTATTCATCTTTCCCTCGCTTCATAATTACTGCAGAGAGACGATCCCATAATTGCTTTTCTTGTTCAACAGTTTTTTTAGCGCTTTGAGGCGCAGAACAAGATTTTAAATCAAATTATTTTAGAAAACTTTCCGTCTCCGTTTCCTGAGACTTTTCACACTCGACGAGCCCCGTGAAGAGTTCAATTCTTCTCAACAGCTTGACTCGAACTGCAGTCACGGAATCTCACGATCAAGCCAAAAGCATTGGATCAGAAATTTCACGGTACAGCAACGACGTTAATTATCTGAAGACGATTAGAAGAGAAACTTTTGGTTTTCTACATTCAGACACGAGAGAGTTCGACCGGCCCAATTGCACTCAATCAATTCCTTTCATTGATTTCGTTCCGGTCTCCCGCATCGCCCAATCATGGAAGATGTTTATCTCTCGACACGTTTAATTAAAGTTAATTTCTACGTTTTAATCCGGGCAGATGATTAAAGCGATTTTGCTGGCATATTTCCGACGACTTCCCATTCAGCTCACCGTAAACAAGCGTCTTCTTTATTAAATTGCTGCCACCGAAAGCTTTCAATTTAGATCTCAAGCGGCGCGAGAACTGCTCAGACTTTGGATCAGAGACATTGTTCGAGTGAAAAAATGTTCACGCGCTCATTAAAAACAAAAGGAAAACTAACTTTAAGCAAATCCAATTGCGGCTAATGTCGATTCTCAACGCTGCCACTTTTCGAGGTCTTTTCAAGTGCACGCGAGAGACGAAACCTCCGAGCCTGGGATGGAGCAAGATTCCCCGAGACGTTTAATTTATGCAAAAGAGAACAAAACCACATTTTCATTCCACATTTTTATAAAGTTATTGTTGTTCTTCTTCTCGCTTTCCGCGAGATGTTTTGCGAGCAGTGCTTAGAAGATGAAGGAGAAGGCAATAAAATAATAAACAATTCGAGTTATTATGCTCGTTCTCGAGTCGTAGGCTTTGGCTTCTTTGATCTCATAACATTTTCGTCGGAAGGCTAACTAGGCCTGAGAGCATCCAGTTAAGAGCAAACGTCTCGATTCACAGAAGTTCTTTTGGTGGTAGACACCGAAAGCAGAACGACGAAGGCGACGAGAACCTTGAAAGCGATATTCACTTAATCGCACAAGAAACGCGGCCATAAACTTTTATTATCTGAAACTTCGTTTCATTTCCCTCGTCATATGAGTTATTGCTGCTGTTGGCGATTAACAGCGAGATTGGAGACGGTGGACATGGGAAAGAGGCTCTTGTAGTGATCGTCTGTCCGCAACATTTCCCACGAGCCAAGGCTTTCCGTGTTTTCTATTGTTTCTCGCACCCATTCCACTCCCGAAAGTCGTGTGCTGTTTGTTGATCTCCACGATGAGCGGCAACGTCCGCTTCAATCGTGCATGGCCAAGGGTTAACATCGATGAATTGATTTACATTTTGAAGCGAGAGAGAGTTGAGTGGAAATTGTCAATTGACTGCCCAGCCGCCGATCGATGATTCATCGAAATAACTCGCTGTTGATGTCGTCGCCTTCACTCTTATCGCTGTTTGTTTCAAACGGCGCTTTGAGCCCACAAATCGAATGTTCCAATTCAGAAATTTCCCAACAAAAAACTATCACAAGAAACTGAAAACTTTTCGAGGTTTCGAGTTTCACGCTGCATCGAAAAAGTTCTCAACGCGCGACAGAACTGCAAGGCACGTTGGCTGACGACAATGGAATCATTAACAAGCCACTGTCATTTGAATTAATTTGCTTTCGTCTCGTCCACGCTCTTTACAAGAAATCGCTGTGAGAAATCGTTAGGGCGAGCTTAGAATATTTGATTGCTTTTAACGGCGAATTCCACGATTCCAGATGATCATCGTTTTAGATCCTGAACTCGTTCAGCACATTTCGTTCGCGAGCTACCGAGAGTTTCACATTCCGAACCTCTTGAAAATATTTCTCATCAAAACTTCATCACGATCGTTGCGGAATTTAATTCCAACGCGGCTTATCACAGTCACGAACACAACCGCGGGCGCAAAAAGGTTCACGTCAATTATTTTTTACAGCTCATCAAAATTAATTAAACAGGAAAACAAGCTTTTCAATTAAATCAGACACAGCAGTCGCTTTGCGATTACTTTTCGGATTTTTCACGAGCCGCGATCTTTTCTCGGAAGCGCTTAGACTCAAACTGAAAATCTCGAACGAAACGCCAAACGATAATGTCTTCTCGACTTCCACTTGTTGAGCGTTTCTCTCGTTCTCTGGCTCTCTCCTGTTCGTTATACAAACGCTTGCGCAAACGTTTCTTTCGGTTTCGCGGGCACGGCTCTCCTTCCCTCGCTCAAAGACCAACAGTTTTGTGGATTATTTTAATGGCAATTCACATGTGTGCTTGAGACAAAGGCCGTCATCAGCCTCTACAACTGTTCCTCTACGCAATTATGAGGGATTTATGGTTGTGCGGCGTCTCGATTGCGAGCATGAGACGAGTCAATTCAAGAAGCCGCTGCCGAGCATGCTAAGCGTCGATGCTCTCGTGTTTCTTTTATAAGTCAAAG
Source organism: Smittia sp. YW1114-2 (assembly GCA_033064975.1). Lineage (NCBI taxonomy): Eukaryota > Metazoa > Arthropoda > Insecta > Diptera > Chironomidae > Smittia > Smittia sp. YW1114-2. The sequence goes on along the minus strand of CP093834.1, from coordinate 5,202,322 downwards.
CGATGGAAGTTTGACACAAACAAATAACAACAAATTTCTTATATTCATTTTAAAGTGCAATCTGGCATCGCAACGCACCAACAACGCACGATCTCGAGAAATAATTTACTGCTCCTCCTCCTGCTAATATAAATTTTCTCTTTTGTTCCAACAAACTTTATAGAACGTTGAACGTTATGAGGTGAACTGCATGCAGCGAAGTGGATAAGTTTATGCAAGAGAACGAACTGTAGCCAACCTCAACACGTTAATCAGCGTGGGAAATTTGCGGTTTCGTTTCCAACGGACTGCCAGCATTTTGTTGCGGTTTCATCAATTTCTTAAGCTTGCAGAGAAGTCAAACCCGTCGAAATCTGGCGCAGTGCATCTTCGACTCGCTTTTGTTTTCTCGCGCGGCTTATGCACTCATTAAAGCAATTTCCTTCAAAAACGAAATGCAAATGTTCTCGTTTCTTCATGCACACATCCACATCACCACACATCAGATCGCAATCGTTGTTATTCCTCCTTCGTCGACAGTCGAGTTTCACTCGTTTCGCTGTTTTTGCTGCTGCGAGATTAATCCGAAATCACGATTGGGACGACGGCGACTGTAATCACATCTGATGCCTTGAGAAATGACTCGCAGTTTATGGAAATGCATTTTTTATTTAAAGTGTGATGATGACATCTTCTGATTAAACTTTCTTTATTGCACTGATGATTAAACGGAATGTCTCTCTTTGATCCCTCTCAACAATTTAACTGCTCGACTCGCCGTCTCATTGAGGAACTTTTAGATAGTGCGAAGTGTTTCCCTTTGAGTGAACCTTTCCTGATCACCGAAAAGCAATTCCAGATAAGTTTGAGTCACGCCAGAACCTTAATGATGCACTTTCACGAGACAGTTAAGAGTTTCCGGTCGAGCAACGGCTCTTCTCCTAAAAGGCGATTGTTCAATTCAATTCCCTTCGAGCTTCAATCTACCATTGTCAGATATGACAAATAATTCCATTATGAAACGAAATTACCCTCGGTGTTGGGACTCGTTCCTCAAAGGAAGCGACGAAAGAAGAACCAACGAATTCAATGCCAAAGATTCGTTTCGAAAACTTCCGGTCGAAGTTTCGTATTTCTCAAGAATCTTCTCACTTTTGCGATCTCGTCTGCATTTGCATAATTCATGTTCACAGCTGATGGGAGCTCTCGTTTTGGCGCTAAAGCATCAACTTGATCTCGTCTCTTTCGCTCTCATCGAATTCCGTAAATGCTTCACATATCAATCGATCTCGTTGTGATTCACAAGTTGTGAAAGAAGAATTCCACAAACAGAGCAAGTCGCTCGCTGCTTTTATGCAACAGCAAGTGTGTAAATGGGCTGAGAAAGAAATCTCTCGACTGTGATGGAGCAATCGACATTGTTCGACTCTAGACAACGATTTGTTTCTATTTCTTTTATGATTTCATTTGTAGAATGAAGCGACCGGATCGTTGATCGATTTAATTGACTTTTACATGCTGTTATGGGTTGAACGTGATATGCGGCAATGTCAAGATCACGAAGAGGGAAGCAGAGATCGATGGAACATGCAACGAAGGCTCACGAGGCGAGGTAAACGGTAGTTGAGAAACAATCGTCGGCATATGTCATGCTGTTGATAGAGAGAAAAGTTCCAAGCGACTGAAGCTCGAGGTAGAAGAGAACGAGAAATTGATATCGCACCCATTAACGTTCATTAGGAGTTTATATATCGAAGGCGGCCGCTCAGCGTCTCGCAATTTACGATGTAAATGAGTGAGCGCCATAAAAACTAAAGTTGAAGTCCCAGTCTTATCCTTTCATCAACGTCTCGGACTTTTTTAATTAGTTGCTTTATCAACGAATGCAGATTAACAGCGCTTGACACTTGCCAGCATGCAACTCGTTCCAGGCTCGTAATCGCAAATAGAAAATCATCACGCAATTAAACTGCAAGCGACCGCCGTTCTAACGAACTCGGCCATTTCTCATCTTCCACCTTCGGCTCGTTAAAACTTTATTTTAATTCCATCATGTCGAGAGCGATGGCAGATTTCATAAATTACCATCCTGCTTTAGACATTCATTGGAGTCTCGCAGTTTATCACTCCGAGAGTTGATTAAATATTTTCATTCTCGTTCGGCTCAACATTGTAAGATGCTGTTAAAGCTTAAAGTGTGACCGAACCGACTCGAGTTTCATTTTACGGAGATTATCGATCGATAAAAGCAAGAAAGACATTCGACTGTGTGTAAACAAGACGATCCCACCAGTGAGAAGTGTCTATAAAGACCAAATTTAATGTCGGAGACGTTTACTGTTACAAGACACTAAAGACGGTCGAAGACAATTGCCAATATTTGCCGAGTAATTTTCTCGTTTTGGCTTAAACTTTCGCTATAATTGAAACCTCTCAGAGTCTGTGACTCTGACGATTTGCATAAGTTGACGACCGAAAACAGTTTAGACGCTCAGCAAAACAACTTTGATCGATTGTTGAGACCAAGAAGATTGTGAAGGGAACGCGATAATTAGCATTCGAACGTCTCTTAATCGTTGTTTTCCACGAAATGCCTCGCGTGACTTGCCTGTGATTCTCTAGGAACTGATAAGAGGTCAGCGACTGAAACGCACGTCGATTACTTTTGGTGGTAAACAACTGTCCCACTGACGCCAATTAATACTTCGCTGCCACCTCCGCGCTTTTCTACATTCAATTGCTTCATCTTGTGTTCATTCTGTTCACTGAGTTTGACTGGAGAGGCGGAACGAACGGGACTCTTTGCCTTATGAAGTCAAGAACCAGCGACAGTTGAAACTTTCGATCCGGAATAAGTTGAGAAATCCGAGATGAAATGAGTTGATTGATGCGGAACCGGCTGAAGACTACTGTTGTCGACTGTGAATCGAGCTTGGGCTTGAGTGCCGTTCGTTATGCAGCAGAAAATTCGCATTTGAAATCAGCAGAATTTGAAAATTTCACGAAATTTTTTCTCAGTAATCTGCGATTTTCAATTTCCAATTTGAGTTTTTCGGGGAAATTTTCCGATCACAGTAAGCAAACCGGTAGAGAATTTCATTCTCGAGAGAATTGTTGCGCAACCAAGACGTGATTTTTGAGACCCCCACGTTTGCAAGTTTCCAATTGACTACAACTCAAGCCACTGCCATTCATCATCAACTGGAGCCATTACCATCAAGGAGGATTATCATTAAGAAGCCAAAACAAGTGAGTATCGTTCCTGAATCTAATTTTTTGAGAAAAGATTTTACTTTTGTCTTTTCAACAGGACCAACGACGGACTTCAGGATGTGGATTTGGAAGAAGATCAGCAAGATTCTCCTGATCGCTCAAGCGAGTTTCGAGTCGCATTTCATCAGGAAGACGATCAGCGAGAAATTCAAGATCAATCAAGAGGAAATCAGACGTCTCCTGGACTACGAGGAAGCTTGCGACCTGGCCATTGGATTCGACAACAACAAGTACGTGCGTTTTCGTAACAAGCTGTGGAAGACGAAGGGCCGCGGGTATCTGAAGCCGCTCGAGCGAATTGGCGAAGAGTGGTGGAGCGGATACTTGTGGCTCGACGAGGATGAGGTCTAAGCAGCTAGACGAGACGCAGCGAAGAGCAGAAGAAGACTCGAAGGATGAAGTGAGTAAGAGTTACGAGAACTAATGATTTCTCTTTCGCAGGTGGCGTTCAACGCCCAAGGAGTTCGTGATAGTTACCTCCACGTGGTGAACTCTGGAAACAGATCAAGAATCTGGCTAAAACTATCGAAGCAACATATCAAGACCAATGGATAACAAGTTAAAGTTAAGGAAGCAGCAGCTGACAACAAGTTGGAAGGAACCGAAGGACTTTCTGTTTCGATTTTCAACTTATCAGCGGCAATAAATATTCGGTTAAACGAAATGATTCGATCGAGTTTGAGACATTTATTACAGAAAACCAATTAGAAATTGACCAACATTGATCGTGCGGCAAAAGCAAAAGATTGGACTGACTCATTGAATGGAACGTTTGATGCGACGACAGAAGCTGGCTTGAGTACTGAGCATTCAGTTTCTTCTATTGCTCATAATTGTGCGAGCTAAATCACTTCCATTGTAATTTCACGATCTCCTCAGCACCGGTAATTTCTTACAAATCAAGAATCAAATAAACTTTTGACGGCTTGAGCTTCAGCGCAGTTCATTAGGTAGCAGAAGTTCATGATGTGTGAAGTTTGTGGGTCGGAGCGAGCCGCGGGAGAATTTTTCAATTGGTGAACATAATTAATATCATTGGCACGTCTTCGTCAAGTGATCATTAGCTTCGCCAGCACAACAATCGTGCCCAAAATAAAATTCGTTGACTAGCGAATAAGCGTGAACGCTCCAAACGTCGATCATTAGTCGCGTCTTGTACAACACTTCGAGTGTTTCGCTCCAGGTGAGTTTATTGATCTTCATGAACTTGACAATCTTCAAATCATTGCTGAGCGCTGAGAGCAGAGTTCATAAGTTGGAATTTACAGATTCATTCTCCCCAGCGTGAAAAGTTTACGCCTCGCGAAACGACCAGGAACTCTTTTCCCTCAAAAATCCCCAGCCTCGCTCGTCGAAGATTGAAGAATCGCTAATTTAAATAATCGCTCGCGACAACCAATTGTTGTTTACACGACGCAACGAAGCGATGAAAAGAGAAAATAATGGCAGCCAGATTGTCTCATATGGCGTTTCAAGAAAACATCGATCAAAACTGACGTGAGCTTGATGGTAAGTCGTCATTATCGTCGACGAGGTCTTCCTTATTTTCGAAAGCAAGTAAACAAACATTTCGCGGAAAACTTGAAGCAGAATCGATTGCCCGCGTTTCCATTCCAGCCGCGTAAAATATTATTTTTCATAAACAAACACCGCGGGCGAATTATGTTTATGATTCATTCATTGAATGAATGGAAACAACCGCGCGAGTTGAGACGCGAACCCGCGAGTAGAGCCAGTGGAAATACTTACGGATAGCTGCGATAGGTTTTTAACCGATGCCTCGCATGTCTTGGTGGTGTTGGCTTGCGAATAAGCGAATTCCATTGAATCATCGTCAAGGTTGTCTTCAATCGCGGGTGCGCTCATTGACCGTCTCAGTGATGTCGAAGCGATCGTTGCGTACGAGCACTTTATCATGTGCCTGACGTAGTCGCATGCGGGCGGATAAACATCGTCGCTCATAGGCGTCATCGAAGATGATCCAGATGACGATACATCTGACGGCGGGTCTATTTTGAACTTCGGAATCAGCGGGGATTTCAACATTTCGATCGACGAGTCCAATGACGTGTTGTACGAAATGTAGTTGGGGGAGTTCTCGTTCTCATCAACGTCTGACGATGCTGGCTCGCACAGAAACGAATACTCGAAGTTGTCACCCCATTCGACGTTCTCCTTATCATCAATTCCATCTTCGAGATGCTTTTGCAAATTCTCTTTCGTCAGCGGGTATTTCTTCTTGCCGCTTCCCGACCTCCTGCCGTGTCTCTTCTTGCCCGAAGATTGCTTTCGCTTTAGTTTCTTGGTGGACGAGAAAAGGTTGAAAAACTTCGATTTCTTGAGTGTGCTGGTTGGACTGGCCGGCTCGGTGTCCATATGGAAGGCTCGTCGAATTGCCATCGGCGTTCTTTTAACGGTTTCCTCGAGTATCAGCTTGAAGCCGCTCTTGAAATCGCTCAACGAGGAAGTTCGTGAAATGATTGACACGCTGTCCTTGCATCTGTTATCGTCTGACTTTATATTGGTCAACGTTGCATCATTGCCAAGGCTTCCATTCTTCTCGAGTGACTCGTCGTATTGATCCTGATCCATTGACTCGAAATCTGAGTCGTTCATTGACGCGTTTTTGAGCTTCTCGTCTGAGAAACTCAAATATCCGACGCCAGAAATGTCGAGCTTGATGTTTTGGTGGGCGCAGACTTTTATCGGAGTTGACGAAGACATTGTGGCGAAGACGACAGGTGAGCCGTTTGAGTCGTTAATCTTCTGCTTTTTAGTGATCACCAAGTCACTCATTGAGCCCGTCGAGTCGCTCTGCTCACTTTTGCAGCCGGAATCGTTTTCCTTTTCATCGCTTTTGTCATTCGAAGCTTCCGCGAGTTCTCGATCGCGAATCTTCTGAATGAAATCTTTGACGTCGTCGCTGTAACTTTTATCAACATTTCCGTTCGCATCGACTCCAATTTTCCCGTCAACCTTAAAAGAGTTTGACGTCAACGACCGAAACTCGAGGAGATTGTCAATCGACGAGTCGTTGCAGCTCTTGATAACGCTTGTAAAGTCGGTCGTGATAGGAATTATTGACTTGATTACGAACTTAATTTCTCCAGTCCTTACTGGGCTCTCTTTCACTTTCTGCTCCATGTCGATGCCAAACTGCTTCGATATTCAACAGACACTCGTTTTCATTGTTATTGAGTCGCTCGCTTTGAATATTTTTCTTACTTTTCGCAATATAACGTTCAATGAATCACAAGATACGAAGCGTTGCACAACCAATTCATTCAGACAAAATGGAAATTGCCAACTTTTCCGCGAAGTTTTGCAACTCAAGACATGAAACGAAACGTTCACCGCGATAAGATCAGGCCGCTAATGGATTCTCTTCCTCCAACAGTTCACAACGATTAGCAACTCGATGCCAATTTCACAATTCAATCAACCGAATTAACTCAATTTCGCTCGCTCAATTCTTATAAATTGCTTCTCAAATTGTTCGCGCGTTCATCACTCGCAATTTCTCGGAACGAAGGCGACGATATTTAATCGTTAGTTGAATGAATCACTTGCCGTTGTGCTACGAGCAAAACTTTTATTTTCGCATAAGCGGAGCAACAGGTAAAGACAACCGCACCGGACAACAGAACGAATTAAACTAACCGAACCGAAATAAGGAATCCTTTGTAATTCTCATGTTTTCCCTCAGTTTCAATGGCTCTAACTTATAATATATTGATCGCATGCAGTAGTGTTCGTGTCTGCTGTGTGGATGAGTAACACGGACAAGAGAAAATTCGCTTTCCGAGAAGTCTCGTTCGTGGCGCTTCGAGTTTGAAGCGTGGGCGCTCGCAGGAACTTGATAACAAATTCACCGAACGAAGCTTGGAACCAGATCGTGAACAATCCCACAATCCACGATTCTCAGAGTCGTTGAAATTTCAAGAACTTCACGCATGAAAATAAACAAAGTTTTGCGCACGAAAACTTCCAACTGTTTCCACGCCATTGATCATCTGAGTTTTCCGCTTGGACTTTTCACGCCGCGATTCAATAAACTTTCCGTTTGTTTAGGCGGAGATCGCTGAAACCATTCGCTATCGGCCGATCGCGCATAAATTCAGCTCGACCAAGGTCAGCTGTTTGTCGTTGCCACATAATTTTATAACCGACAGAATGCAGTTGGGTAGAAAGACGGAAAGGAAGGAAATCCCTCAAGCGTGACGCACGATCAACCTGTTCATTTCAACTTCTTCCCCTTGCCTTATTTTTTATATGCTGGAATTTTTTATTGCTCGAGTCTTCAACCCTCGAAGTATGTTAAACAGAAAAGTTAATTTCTTTCCTGGACAAGAAAACAGCTGCAGAGTCGAACGCTCAGGTGATTTACAATCTAATCGTGAAGCAGACGGAGAAGTTTTGGCTCGAGAGCCGTTTAAGAAATTGCTCGTTTTAAACTTAAAGAGGAACAAACGAAGCTCAAGCTTACCGCAAATCCCTCAGGTAGTGATCGAGTAAATCCACAGACTAATCCAGACAACATGCTCGACATCTTTTTGTTCCACCTAATGCAGAAATCCTAATTCTGCGACCAAGTCTTAATGCTCTTAAATATAATTTTTTCCTTCCACTTCAGCGCAGTTTCGCTTTTGACTTCACTCGGCTATCAACTGACACATTATTCTCGGTGACATTTCATCAACACAACACAATGTTATCGTCATTGCGATTATTTCGCGATTTATCAAACGTGGAGTGATAAGATAAGCGGGAATTCGCTTCCTTCGTCATCGTTGAGCATCGAGTTCGGGTCGGGAATCACTGATAAGAAAGCCCGGGCACGTCACGAGGAACTTCCTCGAATCACTGTCGCGTGAGTTTCGCTATGAAACTTTTTCTTTCCCAATTCCATTCGAGCCTCGATCAACTTTGCTCTCGACACTTGAACGGAAAGAAGGTCAAATCTATTGGTTTCAATTAGACAACGAGATGCTGCTGCTCTCTTCTCATTCATCTCGACACGATGAAGTATTTTTAATTGGAATTTCTCTTCCTAAGCCGGAAATGCCAGCCTCGCACTCCAAAAAGTTTCTTTCACACTTGCTTATCACGAAGCAGTCGAACAATTTATTGGCTCGCCTTATCGGAAGCTCATTTCTCACTCGACAACGTCTCAATTGCAACTGAGTTGTGTCTCATCACTCGACGATAATCTTCCGATTGATGAAAACTAATTCGACTCAATTATCTCGCACACAGTCGATCATTAGAATGCTCGTTATCAAAAGCGATGGCACTGAGACTTAATTGAATTAAATTGGAAAACGACTTCATTCGCTCTGCTTGAGCCTGCACTTTCGCTCACACGGCGAACCCTCAATTTGTCTTGTTGTTTTGATTAACTCTTAATTGACGAAGTGCTCATGTCTCGAGCAAAAACGCGACTGAAGATCTTTCGCAATTACGAGATGATCAGGTCTTTCTCTTCTCTGCACAGTTTAAACTACAAGTGACGTTAACGTCTGGAGTAAGCAGTCAATAAATTACGAACAATCGACTGCGAAACGAGTGCAGATAACAACTGGATCATCGAATGGGAGTACAGAGGAGGAGCATAAAGTTTTCACTTTTCGGTATTTTGTCCGTTATTACGCAAGTGATGATGCTGAGTCGCGTGCGACGAATGAATTATTGGTAATTGAGTGGCAGCAGGTGTTGACGAGCTACGAGCGCTCTCAAAGGGATATTTAAGTTTGCAACTCACCTCGTCCAAGTTGTTGTTCAAGTTCGGCTCGCTGTAAGTTCCCTCGAGGAAGTTGGCGTGCTGTGGCTGCTTCAAGACTTCGGATTGTCTAAGCTCCTGCAGACTTCCCCAAATCGAAAAGCTTTCTTCCTCTTGATCCTTCTTTTTCTTGCTGCCGAACAAACTTCGTCGCTTTGTTGTTGACGAGAGATTCTCGAAGCTCATGGAAACTGGTCGGGGAACTCCGAAGACTTTAGGGCTGAGCTTGTAGTGCAGCAAGTTGCTCTCGTTCTTCATCTTCGACTCTTCATGCGACTTGATTTTGCCAGATATGGTATGCGACTTTTTGTTTGTGCATTTTCTCGAAGGCTTGCTCGCTGGCACGAGAAAAACATGATCTGAATCTTTCTCGTGGGCATCTTTGCCATCGCCATTGTATCGCAAGTCTTCTTTATCCATCACCATTATTATGTCGTCGCAAGATCTCACAAGTGATCGCTGCTGATCGGAGAAGCCCTCGATCGAATCGGGAACATCGACCGCTCGCTCTTGAACAATGTTACCTGCTTCATCCAAGGTTTTCCCGTTGTACCAGACATCGTCAACAGTTTGCGGGTAAACATTTTCGTAGTCTCTGGCAGATTCTCGACTCAGGATGTTTCTCGAACATGATTTGACGACGGGATCTGGCATTGCGCGAATCGTCAACCGGGAATTTATCTTCTCGGCATCGGTGATCGGACTGTAGTCGGCTGATTTCGATTTCGCATGATAAATTGGAATGTCAGAACTAGTCGAAGGCTGAGACGAAGAGAGATTCATGCTCCTGATATTTCTTATTGGATTTATTGCTTGCAGTTGAAGGTCGTTGACTATTCCGAGGGGTCGCTGACGTTGTCGTTGGTATTGCAGTGGATTTTGATTCATTGCACCAATGCGCGGCTTCTGGTTGAGTCCAGGAAAGTCGACCACAAGGATTCGGTCAGAGATGTTAGCGTAGTCATTGTGGAATCCGATGCCGCTGTCAGAGTTGCTTGACGTCGTCGTAATTTCACTGTGATTGCTTGGATGAGGAGAGTTTGCCATTAGAATCTCATGTGGGTCGTCGAATCTATCGCGCTGACCATCGAAGTTTAAGTTTCTCATTGCTGATGGTCGCCCAGGAGCACAGACGTCATTCTTAACGTGCGACTTAATGCTGTACATTCCTCGAATGAGATTGCAAATATACTCAGAGTTCGTTGGAAACTCTAGACATGAGTTGGAGATGGAATCTTTCGTGCAACTGATGTTGAACTTCTCTGCCTTGTGAAGATGAGTGTTGTGATCAATCAGTTTCGTGTCAATCACGAAGACGTGGCAGCTATTGGAGATAGCGATCTGTCGTAACGCGAGCGTGTCGAAGGCGTCGCAAGGTGAGTTTTCCTCTTGATAAGTGGCTGACGTGACTAAGCCGAAGAACTTGCTGTTGTTATCCGAACTCGAACTAACGTAGTTGAGGCGATTCGACGGATATGTGGCAAGAACAACGCTGTTGCTGTTCAAGAGGTTCAAGCAGCTTGGCAAGATGTTCATGAGAACAAGCGCTGGGTTTCGCTTCTCCTGTCGAAGCTTTCTGATGCAACTTCTCACAGTTTGCAGTTTCGATGACGTTGCTATCTGCTTCGGCATTTCAATCGTTCCCAGATATCCGACCATCACCCGGAACGAAACACTTTCCGGGTTGTTCATCATGGATGAAGCTGCATTGAGTGGGCTGGGACTGACCATCGCGCTCACGTTGAAAATGTCCGAATTGTTTCTTGCGTTGGGACTGTGGATGACGTTGTGCGCTTCGAAGAGTGGCAGTGGCGGTGGATCCATGTAACTTGAACTCGAGAACAGATGAGAGTATCTCGGATGTTGCTCTGGAAGCGGTGGAGTCTCTAAGTACTTCGGGCAGTGGACGTCGATTGAGCTTCTTCCTTGCAGATGAATTCTGTTAAGTCTCGTTTTGCTGTGCGGATATTTTGGACGGAATCGTTGGTGGTGAGCATCTTCATCTGAGCTGTCTGAGAAGTAGTTGTCGGCGATAGTTATCCGGATCTGGTTAGACTCGGACATGCCGATCAAGCAGACGATTTCTTCGTGATCTTTCTGCCAAACACTTTGTCCATTCACAGATATTAGGAAGTCGCCGGATTTGAGTCCCGCTGAGTCAGCCGCAGAGTTCCTAACAATGGACGAGAGAATGCAAGGCTGTTGGCCCGAAATCGTGAAGCCAAACTTCCCATCGATCGCCTCGAGATGAACATTTCGGATGTTGCGCGACCAGTTGGCGCGTTTCTTCTTCTTTCTACGGTGTGGATGCATCTAAAACCAATAGATTGCACAATAAACTCACGGAGAAAGGAGAGGAATTTTTTAATTACCACTGTTGCACGAAAAACTAGGCCATGAAGAATTTGCTGGAAGCTGAAAGTTGAAACTGAGCGCTCGCCGTCAATTTGACGAGAAACTTTCACTTAACCCGAACGCGGCGTTGAACTTTAACTTAATTAGAACTAACTTAGCTTAAGTAAATCAAGCGGAACTGAGGAGAAACGCGAAATTATAAATGGAATTTTGTGTTGTTGACAGCGAAACTGTTGAACTGCTTTGCAAAAACGTTTGCCAGGCAGACGAAAGCGATCAAAGCAAACCTCGAAATTATGATCAGAAGTTTTCTCACTCACGTTTCAGCTTTCACCCGGTCAACTTCTCTGTTAAATTTACGTAAATTCAAAGTTCAATTCAAAGTGCAACTGCGAGCGATGGCTGACGAAGCGAAGAAACCGAAACTTGTGGCGCCTTACACGATCGGAACTCACTCAGGAACTTTCCACTGCGACGAGGCGCTCGCTTGTTTCCTGCTGTCCCAGCATCCAGACTTCTCAAAGCATGTTGTCCTCAGAACTCGCGACCAGGAAATGCTGGACCAGTGCGACATTGTCGTGGACGTCGGAGCTGTTTTTGACTGCGAGAAGAAGCGATTTGATCATCACCAGCGAGGGTTTGAAGAGACTTTCCACAGTCTCTGTCCAGAGCTTGAGACAAACTGCGAAATCAAGTAGGCTTCTTCGATCTTCAGCTGGCACTAAACTTACCACATTCTACTTTCTTTTAGACTGAGCTCAGCTGGCTTGATTTACGTTCACTACGGCGAGCGAGTGATAGCGGACATGCTGAAGAAAAGACATAACAAGGAACTGACGAAGCGTCAGCTGACATCGATTTTCATAAAGATTTACAAGAGCTTCATCCAGGAGATCGACGCAATCGACAACGGAATCCCGCAATTCGAGGAAGAGCCGTATTATCGCATCAACTCTCATCTGTCTAACCGCGTGAAAATCTTGAACCCGAGCTGGGACGAGGAGAAAACTCCGATGCAAGTCGACGAGCTTTTCCACGAGGCCATGGCTTACGTTGGCAAAGAATTCACCGAGAAAGTCGATTTCTTTGGAACCTCATGGTTGCCGGCTCGAGACATCGTCGAGCGAGCAGTGAAGAATCGCTTCAACTGCAGCTTGACTGGAAAGATTATTCAGCTCGAGCGCTTCTGTCCATGGCAAGAGCATCTGCGTGAAATCGAAGAGGAACTCGGGGACTTCACGATCAAGTATGTGCTTTTTACTGGAACCGGCCCCAACGATTATCGCGTCCAATGCATTCCAGTCCAAGAAGGCTCTTTCATCTGCCGCAAATTCTTGTTGTCTGACTGGTTCGGCTTGCGTGACGAAGAACTGGAGAAGGTCTCAGGAATCGAAGGAGCCAAGTTCGTTCACGCAACTGGTTTTATTGGAGGAGCCAAGACTCGCGAGGCTACATTGAAGATGGCAGAAGATTCGCTTTTCGATGGTCGCTGCACTCAAGGATTGATTGATAATTAACGACGTCGCTTTTCATCGACTGCTATATTTCAATAAAAAAAATGTTGTGAACCTTTACAACTAGGAATTCATTCGCTGGTATTCTCTTTCTTCTCATCGGTGGTTGTAGCTTTAACTTTGTCCTCTAGTCGGTCGGTGAAATCGTACTCGTGTTTGCGAAGGCGACCGAGATATTGGAGCATTGGATTTTCCTTCAACTCAGTATCGATGATCGTCGACATGATGTGCTTTCTGAAGAATTCTTCTACAAGTTCTTCCTCTTTCTCGAATGTCAATGGCTCGTGAACTCCATCAGAGCCATAGCGTTCATTGTACATCTACGGAACGAGAAGAGATTCGTTAAGGAGTAACAGAAAGTGTTTGTTACTTACCGTGTAATGAACGTTATCCAAAACAAGACCTAAGCCGGGCGCGTGGTGTATCAGGAAGCGTTCCTTCGTCACTGCTCGGTTGATGAAGTCAGCGTCGAGATAGCCGCGCATGATAGCAATGACGACTCCGACCATTTTCCGGATCTGGTGCATCATGAAGCTTTGACCAGTGATTTTCAATCTAGTGAATTCCACTTCGGTGTTGTCGGGAACGAACGGCTTCTCGCTTTGAAAGGACATGATGAATCTCAGAGCCGATTGATCGTGCGGCTTTTTGTCCACAGTAAAGTTGTGGAAATTCTTCGTCCCGATAAACATGCTGAGCACATTGTTGAGCTCTTCGAATCGTTCAGGTGACAAACGAAACGTTTTATCGTCATAAACTTCGTCGTCCTTTGTGAAAGTATAAGTCGGAAGTGTGTAGGAATAGCTGCGTGAGTCGCAGGTCGTCTTTGCATTGAATCCTTGCGTCACACGCTTTACTGTGAACACTCGAATGTCTTCCGGAAGATCCTTGTTAAGAGCATCGATGTCAACTTCGGCAGCTAAAAGAATGATTGAAAATGATTGACATGTTTGAGCTTGAAATCAAGTAACTTACGAAGCTTGAGAGACACAATTTGACGAGCTGCTGAAACTCCTTTATCGGTTCTCGAAGCTCGTTGGAAGAAAGCTTGCTGCGGGTTATTGTAACCTTCCTCGGTGATCCACTTGTTTTTAAGCATAGCCTTCAGCAGTTCCTCTTCTATCGTCCTGACGTCGGGGTTCCTTTGCATGCCATAATAGTTAACGCCTGAAAAACCCATCAGCACCACAGACTTCTTCCGTTTGATTCGATCAACTGGAAAAGCTTCGAGTCGAGCTTTCTTAGCTTCTTCCGTCTCCTCGACCCAGTCACGACGTCGGACCTTTCCGTTGTATCGCTCCTTCCTGGCCTTTACCTTCTCCACCTTGATTTCCTTGTTCTCTTCTATCTGCTTTTCCATTGCTTGTTCAAATTGTAACTCGAAACTTGTGGAATTTCGTATGAAAGGAAAATTGTCTGTGAAACAAGCGGAGAACTTTAAATCTTCCAAGTTTATCGGATTAGCAACTCTTTCTTACTTACAACTTGTGGCTATTCTAAGGATGTTCAGCGATCTTAACATTTATTCGAAGATTTCTTCGCCTTGTTTACTTCTCGCTGGTCTAAGCTTAACCTCAACTGAAGTGAACGAAGAGGATTTAATAATTCGCAATGAATAGTTTGCTGAGTGGGATTGTCCGGAAATCAATCGTCCCAGCATGCTCAATCACCAGGAGCATCTGCGTAACATCAGCGTCGCGACTAAAGCAGAGTAAGCTTCGAGTTATTTGACTTTTCCCGAATTTCCACGACTTTGTTTACATTTTTTAGTTGAAGTGAATCACGACGAGCAGAAGCAGTCGATCACCGTTAAGGGAAACTACGTTGCATCTCCGAATGAACCGCTTCTGATCAAGGAGCTTGTGGAGTGTAAGAAGAACGGGCAAAGGTTTTGTCCGGAATGCACTCTCGGCCTCGACATCAAACACACGGATGTGCTGATCCTGTCGCAATACGTTCGACCTGACGGCTGTATGCTGCCGAGAAGAGTCACAGGACTTTGCAAGCGACAGCAGAAAAGGATCGGAACTATGGTCACGATGGCGCAGAAAGCTGGATTGATGATAAATCTCACTCCGAGCTACTGCAAGAAAGATCCGCAGACGCGATTTGGATACAAGAAGTTCAACAGATACTACGATGAAAGCACGATCAAGTGTAACTACTGTTAATTGACGAGGCGTCGAGGCATTTAGAATTTCAAATTTGAATAAAAAATATTTGTAGCAAGTAATATTTGTTGTTGTGATCTTTGAGTCGAAAATGGTTTCGCTGGAGGTTTGCGTTGATTCGATTTTGTCGGCAATCAATGCCAGTGAGGCGGGAGCTGATAGAGTTGAGTTGTGCTCGGCTTTGAGTGAAGGTGGGCTGACGCCGAGTGTGGGATTGTTTCATGGAGTCAAGAAGGCTGTGAGATATTTCAATTTGATACTCAATGAGCGACCAACTGATCTGGTTGTTCATAGATAGGAAGCACGAGAACAAAGATCTACTGCATGGTGAGGATTCGCCGAGGAGATTTCAGTTTTAGCGAGGATGAGATCGAAGCGATGGTCGCCGACGTGAAATACTTCAAGCTACATGAAGCTGATGGAATCGTCATCGGTTGTTTGACTGTTGACAACGAAATTCACATCGAGAACTGCAGGAAGCTGATCAGTGCTTGGGGAGTTGAGAAGCCGGTGACATTCCACAGAGCAATTGATGAGACTGACAAGGGAAAGTTCAGGCAAAACGTGGACATTCTGAAAGAACTTGGCGTTTCGCGGATCCTAACCAGTGGATTCGAATCAACGGCCGAGTTAGGCATTGACAGTTTGAAGGAGCTCGTGGCCTACGCGAAGGAGAGAGGAATAAGCGTCATGCCTGGCGCTGGAATCAGCAAAGTGAACGTAGCGAAAATCGTGTCTCAAACTAAGTGCAAGGAAATCCACGCGTCGGCTCGATCAGCCTTTCCGAACGCGATAAAAAGTCGTTTGTCGATGGGTGGCGGGAGCGAAGACCTGCAGCCGTTGATGGTCTGTGACGCAGCCAAAGTAAGAGAACTGATCAGGTTGTCAAACCCTGAACATCCGCCGAACTGATTCGTCCTTTCCACCGAATCCTTTCAAACTCTGCAAAACTTTACTAAAAAAATATTCCGCCCGAACAGGGACTTGAACCCTGGACCTTAGGATTAAAAGTCCCACGCTCTACCAACTGAGCTATCCGGGCCGGAGATTATCGATCAGCTAAATGTTAATAAAGCTTTGGAATTGAACTTCATGTTATTTAACTTCCGGTGGTTTTGCAAAGTCAAACGAAACGTTTTCATTGTCACACGAACTTTCAAGTTTAGAGCTGATCATCCTAAGTTTCCTTGACTCATCGATTTCTTCAACTAAACTTGGGTAACTTCAAACTGTCTAATTCATCGGATTGCGCAAATTTTATTTCTTCGCGACCAATTTCGCACTAATTGGTTTTTGGTAAATGGTAAAGGAATTTCACGATTGGCATTGTTGATGGTTGATGGATTAATTTCTCCTGCGAAGAACAGGATTCGGGTGATAATCGACGACTACGGTCTTGCCGATCAAATCGTAGATGAGTTGGTTACTCTTGTAAAAGAATAACATGAAGTAAACGGGAAATAGAAGCGTCACGAGGAGATTCTTTGCCAACGATCGAAAGAGCGCGCGCAAGAATGTCAACTGTTCGGCTGGGTAGATAAGCGCCCTGATACCTTGGCTATGATTGATCTGCTGCTCTAGAGGCAGAACTGCCTCTGCGTGGAGAATCCGGACGCCCATTATTAATTTCCCTGGAGTCGCTGTTAGCTTAACAGTGAAAAAAGCCTCGTAAAGACACGACACGATCTTCGTCAACACCTCGAGCAGAAGAAAATCGCTGGATAGACTCAAGAGCGATGAGTAATCGTCTTCAAGGAATTTCATGTCCTTGAAATCGTTGATGTCCAAGTCAAGTCCACTGCTGAAAGGGGAGAAGAGTTTCAAGTCAAATGACTGCTCGGCCTTCACATTATTAGCTGGCTTACATATGCAAGTCGAAGAAGTCCATGATCACAACGAAAAAGAGAATCTTGACGACGAACAGAATCGCCGTGTCTATCACTTCTGCTATGAATCGTTTGTACAATGGGCTGATGACTAGCTCGTACCCTCCGCTGTTGCGAATGATCTCTTCTGTTCTAGCTGGATCGAACCAACGGCCGCCAACAAATGGTAAATTGTTCTGTGGAGGATTTGGTGGGATCGGTGGGATGGTCGAAGTTGTTCCGGTCTGAGCCTGAGCCATAGCCAAAGGGAAGTAAGCCATGGCGCGGAATGCTGACTGAAGATTAACCCATTCTTGAAGAAGCTACAAGGTCCAAGATAAGATATTTCGTTTGGACACATCAGTGAAAATATTTCACCTTAAAATATTCGTCTTTGGACAACTTCACTTCACTTTTCGGGCTGGAATTTGATGGTCCCGGAGCGTCTGTTGCTGTAGTCTCCATCTCGCATGAATCGATGGATTATCAACAGTTTCCCTCAGTGTAAATCGAAATAAACTCTCGTTTTCTCGGAAATAAACAAAGCGAAAATTTGTGACGAAACTGAAAATTCATCCAAAGGCAAATTCGAATTTTCATCGGCCGTTAAATTTTGTTATTACTTTCATTCGAATAATTTTTTTCGGCATTTTTTCTAATTAAGTTTTATTTAAATTATATTCACAAATTAGCCCTAAGCATTGGAATTCAGTCCATTGTACACTTTGTTGACTGACGCTTGTGCGAGGATTCCTTTGAGTTTCTCTTTAGCCTCGTCGTCGAAATCGTCCTGAGGGAATTTCACGTCAAAGGTGACGTACAGTGTGCCGTGCAAGTTGTTGTTCTCGAAGTTTGGCATGCCTTCTCCCTTCTTACGGATGCGAGCGCCTGGCCAAGTGACTTTCTCTCTCACAATCGAGACTTTGTGGCCGTCAAGATGAGTTATTTCCATAGAGAAACCGACAAGCGCGTCCTAAAATGATTCTCATTAATTCAGTGCTCGATTCTAATTAAATCCTTGTAACTCACTTGAAGGGAAATTGTGACATTAGTGTATAAGTCATCGCCTCGTCTCTCGAACCAGCGATGTGGCATTTGTCTGACTCTGTTGGTCATAAAAGGATTAGAGAAAGCTCTTGAGAATCAGCAGTGATCTTACTTGATTATGAGGTCTCCTGGCTCTCCGTCCATGTGCGGCTCGCCTTCAGCCACAAATCTAGTTTCGTGTCCGTCTTGCACGCCCGTTTCAATCTCCACCTCGAGAACTCTTTCTTCATTAACTAACTTAACATTAGGACATTCGTCGCAGACGTTCTGTTGCATCATTTGAAATCTTCCTGGACCAAGATTCCTTGTCACCATCTCTTGCCGGCAGTTGCACTTGCGAGTTCCATGAGCTGGTTTCAGAACCGGTTTGTTTCTCGTTATCTGCAATTAGTGGGTTGATAACGATTTTTTCGGCAAAACGAAACTAATGACACGTCACGGTCAGTGCAATTACCTCGACAAAGTTTCCTGCATACATTTCCTCGAGGGTCGCATAAAGGTCCATCACAATGTTCGCTCCTTTATGGACTTCGTTTCTTTGATCTTGTCCACCGAAGCCGAAGCCAAAGTCGCCGAAGAAACTCGCGAAGGGATCCATGCCTGCAATTTGCTGAATCGTCAGAACACGATCGGACCATGGGCTTAGCTACTCACCTCCATCAGACATCATTCCTTCTTTCTTCACGCATTCCTCGCCACATCGATCGTAGAGCTTCCGCTTGTCCTCGTCACTAAGAACTTCATAGGCTGCGGAGAGGTCGGAAAACTTTTCTGAAGCGTTCGGATCGTCCTTGTTCTTGTCAGGATGTAGCTCTTTGGCAAGCTTTCTGTATGCTTTCTTCACTTCATTCGTCGTCGCTGATTTTCCTACGTTCAGGATGCGATAGAAATCACGTTCAGCGAACGCTAAATCACTTGAAATCACTAGCAACACGACAAAGTTGACAAGAAAACTGTAGAGAAGCGTTAAGTGATTCATGTTTGTCCTAATTAACTGCCCGGAGTTGCTTAATCTTAATTCTTTTCTACGATTTACGAAATCGTAGGCAAAAGCTTTGTGGTTCGCTCTGATTGGTTGATTTGAAGTTGGCGCGGAATTCAAAAATCGAGCGAATGAAAAGCGCCGCAAGTTGGCGGGAAATTTGAAAAAAGACCAAAAAGCGCTTCAAGGGAACAAAAATTACGCGAGTGAATCAACCAAGAAATAAACTCTCAAGCAAAAATGGAAATGAACGAGGAATCAGCCAAATTACGCATGAACTTGGTAGCTATTCAGAATGTGGATCGCTTCGCGAAGGAGATACTCGTGTCGAGTCCACACGTAGCTTACTACAAGTTCGCCAACGAAAGGAACGAATGGCAAAAATCAGAGATCGAAGGTAATCGCAATTTTGAAACATTTCCAAACACCTGAAATTCACTTCGAGCGTCACCGCATTCGCTTTCCCTAGGCTCCTTCTTTGTGTATTCGCGCGTTGCTGAGCCGTTTCACAGCATCTTCATCAACAACCGCTTAAACACGAACTCTCTTGTCGAGCCGATAACCAAGCACATCGAATTACAACAGCAGAAGCCCTTCTTGTTGTATAGAAATCAACGCTCTGCCATCGCGAGCTTCTGGTTCTACTGCGAAGAGGACTGCATTCGTGTACATGCTTTGTTGGAGGGACTGATAAAGAAGTGCAACAATGTCCGACC
The DNA here is from genome assembly GCA_033064975.1 of Smittia sp. YW1114-2. NCBI lineage: Eukaryota > Metazoa > Arthropoda > Insecta > Diptera > Chironomidae > Smittia > Smittia sp. YW1114-2. The sequence continues at coordinate 5,182,641 of CP093834.1, read as the reverse complement.
CGCTGAAATCGGAAACGACAAAAGCAATCACTCAGTCGCTCCGCAGCAGCAACAACAACACCAAGCGTTTGTCCAAGGTCAGAACGGAGGCGGTCCTAAACAAGACGTGGATATATTCTCGATGCTCAGTAAGGCTCAGGAAGTTTACAATAAATCAGGCACGTCGGATGGCGCGCAGCTGAACCAAAGCTTTGCCGGTATGCAACTGAACAATCCGCCAATCCCTCAACAGCAGCCACACCATCATCATCAACCGCTCATGAAGCAACTGTCCAATGCCATGCCCGACATAACGTCTCCTAACGTCGTTAATTTCTTCGCGGCTGCTCAGCTGCCAACTCCGGGCAAGGGCGAAGGGCAAATGATCCCATCTCAGACTAAACCTTTTATATCGAACCATCCTCTAGCTCAACCGGTCCCAACGCTCGACGAAATTGAGAAGCAGCATCGCGTATCATCATCGCCACCGCAGCAGAGAGTTGGTAAGCAGCCAGTCTTTTGAATTGCAATGAGTTCGCTCATGGAATTTGTAATTAGCAGAGCCAAAATCGGTCAAGTCGGAATTTAACAATCTACTCAACTCGGTTGCGCAACAGCAGATTTCGATCTCGCCCCAGCCTGTCATGAAGCTTCAGCATCAGCAGAGCCAACAAGGCCCAAGCAAACCGACTCCAGCGTTGATAACTCCAGCTATGTTTCAAGCAACTAAACCAGTTGAACCAGCTCCGATGCAACAAAATCGCGAGCCATTGACCGCGAATCAACTGCTGCAAGCTCTCAGCTACATGCTGGAATCGGATCCAGACTTCATACACAAGATACACGAGGCATACGTTAAGTCGTTCAACAAGGTCGTGTCCCTATAATTCACTATTGACGCCGGCTGAAGCTAAGCTTAAACAACTCAACATTTCAACAAAACGATTTCATCATTTACGGAAAGAACTTTAGTGGCTGATATAATAATTTGTTTAAAGACTATGTCGTCATCTTCTTTCTCGTGCAGAAAAATGTTTGTGGAAACGTTGGACGCTTGGAAAGAGACTAAAGAGTTTCAAGCTCCGTTCAATTTAAAATAAAACGAGTCGGCAAAGTAAAAGTTATCAAAAAGAATTTATTCAGATGAAATGAAGGAAATTTCTCAATCATTGGAGTCGTGACGTGCGACAAGTTCGGAGCTTTCGCTCGCTATCTCGTTTTGATCGGAATCATTCTGCAATGCGATGTTGATGGCTTGCAGGAGCGGAAGGCTTGAGACGTCTGCGTGGTTGTGGATCTTCACGAGATGATTCTTCATTGACGAGCGATAGGCGAACGAGAGATCACAAAAGTTGCATGAATAACTAGAAGAAAACACAGATGAATTGATGTGGAATTGCTTGCCTCAACTTCACTCACGGTTTCTCTTTCGTGTGGACCCGCAGATGAACTTTGGCGTTTTTCGATATGCTGAATTTTTTGTCGCAATATTTACAGGAATATCTGAGGACAAATTTCATAAAAACGTTTCGAATTCTCTGTTATAACTTACGGCTTTTCTCCCGTGTGGGTTCGATAATGTTTGGTCAGATCGTACTTAGCCAGGAAGCTTTTCTTGCAGATGTCACATGAATGATTTCGTTCCTGCCGATGAGTTTTCTCGTGGTAACGCAAAGCTCCCAATCGGTTGAACCTTGATCCACACAAGCTGCATTGGAACTTCCTGTCTTCCTTGTTGTGCACAACCAAGTGTTTCGATACGGAAGAAGGATCAACAAACGTCCGATTGCAGTCTGGCTCGGGACATTTGTAGTTGCGAATGTTGAGATGCGAGTTGATGTGTCGCTTGAGCTGGCCGGACTGAGTGAAGCTTTTACAGCAGTAGCTGCACTTGTGGCGCCGCTCGCCAGTGTGGATCAGCATATGCATTTGGATTCCTTTCACGAGCTTCCCACAGATTGGACACTGTGAGTTTTTTCCTTTGTACGATTTCTTCTCTGACTTGCTCGAGTCCATCGATTTCTTTAATTTGATTTTCACGTCGTTTCCGTTAGAATCTGATGGCTCCAAATCTTCTGAGTTTTCCTCTTCGACTTCTTCAATGTCTTCTTCACCCGAACTTCCATCAAACTCGCGTGTTAGCTCATCATCTTCGTAATTCAATGCATCGCAAGCCTTCGAGTCGTTCATCGAAGTGTCGCCTGGTTCTAAATTGTTCATCATCTTATCCAACACGTTCTTGACTTGCGTTAAGACTTCGGCGTTCCTGTCGCATTTCTTTTTAAACTTGTAGAATTCCTCAACCATTTGTTGGCATTTTCCACAAATTAAATTGCTCAACTTGAAGTCAACATTGTCGATGATCTATAACGAATCAAATGAGAACATTGATCGCGTTACTAAGCTCGTAATCTTACATTGTCGTAAAGTGTGTAATGGATCTTCTCGATTAACTCATTGCTTTCATTCAGCGTAGCTTCTGTTGAGTCATCGTAGATTGTTCTCTTGGTCTGATCATCGTCAGTCAATGAGCAGCAAAACCGACAAATCTCGCTAAAGTTGTCAAGGCAATATTGGAATTCTAAGTTCTTTTCAAGGCGTCTGATGAGCTGGAAGACTTCTGATTCGTCACTGGTGTAGCAAGTCTTGTATCGACTGATTGCTTGGCTTACAGACTTCCTGCATTGATCACTTGAGATGTTTAATTCTCCCGAGATTTTCCTACGAAAACATCAAAGTGATAATTGCTTAACCAAGCCAGTCTAGAAAGAACTTGGCTACATACAACCAACTGTCTGCATTACTGAGGTTCTCTGCATGTTCACTTCTAAGCTCAATCATCTTCATAATCGTCTCTTCATCGATTTCGTTGGATCCTAAAAATATTTAAATAAAATATTCAGTCACTTTAAAGATCTGAAGGATTTTACCATCATCAAGTGAGCTGAAGTGACTCGTGGTCGTCTCCATCCTGTGGTATCAAAAGTAAGCTAATATTCTCGAGGAGTTCACGACGATTCTAAATCGAACAAATCGAAAATTCTCTCGCCGATTTGTAAACAAACATTCAGTGAAATTTGAGAAAAAAATTCGTTCAGTGAAAAAACAACACAAAACAAAATAATTAATTAGATTTCTTGAGCTAATTTCAAACAAAATTGAAGAGCTGGAAATAAACGAAATATAAGGAGATGTTTCAGAGCTCTTTCGCTGCGGCTGAGCCCGAGTCGATGGAGTCGGTGTCGCTGATTGTTTGCGAAATTTGCGGTAAATCGGTGTCGCGGATGGAATACGATCGACACCTGAGAACTCATAAGGAGAAGCGAGTTGAAGTGTGCAAGCTCTGCCTGAAAGCATTCACAAGTAAGTTGAGAACAAACGACTCCGCGCCTGGTTCAAGTTTTGCGACGACTCAAATATTTTCCTTTTAGATATTTCAAATTTCAAGTATCACATGGCTCATCACGGTTCCGAGAGGCCTTGGCTGTGTTCCGAGTGCCCGAAGAACTACAAGACGAAGATTGACTTGATCCAGCACCAAAGAGTTCATGATAAAGCTCGGGATCCGTTTCACTGCTCGATCTGTGGCCAATTCTTCAAGACTCGTAGCAACTTCAACACGCACTTGAGAACTCACAGCGTTAAAGGACCCCAGAAGTGCATAGAGTGCGACAAGATCTTCGTTAATCTGCGCTCGCACATTCAGATGGTGCATCAGAAGATCCGCACTCATGTTTGCCACATCTGTGACAAAGCTTTCGGAAAGAAATCCGGCCTCGACCGTCACGTCGTCACAGTCCATCAGAAGATGCGTTTTTGGGCTTGCGACTTGTGCGACAAAAGCTTTGGAGAGAAAGCTCAGTTGCAGCGGCATCACAAGATCCATTTCAAGCCAGCGTTTCAAGAGCCTGACCCAGCGCAAATCACAGACGATCAAGAAGTCTTCGACGACACGAAAAGGCGAATGAGGTGCGGAATCTGTAAAAAGGTCGTGAACTCAAAAGCTGCGTTGAAGCGGCACAAAATGTTGATCCACGAGCGGAAGCGAAACCTGCTTTGCGACTTCTGTCCACGGATGTTCGGCGAGAAGTCAAATCTTCGTCGACACATTGAGAAATCACACAACGAGGAGATGAAAACTTCTCGGGAAGAGCCGTCAGTACCTCGAACCCGTCAGACCGCTACCAAAGAAAGTTTCCCTTGCTCAACCTGCGATAAGATCCTGTCGACGAAATGGGGGCTGGCAGGCCACGAAGAGACTTGTCTGATAAACCAGCAGAAGAAGCTCAACGAACAACTTCCAGAAAACAATCTGGAGAACGTTGACACGATGGAGCAAGTGTTCCTCGTTTCGCAAGAGCTTGAGTCGGTTGAGATAAAGCAAGAGCCGCCGTTCCTTGACGATTACTGCTCTGACGATTCCGTCTCGAAATACGTTCCGGAAGTCTTGCAATCCGAATCAGCAGAGCCGATTGACTTGCTGATCAAAGACGAACCGGACGAAACTCTTGATGACAACATCATCACCGAGATGCTGGACGAGCTTAAGGAAGAACTTGACCTAACTGCTGGCGGCGATAACTTTTCGCATGCTCGCGATTACGAAAGTGAACTCGAGGAAATAGAAAATCAAACAGAAGCTAACCATCCTGATGTGGTTGTTGATGAAACGGAGCCGGAAGTTCAATTACGATACAAGTGCAAGCTTTGCCCTCGGAAATTCAAAGCAAAACGATATTTCCAATCTCATTACCGAACTGTGCATGGAAAGGAGAACAAAGCATTGAAGTGCACGGTGAGTTCTTGTGAAGAGACTTTCGTGTACCGAGCTCAACGACTGCGTCATCTGCGACAGAAGCATCCAGAAGTCTACGAGGAAACCGATCAAGAGTCCGATGCGGCCGACCTCGAATCGGATGTTAAGCCGCAACATGAATGCGAGTTGTGCGGCTTGTTGTACTTCTCACAAGAAGAACTGGAAGATCACATGGACAAGCAGCATGTTGACGAAGTCGAAGTGGACGAAAGCGAACAAAAAGTGGTTTGCGAAGTCTGCGTGCCCAACAAAGTATTCAAGAAAGTTCGCTATTACCTACTCCACAACCAAGCGGTTCATTCCGATGAGTCGTTTGCTTGTCCGCAGTGCCCGAGAACCTTCTCGTTCAAATCATCGCTGGGTCGACATATCAAAGGCGTTCATGAAGACATTAGCAAATTTAATTGTGACGAGTCCGGCTGTGAAAAGAAATTCCGGAGTAGCTACGAGCTTAAGCAGCATCAGATTGGCACTCACAACAAAGGCGACAAGCTCGACCGAACGTGCCAGATCTGCATGAAGGTTTTCAAGAAGGTCAAATATCTGCAGATTCATCAAGCGAGCGTTCATAACACCGAGCCACAGTTCACTTGTCCAATCTGCAATCGAAGCTTCTCATTTCAGCGGTCGATGGACCGTCACATTAGAGCCATCCATGAAGACCGACGAGACTTCACATGCCCAGCTGAAGGATGCGACAAAGCTTTTCGATCCAAGTACGATGTGAACGAACATTACAACAACATCCACGCTCTGGTGAAGAAGACTAGACCGGTGGAAGAAGTCACGTGCGATGTTTGTGAGAAAGTTTGTTCGTCTCGAAAGGTTCTCTACTCGCACAAGAAAATGGTGCACGAGGGAGTCAAATGGGGAATCAATTTTGAGTGTAAATTGTGCAAGGAAAAGTTCGAGTCGAAGTACAAGAAGTCAAAGCATTGGGGCCAAGTGCACTGGAACGGCAAAGTCAAGACGAGAACGTGCCATTTGTGTAGCAGCGAGTTTCAGCTTTTCGAGGATTTCAAACTCCACGTCGAGAGCCACGTCGACTGCTTCATCTGCCTTATTTGCGGTCACAGTTTCCCCGACGAGTCGGCGCTATTTATTCACAGTGAATCGCACCGCAAAATCGAGGAAGTTCTCCGTCAATTTGTCTGCGACGTTTGTTCTCACCGCCTCTCGACGAAAGCTCAACTTTTGATTCACATGCGAAAGCATTTTCCAGGCGATTACTACATGTGTGATGTAAGAGATTAAGACGTTCCGCGAGATTCAGTTATTAATGAAATTTATTCCTTCAGATTTGTGGTAAATCATACAAATTTATCGCTCCGTTCCTTCACCACAAATTGGGCCACGAGAATCGTTTTGACTTTCCCTGTCGCTATTGCGAGAAAAAGTTCCGAGTCGCCCGCGACCGCAAACTCCACGAACGAGTTCACACGAAAGGTGCGTCGTCCATTTAGCATTTTATCGAGATCAATTCCTTAATTGCTTATTTCCCCACCCAGAACGGCCTTACAAATGCGAGCATTGCCAGAAAGCCTTCGCACATAAAGCGAACTATGTCAGCCATATCAAAACTCACGGGCCGAAAGCTTACGACTGTAAGCTCTGCGGATTGCAAAACACAACAGCAGCGAAGCTCCGCCAGCACGAAGACCAAGAGCATCCCGAGGAACGACCGTTCCGCTGCTGTTACTGCAGCAAAAGCTTCAAAGTATCTCACTCGCTCGAGGCTCACAAGCAAAAATGCTCAGAATCTCTTCTGAACATTGACACGAAGCCACCGTCAAAGTTCTTCGCTTACTATCCCACTAATTAAACTTGTAAAAATCAAGAGAATAGATGAAAATTCGTAATTTTACTCAACTGCAAACATTTCCATTCATTGCGTTTATCGTCAACACACGTTCACCGATCGTGCCGTCAGGTAAATGAGCGCGGAATATTCACCACAAAAAAGACGAGAAGAAGAAAGCGAGAGTAAGTTGTGAGCGATGCTTAGCTTGAATCGGTTGAGTTTTGATTTCGCTTGTGCCACGCCAGAGCTTTTTGTGATCTCGCAAGTGAGTTGTGAGGCTTATCGGATGTTCTCGAGTTTATTCTTATCTCTTTCTTACAGTGGCAAGACGACACGAAGCCTTCAGTGAGATATTTGATATACCGCTTGCTGCTTGCGAGTTACTTCATCGTCGTGTTCATACTTTCTCTTCTTACGGCTGAAGAATGCAAGCAAATAAACTTCTACGCAATTTACCTGACAAACTGGAATGTGATGATGAACGTGTGCTCGTCGCTCTATGGCGCGATACTTGTCGTGCTTTTTTATCGGAAGCAGATAACATTCGACGATGACAACCGCAACATGACAACGTCGTTCAAAGCTTACTGGCTTCTGTCTAACTTATCGACTGTGGTCTGCATTTCGCTGTCTTTGGTTTACTGGCCGTTGATCTATACCGGACGAGACAAGGGCTTGACTGACTCTCTGACGCATGCTGGAAACGCTATCGTCTTGTTCATCGACAACTGGATCAACGCGCACCCTCCACGCTACAGTCACTTCGTTTATCCGCTTGCCTTTGGGATCTTCTACTCGTATCTCTTCTCCGTTCCTTACACACTTTTCGGCGGAACTGACAGGGACATGAACAATTTTATCTACTCGGTGCTCGATTGGGTGAACAACACGAAAGGCGCCTTGATGTTTTCGCTCGCAACGATTGTCTTTCTCGTCTTTATGCACTTCGTTATGGCAGGTCTGGCGAATATTCGTGTGCATGCCCACAAAAAGTTCAAATCGAGAAAGGTCGCCGTTCAAATCATCGAGCCAAGCGTGGCGAATCATCAAGTCTGATTATCTGTGTAATCACTGCTCGAGTGTATAATTTCAGCACACAACTTCCCGAGACTGTTGATCAACAAATGACTTATCAAATCCGAATGCGATCAACGATTTATTGTTTGCATTTCAATTGAAGCCGACGGAAGTGTCTGAGTGTTAATTATGCACAGCGCTTTGACCTTAATCAGATCGCTGTTAACTTTAGCTTAGAATTAAGTTGACAATTATGGTAAAACGTTCGTCATTGATAGCCTGCGACGAGACGTGATGGGAGAAAATAAAAACATTTTTGGTATATTCGCTTCAGTTTGGTTTCGAAGTGACGAAGCGACTAATGTGAATTGCCACGCGTGTCGTTATATGAAATTATGCAACATTGCTAGTTGTTGGTACAGGTATGACGTTGTCATGTTTGATCAAGTGTGAAGTAGATCGAAGCATCGATCTGATAACTACGTCCAAAATAATCAAGCCATTCAGTTTTGGGAAGAATTTACGGGTGTAAACTTGCTTCAGATAAAAGACGCGACGAGGATTTTAAGTGTCCGATTGCTTCTTCATTTATCAAAGTTCATCTTCTTATTGAGAACTCTCCGGAAAGAAGAAATCCAAGTATCAAAGTTCACATTTAGATTTAACACGCCAACTCATTTCGAGGCAACGCAAATTCGTCTAACGATTCCGACTCGCAATGAAACTAATTAAGAGGAATTGCTCTGTACACAACAATTTCCTTGATTAGTTTAGCGACCATCGTTATATAATTTAACAAGACTAGGATCGTTCAAAGGCTTGCGGACGAATGAACCAAAAGCAAATTTCCGAGAAAACTCAATAAAACATGTGCAGCGTGCTGGATATTGACGGAGGGTTGACGAGAACTCTTAGCTTCTTCTTTCTTTTCGCCACACTGGAACAAATCATTCGCCATTCTAAAAATAGAAGAAATCTCGTTCGTCTGCTCGCAACGCGTTACTCTCGAGTTTGAATTTGTTTTTCCTTTTCGTTCAGAATTATTCAACATGCGCGTTGGAAATTCGCATCGCGAAATATTTTCTCGCTCTGCTGTGAAGCTTAAAATTGATTTGAATCGCGTCCGTAGCTCGACAATCATCTCATGCGATTCTTATCAGTCAAATGTAAGTGGTTGTGATTTTGAGATGCAAAGCTGGCAATCTCGTGACGGCATCGCAAACATTTCTCGCCTACAAAAATCGATTTTTGGGTGTTGTTGACGACAGGATTTTCGCTGAGCTACCAAGTGGTTGGCGTGCTCGTCGAGTGGCCAACGTTACTGCCTCGAACAGTTAAACTTTCATTCATAAACCGTTCGACAAAACGAAGATTCTCTTCCCCTCTCTTTTGCACTAAGCTAGCCGTCATGCGAATGTAACGAAGAGTCGACGAGAATTTTTATTTTCCGCCTCTCGCTTCGCAGTTCATTCCCGGCACGTTGAGTGTGTAAGATGCTAAACATAAGCTCGCGGAAAAAAGATTAGCGAATCATTCTAATTGCACATATATGATTCTCAAGCTAGACCAACAAGGCGGCCAAACGTTAGAGCGGTAGACGGCCACGAGTGATGTAAAGTGAATTTACTCCAAAGCCCACATCGATTTTCTTTCCTCACACGCGACCGCGAATTGCAAAATGATGTTGAGAAAAGGGCTCAAACGAAACTTCCTGCTGGTCGTAGCCATCGTTTGCAGTTACTTCTTCGTGACCTACGTGATGGAAGCCCGCGAGAACGGCGACACGAAAATGAAAATGTAAGTCAATGAATATTTAATCGAAACCTAATCAATCATAACAAGCGATCCCTAGTGGCTATTATATATTGGATATCATGAAAGTCAAATCACTTTGTAGCGATGACAGTTCAGATATAACTCAATTGGTATTGTCCACGTAACTGATTCGATTGTTTTTCAATTACCAGCGTGCTCATCGAGGAATCGATACGATCGCTCGCGAACCAAGGCAAGTGCAAAACGCCGGTTCTTCCCCATGATGCGCCTGAGATGATGGCGTTTATTAAAGATGAGCCGCCGATCAATTGCGGGTCAGACGAAGACTGGGTCACGTGTTACTTGTCCACATGTTACATCAAAAAGCACATCATCGAGTTGAAAGGCGGATCGATTACCTGCGAGTTTACCGATCTCATTCGCAAAGACGATTTCAGATACGAGCTAGGCTCGACTGTCCGATCGAACCACAAATATATTCTGCAATCTTCCGATATGGTTCGAGTGAAGTGCAGCGCTGAAGATGGCAGCAGGTAAAGTTTGTTGCTTTGATTAGGAAAATCAACGATTTACCTCAACAAATGTTTTAGGTGGCATGGCACTCTGATAGGAATCAGAAAGGACATCGAGATTGTTAAAAGAAGGCGACAAGTTGACGGCGTCAATGTGCTAATGATTGGCTTTGATTCACTCAGTCGTAACGCATTCATCAGGAAACTGCCCAAGGCTTACGCTTATTTGACCAAAGACTTGCACGCTGACGTTTTGAAAGGCTACAACATTGTTGGCGATGGCACGCCACAAGCGCTGATTCCAATACTCACCGGATTCACTGAACTCGAATTGCCGGAAACCAGAAAGCGAAAATTCTCATCGACTTACGTCAACGCTTATCCTATGATATGGAAGGAATATGAAAAGGCAGGATACGTCACAGCCTTCAACGAAGACCAGCCGGAAATCGGTACGTTTAGTTACCGTCTGAACGGCTTTGACAAGCAACCCACTGATCACTACATGCGACCGTATTATCAAGCGATCGAAGGCGATCTCAGCTCTTATAAAAAGCTTTGCGTCGGCTCTAGGCCTCGACACCAAGTTATGCTCGACTACACCAAAGATTTCGTCCAGAAATACAACAACTCCAATCCCAGTTTTATCTTTAGCTTCCACGCTGAGCTCTCACATGACTCGATAAATCTCGTCGGTGTCGCTGACGACGATATCACAAATTGGCTTAAGTCTCTAAAGACGTCTGGCCTTCTCAGCAACACTATCTTAATCATGATGTCTGATCATGGCAACAGGTTTGCTGAGATACGCAACACACTGCAAGGGAAACTCGAGGAGAGACTTCCGTTTTTCAGCTTTGTGTTCCCCGCGTGGTTCAAGCAAAAGTATGCTGGGGCTTATCAGAACTTTAAAACGAATGTCGATCGACTCACGACGCCGTTCGATATGCATGAGACGCTGCAAGATATTCTTCATATTCAAATGAAGGGAGTTATCAAGAAGCCGTCACACTCCCGAGCAATCTCATTATTCAATAAGATCCCCGAATATCGTTCGTGTGCTGATGCTTTCATCGAGCCGCACTGGTGCTCTTGTCTCTCGTGGAAAGCTTTGAACGACACAACGTCGGAAGAAGTCATGCGAGCGTCGAAGGCGGTGCTTGAGACGATCAACAAGTTCACAAAAGACTATCGAAGCGTTTGCGAGGAACTGCGACTCGATGAGGTGAAATGGTCAGCTAAGCTGATACCCGCGAAGAGTCTGCTTCGTTTCAAGTCGAACAAGGACACCGATGGTTTCCTCGCTGATCTCTCCGCCCACACGAAAGTGACAAACGACATGTACCAAGTCAAAATCGTTGCTAGTCCAAGTAACGCTATTTATGAAGCGAGCGTTCTTTATGATTTTGCTGCGAACGAGTTTCGCGTTAAGCTTTCTGATATTTCGCGAGTGAATAAGTATGGGGAGCAGGCAAGATGTATTTACAAAGAGAACCCCGAGCTCCGCAAGTTCTGCTATTGCAAATAAGTTAAATGTTTTACGCTAACTCAATGTCGCTCAACCATCTAAGTCAATCGTTACGAGTCAAAGTTTAACTTTAGTTGGTGATATTCTTCTTTCGGTTCCTTGAGAGTCGCGATAGAAAGCTTTGGACGACCAAAATTATTCGACTGATTAAGATATTGTCAAGGAAAGAAAGTTGTCTTGAAAATTTATTCACTTTGCGTAAGTTACAAAAGGAAAAGTTTGAATAAAATATGAAAAGAATTGTTTTTGAAACTTTTGAAATTCAGAGACTTTTGAGTGTAACGTTCGATGGCCAAATTCAGGATTGTTAACGATTCTTCGGGGGAAATTTCATGTGTCGTTGGAGCAGCTGCTCTGGGCTTAATGGTGACGCAACTTACTCGTCATCCTCCTGCTCCTCGTCCAAGTCTTCGCATTCAGATCCCGATTCTTTGATCTCGTCTTCTTCGTCGTCAGCACTCGAGTCTTCGTCGTTGTATACGCCGATGTCCGGCACTAGGAAATACTGCAAAGGATTCGGCCAGATGTCGTCCTTGATCAACTCTGCGAAGTCATCGTTGACTGGATCTGAAGTGTCGCAGAACCAGTCGAAGAACGATTTGTGTTCAATGTCGCGTTTCTTGTTTGCCTGCGGTTTTGATTGGAGCTCTTTAAGCAAATCCTTTCCTTCCTTCCACTTGATAGCTGTGGAAGTCGATGTCTGTGTGAAGTCAGTGGTCGACTGATTCTCGGAAGCGAGATGATACTCCTTTGTGATGACGTCGTTCTCGAAATAGGGATTCTCTTTGAAGTGGAACGAGATGCTGTAGCCGGTCTTCACGTCATCGAAGTCCTCGACGTAAAGCTTAGTCATGTAATGGAGACAATCTTCTTCCTGATCTTGCAAGATACTGAAATAAAGGAATTGTTTGGGTTATTGAATGATCCTGAATCCTTTCCGGTGGTGTTTTCATAACCTCGCAGTGCAGGAATTCGATTAAACTCACCTGGAGATGCGTGGATGGTTTATGAACGTTGTCACCCAGAATTTGTCTACCTACAAAGCAAAGCGGTAAATCTGCTAGTCGATAAAAGCGGAAATGGGCCAAAATACCTTCGAGATTATTGTTGATCTTCGCTCGTAGAAAGGCTTTCTCAATTTGTTGTACTTCTGTTCAATCTTGAGGATCTCCTCGCTCGCCTGCTCGTTCAATGCATCGATATCGTTCTGGCACGTGTCAATCTCTTCGAGAAGCGACTCTTCTGTGTCCACTTTCTGTTTTTTAGTTGCGGGCTCAACGCTTGCCATTTTAGCTTTGTTTATTTTCAGTTACTCCGTCAATTCGAAGGTCTGCGTTCGGGAAATGACATCAGTTAGAACCGCACTCGCCTAATCTCTTCATGGAGTATTGATTTCTCAGTTTGCGATCTGTACTTACCAGATAAAAAGGAAATAATATTCCGACGATTTCGATTGTTTGTGAATCGCGCTCAGAAAAACTTTACGAATTTTTGAGTTCAGAAATTTTCTTCGTTAAGAAATTTAACGAAGTCGAAATCAATTTTTCTTGTGTCGAAGTCGAATCCAAAGAAATTCAAGAAAAATGGCCTGCGCTAATAAACTGGGACTTTTGGTAAGCATAACTGCGTTGCTACTGATGTCATCTCAAGATTGACGTTGATGTTAAGTCGATGCGGTCGCTGCTGAAGCGTAAAATCATTTGGCAGCTCTGTGGTTATATTTTCAAAGTTATGCAACCAAATTTCTGTTCTCGACTCAAACAACGTCGCCTGGAGCTGATAAACAAGCTAATCCCTTCGTCTTGACTTGTAGGCTCGCAACATCAGCTCGTCGTCGGTTGCTCAGCAGCTGGTGAAACCTCCAGTTCAAGTTTTCGGCATCGAGGGTCGCTATGCTTGCGCCCTTTACTCAGCCGCCTCCAAACAGAAATGTCTCGAAGCTGTTGAGAAGGATTTGACTGGATTCCAAGCCGACTACCGCAAGGACGCCAAATTGAAGGACTTCATCATCAACCCGACCATCAAGCGCAGCCTCAAAGCCGCTGCTTTGAAGGATGCTGCCGCGAAGGTCAAGTTCAACCCTGCCACCGGATTCCTGTTGGAGCAGCTCGCTGAGAACGGTCGCCTGGCCAAATTGGACCAAGTTATCAATGCATACAAGCTCATTATGTCTGCCCACCGAGGTGAGGTTGTCTGCGAAGTCACGACCGCCAAGCCACTTGACGGAGGACAGCGCAAGGAGTTGGAAGCACAGTTGAAGGTGAGTCAATGAATGATTGTCAAACCTAAGCTGATAATCTTGTCGATTTTAGAAATTCATTAAGTCCAACGAAACCATCCATCTCACGGCTAAGGTCGATCCATCTATCATCGGAGGAATGGTTGTGTCGATCGGCGACAAATACGTTGACATGAGCGTGTCCAGCAAAGTCAAGAAGTTCACCGACTTGATTTCTGTTCCAGTTTAAATTCCCCACATGCTCTTGCGCAAACCAATTTTCCTTTCAAATCAGAGACAGAGAAGATGTTGGAAGTTTTAGGAGGCGCTCGATCATCCTGTGGAGTTCTGTAGTAAATTACGCAAACGCTGGAAATAAAAATGTTTCACTTTAAAGTTTAAAGTATAGAAATCTCTCGCTCTTCGTTTCCTTTTTCCTCGGAAGTATGTTTTATTGATCCTAAAGTTCATGTTGGCTCCAACTTCTTGTGGATTCATTGATGATATAAAAACAAGTTGGTTAATATTCAGGCGATTCAATTCTGTTCAATCCGTTGGTATTTTTGCTTTGCTTTGTTAAGACTTGGCTTGGTTTCTTCTTTTCGTTGTCTGTCAATGGAGAGTTCGATTTACTTTTTCACCTGATGAGTTGTTCCTCCACGAATTTGTCCCCATCCAATCAAACTGTAAGAGTGAGAATAAGATCTGTGCCATTAAGGTTTGGTCGTTTAACTCACCGCCAATGTTTCTCAACACGTCGACTCAAAGCAATTTTCTCGCCAACTTCAGTGCAGACCGGACTGGTGAGAGCAATCTTAGCCAAATCAGCCTTTGTTGCTACCACGCGACCGCCAGTACTCAATGATCCAATATTAACCAACAGAATTTCACCCTTCGAAAGCTTCTGAACCTTCGCTGCTTTCTTGTCGCCTTCCATGCGAACGCCAAGCAAACGTTTCAACAAATAATACGAAATTTCCAGCTCGATGAAGATTTCAGGCAAAGCGCCGACAGCGCCCAGCACTTGTCCGACCAAACGGTCAGCACGACAGAGCGTCGGCTCGATCTTTGTTCCGACACCGATGAGACCTCCAGGGACAGCGAACTGCAGTTCGTTCTGCTCAGCGTAGAGCGAAACGATCTTCGAGAAGATTGGACGACACGTCAGCTTTCCCTCGGAGTCTTTGCTGACGAGACCGGGACGAACTTCGATCTCTTGTCCGACCTTCAGCACGCCGCGGAGAATAGACCCGCCAGCAACGCCTCCTTTCAAGTCGTTGACCTCGCAGCCAGGCTTGTTAACGTCGAACGATCTGATGACGATCAGTCGTGGTGGCTCAATGAAGTTTCGTTGAGGAATTGGAATTTTCTTGGTGATGTACTCGCACAAGACTTCAATGTTGTACTTCAGCTGAGCTGAGATTGGGATGATTGGAGCGCCATCAGCAACTGTTCCTTTCACAAACTTTACGATCTGCTCGTACTGCTCTTTAGCTTGGATCTCTTTCACCAAATCGATTTTGTTTTGCAAGATTAAGATGTGCTTGAGCTTCATGATTTCGATAGCTGCCAAATGCTCACTGGTTTGTGGCTGTGGACATGACTCGTTGCCTACAAAGTAAATTGATATTAAGTGCTGAATAAATCGGGGGATCGTTAACGTACCAGCAATCAGCAACAGCGCAGCGTCCATGACGGCGGCTCCGTTCAACATCGTTGCCATGAGAATGTCGTGACCGGGACAATCTACGAAGCTGACGTGACGCACCAGCTGGAAGCGACCAGTGCAAGACGGACGATAGCATGGAAAATTGTCGTCCTTCCCTGATCCACCTGAAGTGTAACAAGCGGGACGTGCACACTTTGGGTTGTCGCACTTGTAGATCTTTGCGTTAGCGTAACCTGGCAAATATAAATTAGAGTTAGTTCGATGCATGTGGATAGTTCGGAATGATTTCTGCTGCTAAGGAAATACAGATCAATGTTTCACTCAACTATCGATATATTTATGATGACTTTAATGGCTTAAAATATGAAAATTTCTTTGAGATTTCATGCTGAGTGGAAAACTTTTTGTACTAAATTTATCTCAACTCTAACACTTTTCCAATAAGCGTAACATTTAGAAATATAAGCGTTTTATCTTTTAGTCCGTTTGAGGTCGATTTTCTTCCGGTTCTCCAGCCACGTTGAATATGCGTCCTCTACACGAGGCCGCGCCGCATTTGCAGACTTGCTCGGTTTGGTAGCGACCCACGATCTCTCCGTTCTTCTTGTCAGATTTCTCATCGTCATCATCATCTTCGTGGTCGCTTTGTTGACCTGAGTAATTAAACGTGAGCTCTTCTCCTTCTCTGATGAGCTTCGAGGCAAAGTAACAAAGTTTGTAAATCGACGAATCCTTCTTGCACGTTGACACTGGCCAGATTCGTAAATTAGGCTCGCACGAGTGGTTGATAAACCTCGAAAGGTTGCCGCTTTCAAAGGCGTCGATTGTGTAGACAGCTGTGGAGGTTTCATCAAAGTCCAGGTCGAACATGTACAACTGCCCGATCTCGTCGTACTTCTTTCCTCGCCTGATTGATTCTTCTTGGTCAATCACTTCTCCGGTGTACTCAATCACGAACGTTCCCGTTGGGATGCTGGTTTTCGTTCTGAGTCCCCAGCCGCGGCCGTCGTCAGTCTTGAAAACGGATAACGGAATCAGTCGAGGCTGCTGCGTTACTCGATTAAGACAGTCATCGCCACATAAGCAACTGCTGTTGCACTCGTAAATCATTTGTGTGTGATTTAAGCGCAGCCGCTTCTTCCCGGATATCATTTTGTAGCCGAACTTAGCTTTGTCGACAGTTGATGGGCAGCATTTCGATTCTCTTGAACATTCTTTGCACTCGCAACCTTCATTTTCTTCAGCGAGTATTTGAGGTGGAAATTTGTTCTCTCGAACGTACTTAAAGCGAGGAAGAATGTCGAAGTCGACATTGTTGTCGATCGAAATACTGAAGACGCGTTTTTCGTGCTCGAAGATTTCCATACTGAACTCTTTGTTGGCCTTACGTTGGGCGACCTCGCGTTCGTGGAAATGATTCAGGACGACCATGTGATAGAACTTCTTTTTGAAGCCAGAGTAGCCAGCTTGGTCTTTGATTAGGTTGTACGTCAATTGATAGCAACGATACTCCTCCGGGTCGAATTTATTAAGCTCCTTCATCACCACCTTCTTGTGTTTCGTATCGTAGGATTTGACTGCAGCAGCTTGTTCTGCGAGAATTGCATCGCACATTTCCTGAATCTTCTCTTCTTCTCCTTCCAATTCGTAACTGAGAAACTTCTCTAAAGCTTCAGTCTCCTTGACAGATTCGAGTGGCTCCCACGTATTGACGCTGGGAGGGTAGTTTTCCCACTTAATTAGCACCATGACTTCATTGGCAACGAGAGCCATAGAACAAATTGCTTCGATGTTGTACATAGTGTTTGGGTTGACGAAAGTGTTACTGCGTTTTCTTTTTGCCGAAGGTTCGAAGGTAAAGCGTTCCGGAGTGTGTGATAACCGAGATGATCTGGTGCTTCTTGTGCTTGATCCAGCTATGCTTGCGCTGTCTGAATCTCGACTGATTTCCTGAAGACTTTTCAATTTTGGTTTGATAACCGAGAACGATAAATTGTCTTCCTGATTGCCGGAGTACTCGAGAAACTTCAAAATGTCTTGGATTTTGTTCGTTGCTTCTTCGTCCTCAATCTGTTGCTGCGCTTTTCGAGATTTCTCAAAATTGGCTCTTCGGGCTCGCTTCATTCGATCCAAGTAAGTTCTTACGTTTCGCTCTCTCTTGGAACTTTTCGTTAAGTCATAAATCTCTTGTTCAGTCAATTTATCTGTAAAGTTATACGATTGTCAACTTCAACTCAAGAAGTTAAACATTTCGTCAACATAGTTTCTGCTTTCATTCGCTTTAATCAGGAAGATTCGTCCATCGTTTGAGCAGCCAACTATTGCGAATTCTATTGCAGTTACTATGGTAGGAAAACTTGTTAAGCTTAGTCTAAACACGAATTGATTGACTGAGTGGGTTAAAGAAAAGTGTTGAGGGATGTTTGTACAGGAGTAAAGCCGCTGTTTGCCTTTGATTTCTCGCCAAAGACAGCAGCCGACAGTAGCAAGAAAATGAGCAAAATAAAAACAGAAATCATGTTCCGAAACAATAAACCACTTCAAGACAGAACTTCGACTCACCCAGCTTGATTGTAATGTTTCGCTCGAGCTCGTTCTTGAAGCGAACTGTCATGACGTTCGAGATGGCTTTGACTACAGTTGATTTTCCGTGGGCTACGTGACCGATAGTGCCAATGTTGATTGTTGCTTGGCGTGAAATGACTTCCGGCGACTGTGGCGTCAATTTCGTGATGTCCTACAAGCAAACAAAGGTTCCAGTCAGATCCAGCGGTATTTGATCAGTTTTTTCAGGCGTTTCGAGGTTAATTTGATTTCTCAATAACAGAGAAGATTGCATGCGTGGATGTTATCAGTTTCCCTTATCGGAAGGGTTGAATAACAAACCAACAACTCGTGAACATCCATGCCAAGTTCTTCATTCAGATTTATGGCGTCAGAATGTCATCGAATTTCACTAATTGTCAGAAAAGCGAAGCCAAGCCAGAAGAATTGAAAACTTCTCGATTTTCTCACTCACCAGCGTAGCTAAGTCTTGTTTTTGAAGGTGCGACTGCCCTTGCTGCTGCTGGTTCTCCGTACTAGCCATCTTCACGCTTGTTGATCTTTCTTTACTGTTATTGCCGATCGTTTTCGTCCCGCAAGAAATCTCAGTTTAAAGCGCCGCAACTTTGTAATTCGCCGAGTAACGAAACCGTCGCAGCTTTGGCCACGCGAATTTCTTCAGTCGAGCGCCCTCGGTCCCTTGGAAACGTAAACAAACACAAAATGGACTTCACAGAGCACTCAGGAGAAGCTGTTGGCTTTGATTCTACTTGGGATAAGAACAAGCAAGTTCTGGTAAGAGATTCAGGCACCGATGTGATGGAGAACAACACGGAATTCAATGAGAAATCTTCATCGACTCAAGAGACGTCAGATATTGCTGTAAGTTAAAAAATCAGGCCCAATTATCAACTGATTTACTAGATATATTGTAGATTCAAGCAACGCTTCAAGTGATAAGTAATTCAAACGATGAAACAGATCAGAAACTCGCCGCTTGGTTGAAGAAAATTATGCCGGCGCTCGAGAAAGAATTGGAAGAAGGACTAACTCCGGCTTCTGGAAACAGCTCACAAGCGAATGATAAACGACTCAAGATAGAAGAGTATCAGGACATCGAGTTGAATCATCACTTCAGCAGCTTGAAGAACTTCTCCGAGGAAGAACTGAACAAAGGAGCAGCAACTTGGCTGTCGATGTCAACGCAAGATTCTCCCGTTCTCGTTGTGTCATGTGCAACTAGACTAGATGACCAAACAACAGCGTTCATTGTAGTATTGGAGCCACGCAGAAGCAGAGCAGACGCTAAGCTTTATTGGCAAGAACTTCTGTGTCTCCCAGTGAAAGAACCGATCGAGTTTCTGGCAACGAATCCACAGAATCGCGACATGTTCGCTGGCGCTTCAGCAGCTGGAGACATTTACATTTGGAACTACAACAACTCACCAGCACTGACGGATGAATCTCGAGTTACTGAAGTATTTTTAAAGGCATCGGAAGACTCAATAGTCGGAATAACATTTCTCACCGGAAATCGACTTCTGTGTTGCCACAGCGACAGCAAAATAATCATCTACAAAGTGACCGGTAAGCAAAGCGCCCTCGTCGACAAGACGGTGAAGATTCAGCCGAGAAACTCAAAGGATCCACAGATCACTAGCATATCTGCAATTCCTGGAGTCGAAGACGAGTTTGTGGCCGGTTTGTTTGATGGAAGTTTGCTTCTGTGTTCACTCAACCAGTTGATGCCACAAGAAGAAAATTTCAATCCAATCATTCGAGAACTTCAATCGCATCAGTTCGCGATCTCGTCGCTGCAACAATGCGAGCACAACAAACGTTCGTACGTCGTTTCATGCGATTTGTCTGGAGAAATTTGCTTTCACGAGATCGACAGTGCTGACAAGAATCCGAAACTGATCGTCAAGCTGCCGCTGCCTTTAAAGAACAAAATTGTTCTCAGACGAGACATGGAGAGGATTTTTTGTCCGATCGAGAAAGGTTCTTTAGAAGTTTTCAAGACTAACAACAACGCAAGAGAATCAGTCATCGAAGGAAAGCTCGGGGGATCCGGAAGCGTCGCTGTGCTGTCAAGAAACGAGTGAGTTCTAATCTCACTAAACTATTTTCAACGTTAAAGTTTTGGTTTTGTATTTCAGATCGTGGCTGGTGACTGGAATATACAACGGAACTTATAAGATTTATCATTTAATCGAAGATGAATAAATGCAACAATGTTTAACGGAGTTTGTCCAGTTCATCAATGTCTGTTTGAGTGAGAAAGAAGTCATCGGAATCGTCAAGTTTCACTCGTTTCTGTTGAGGTTCAGGTGAAGACTCTTTCGGGCTGTTGACAAGGTTGGTCGGCTTTGGTGATTTCTCCAAGGCTTCTTGACTC
This sequence comes from Smittia sp. YW1114-2, assembly GCA_033064975.1. Taxonomy (NCBI): domain Eukaryota; kingdom Metazoa; phylum Arthropoda; class Insecta; order Diptera; family Chironomidae; genus Smittia; species Smittia sp. YW1114-2. The sequence continues at coordinate 5,162,383 of CP093834.1, read as the reverse complement.
GATAAGGAAGAAGTTTCGTTACAGTCAAATTCGATTTCTTCTACATGTTTGCTCTTTATTGGATTGTCGCTGGTTGGCTCGATTGAATTTCCCTCTTCTAAGTCGAAGCCTTCGTTTGTTTGATAAGAAATTTCTTCAGCCTTCTCAAGTTTCGCCTGCAGATGCTGCGTGTTCATCTCTTGAGCTCTTGCTCGGCATTCCTTTGCTGAAATCCATGACAACTCTATCTGATTTCTAGTTGAACAGCCAAACTCTACTGAACGTTTTCTGTATTCTCAGCAGCAGAGTCTAGTCAATCAAATCTCAATTTACCGGCGAATGAAGTAAAGTAGACCAACTTCACGACCTGATTGCAATTGCAGACTTTACAGCTCCACTTCTTCGCCTTCTTGACGATGTCCACTTGGAACATGTCGCACTCACAGCACTTTACAACTCGGAACTCGCTCATGCTGACTTGTGATTGCTTTTTAAATGAGCAGCGGGCAAACCAATCGCTATGTTGTGTTCCCCTTAAGTTCATGCCTGGTTTTCGCCTGAGTTCAGTTTCTCGCCTGATTCCAAACGAACAACTCGTGTTTCTCGATCGTTCAAAGTGCTCAAGTGTTCAAAGAAGATACAAAGTTATTTTTAAGTAAGTAGAAGAAGTGAAAATTTCCCCGAATAAATAAATCTCGGCTTATCAATTCTGTTATCGGCCTTTGATACCGGGACAAGACAATCGACTCAAGTGACGAGACTTGTAAATCAGGTTTAATCAATCGCAAGTGTTGTCTTCTCGTTTCGAGGGAGAGAAACACACCTTAGAGCAATAAGAAGTTGGAATTATGCAATGTGCGGTGGGCCTTACGTGGCGAAGTGCCAACTGCAGCATCAGGAAACATTTATTTGTTGATGGGAGTCCACGAAAATCATTTGGCCTTGAACTTGCACGACGAATGCTTCTCGTGAATCTACGCAGAATTCTTTTTCTTCCTCACAACAAAAACTAACGATTAGCATGTGTCAGGCTGTGAAGCGTTTTCTTGAGACCCTCGAGGCTCTGATTGAATCACAAAACACGGAAAATGCCAATTTTCCTTTAATCGAAGTGGAACTGATTAGTAATTAAAGCTATTACATTCGTCAGACCGTTTATTCGGCTTTAATCAAGTCGCTCTAATCTACTGAATTCCATTAAACCGAATAACGTCCTTGAGGATATTGAGGAAAGTCCCAAACGCTCAAGGATAACGAGGAAATTCCCAAACGCTCCCTTTATCGATTTCCCCACCGCATCTCCCAACAACACAAAAAAAAAGAGCACTAAAACTTAGTCCAAAGCCGAACGAAGAACTCTGACGCCACGCCAAGAAATGTTTTCTCCGTTAGATTGGATTGGGAGGTTGAGTTGAATATGTGGCAGCGCACACATTGTCGTTCGTTAACAATTTATGCCGGCCTCGGTCGCCTAACAGTTTCTGGAAGTGACTAAGACTCGCATGTTCCGCTCGATTCGCTCATCAAGCTTAATTAACTCAATCGGTGATTCATGCAAAAGCTCGCAGCGTCCGACCCGCGCGTTCTAAAGGTCTGCAAGATAAAAAGCTTCACTCGATCGCCGAATGTTCGTTAGAAGCAAATTCGCAGTCGAGTGTAAAGCATATTCACGTTTCGCGAGTTTGGAAAGAGCAAACGTTGAGTTTCTTCAAGTGAATTGTGAGTTTTTGTGCACAACCACCCACAGAGAGTCGCGAAGCAGTCGATCTCCAAAGTATTAGTGTGAGTTGTGGCTGGTTTCCATTTGCCAAGCGATCGACCGGCGTGAGCGAGAATGTGCATTCATGCATAATCTTTGAATTCCAAGCACTGATGATGAGTTAATTGAGTGACGTGTTCGATGATTCAGAGCGTCGCGAGATGATTGTGACTTGACTTGATCAACACCTGACTCACGACGATGACGGCTGAAGAGAAAACATGCAAATTATCAGTTGAGTCACGCGCTCTGGCTTAGCTTCAATTATTTAGCTCACCTCGAGTCGAATTCATTCGAATGGCTGGCGATTCACTCCGCAATCATTAAAGTTTTACATCCAATGGCGCTAACCATCAGACTTGGTGGTTGAGTTTTCCTCGCAGGCTTGGCTGTCGAGGGCGCGGAAATTTCCCATTTTATTAACTGCGCATTTCCATAAACCCTCAGATTGCTATCGATCGTCGTGCATTCCCAGCGCGTGAGATCATTCATCAGCTCGGCTATAAATATTCGACATGATCTTTACGATAGGAAAACCTTCAAGAATCGCTCGTCAAAAGTTTGTTTTATTCATTCACAATCTCTGGGATTTTTTGTTCAGTGATTTAAGGAATTCCTTACAATTTGCTAAGCAAACTTTAAATAAATCAATTGAGATTCATCAAGCGTGTCATCCGACGACTGCAATAGCGTACAACCGGCTTTTTGTGTCGCGCACACTGTTGCAGTTAACTTGAGCTAGAAATGTATGGAAGAGAAATTTAATGTGAAAAGTTAAAGCGCGTGTCGCTTCGCTGTCTGTGTAGCATGGAAACGCCGGCTGCTCCGAAAGTTTTCGCTTTTCTCACACAGAAATAGCTGAGGAATCTGAAACTTTCATGTGTTGAGCAGTTTTCCTCTCCGATGATGTTTATTGATTGTTGTTCCCATTCTCATTTGCAGCTAAGTGCTTGTTCGGAAAAGTCAACGAAAGATGAGTTCAGCAGCCTACTATCCATTCCAAGTGAGTAGAGTTTCAAGTTGTCCGTATGACTCAGAGCTTGTGAAAGCTCCGCACGTTGCCTTCAGAGATTTCTCCCTTCACACCCCCGCAATCCATCACTGATCAATTGCGCTGATTCGCATGACACATTCAAGGTCAATTTTCTTTTGGAGGGAAAGAATAAGCGAACGAGAATGAAATAAAGTAACGATGATGTAATTTTTTTGTGCTCATGAGATTTTAGCTTCGGCGATTCTACTCGTTCCCAGCGACGATGAAGTGTAGAGGCTGAGAGCGATGAATATTTCGCGAATTCCCTCTCTCACGTTGTCTTCTGTATTGTAATTCATCATTCTTACTCGTAAACAAGTTTCAAGCCGCTGAAGCTCGTGAATGGCGGAAACTTTTGATTTCTTTTACGCGTGAGGACTCAAGGCCTCACTTGAAGATTAATTGAAGCGTCGAGAAGCGCTACAAGACTATTGAGCTATTTTAATGAAGATTGCTTTCAAAGACCAACGAGACCTTCCAACTGTCATACCAGGAACTTCTAGAATACGAGAGGGTAATTGGTTGAAACGCGACTTCATTGACAATTTTTCAAAGAAGAAATGAAAATCCTTAAAACCGTTGAACACGTGAAAAACAGGCGAATTCAAACTTGGCGATTCTCTCATCGTCTTTTCACTAAATTCTTCATGTTATCCAAGCCGTCGATCGTTCGATTTAAAGCCGATTAACCGATGATCGCGAAAATACAAACAACCCGTGAGACCTTTCAGCGACCCGACACCGATTTCTGCGCAGTATCTCGTTGAACCGCGCTTGTGTGTTTTGCATGTCGAACAGAATTCAATCATCAAAATGAGCGAGCATACATACGGAACATGTCCTGTCGTATGGATAAGCTTACGCTGGTTGCCGTCGCGATGTTCCGCCACCCAATTATCTAAATTAACTTCCTAAGCTCGCATGGAATTATGAAGAATTACGCGCGGGTTTCAAGAGCGAGAAGGAGCGATGCGATGGTTACACAATTGCGCTGAGCTCTACACGAATACGTGCCGGCGGTATCGGCCTCAGGCATCACAAACGCTTTTATATGCCTCTTTTAATGCCACCACCATAAACAAATTAAACAGAGAAGCAAGACTCGAGTCGGTGATTTCGCTTTTCGGGAGAAGTTTGCGCGTTTGTGTTCCAAGCTTCATTATTTCGCGTGTTATTTTTTCTGTTGCTAAAAGTCAGTGGACGAGTTGAGACGTGGTGTCATCGCGCGGATAAATAGAAGCCAAGAAAACCGCACAGATCACTATTTTCGGAATATTGGGCGTGAATCATCGAGTCATTAAAATTCGTAGTTGAAAGAAATTCAATCGAAAATGAGCAAGCGAACGGTAAATTGAATTTCCGGCTGAAAAGAAAACCAGTGAACAAGCTAATTAGGGTGTGAAGGGTGAAATTGTTGGTTTACTGGATCATCAGTCAACTCGCCCAATGACCTTGACGAGAAAAACATTCCTCGGAGGCCATTTATTGTTGACTGAATGATAACAGAGCGACGACGGGGGAAAATCGATGAACATGTGTCACGCACACGAGTCGCTTCATCGAGAATTCATGAGCTTTGATTGGGATTAATCGGAAAACTCTTTGCAGTGCCAACCAAGTGTGTTCCCAGCGGATCCCTTCGATCCAAATGAGGACGCAGCAGTCTTGCGCAAGGCCATGAAGGGCTTTGGCACCGGTAAGTCTAGCTCATGTTCTCGACGCTTCGGCGGCATTCTTATGAGTCATCGTTTGCAGATGAGAAAGCAATCATCGAGATTCTCGCTCGCCGTGGCATCGTCCAACGATTGGAAATCGCATCGGCCTTCAAGACCAACTTTGGCAAAGATTTGATCTCGGACTTGAAGTCTGAATTGGGCGGAAAATTCGAGGATGTCATCCTCGCTCTGATGACTCCGTTGCCTCAGTTCTACGCAAAAGAGTTGCATGACGCAATCAGCGGCATCGGAACCGACGAGGAAGCAATCATTGAAATTTTGTGCACCTTGTCCAACTACGGCATTCGCACCATCGCTGAGTTCTACGAGCAGCTTTACGGCAACACCTTGGAAAGCGACTTGAAGGGTGACACATCCGGATTCTTCAAGAGATTGTGCGTGTCATTAGTCCAAGGAAACCGCGAAGAGAACACTGGTGTTGATCAGAGCGCGGCAGTCGCTGATGCTACCGCTCTGTTCGAGGCTGGTGAAGGCCAATGGGGAACCGATGAGTCGGTTTTCAACATGGTTCTCGTCACGAGATCGTACCAGCAACTTCGTCAGATCTTTTTGGAATACGAAGCGATGTCAGGACACGACATCGAGTCAGCCATCAAGCGTGAATTCTCAGGAAACGTCGAGAAAGGATTCTTGGCTATCGGTAATTTTCCACGTGACGTTTTGCGCAATTGAAGACTAACAAAATCTCTCTAATTCACAGCCAAGGTCGTCAAGTCCAAGGTCGACTTCTTCGCTGAAAAACTGCACGATTCAATGGCTGGATTAGGTGACTTCGTCAACTCAAATTCGTACTTTAAACTGTTTTCTAACCAGAACTTTCTTCGATTGCTCAGGCACCAACGACAAGACCCTCATCCGCATCATTGTCTCGCGCTCGGAGATCGATCTCGGTGACATCAAAGAAGCTTTCGAAGCCAAATACGGCAAATCTTTGGAGTCGTGGGTCAAGGTAACTGTGACAAATTATTCTCATGAACTAACTAGCTGTCTTGTTGTCTTGTGCCACTGTGAACGATTGACTGTTCGTAGGCTTCTCAGTATTAACATGCAAGCAGTAGGAAAACAATCTTTTCTCATGAAATTAACACATTTCGCGTCATTCTTTCTCGTACTGCTCCGTCCCAATCAATTCCTGAGCGATCCAGCGCTTCGCGACGGCCCAGCCTCGACTGATGTCATAAAAAACCTTTATGCCTCTCTCTCGTCGACGAAGATAAAATTAAACGCGCTTAGGCTTCTCTTCTGTTTGCCACGAATGACTGATGTGTAATTATTTGCCTGTAGTGTTTTTAACACATTTTCTATTCACGACGATGATGTAGCCAGTTTGAAATCACATAGAAATGACGGAACAATATTCTTTTTTAGGGCGATACAAGCGGCGATTACAAGAAAGCATTGCTGGCCATTCTGGGATAAAGCGATCTTTCCATTCCTCCGAATCTCTCGCTCGGTTGAGAAAACCTCTAATCATTAAGCGACACAAATCAAACCAACACAAGCACCCGCAAGAATCATTAAGTTCGATATAGAAAGAAAAGTTTTTTCGTTTGCCGCTCCAGAGTTTCTTGCTTTGAGTGTTTGATCTGTTTTGCACAAACTTAACATTCGTAGAACTTCTTAGCTTGCACGAATACACTCGAAGCGTTGTTCTCTTCTTTTGGTCATGCTGTTCGATGTCTTCTGCTTTCGTGGCTTCTGCCTTCGATTTATATGAAACCCGAATAATGTCAAATAAAGTTATCAAAGCGACGCAACGTTCGTTGGATTTTTGTGAGAGAAACGAGATTATTACAGCAGTCGATCGAAGCCAAATGGAGCAAAAGCTCACCTGCGACTCACGGATCATTGAACGGGCGAGAGCGAGACGGGGCGATCGTAGCGTGATAAGCACAGATACAGCACTTCGAGCAGTTGGAGCTTCGTTCCGTTACAATTTCCAATTAATAAAACTACTCAGGTGTATAAAAGGCTGAACATATTTCATTCTCTCTCTCTGGACTTCACTGACAAAGCTTTCATTTGTTTCTTTGCTTTGCTATTCCTTTAGCAACTTATGCTTTAAACACATCGCACTTCTGACTTAGCCACAAGTCCAACAAGCAAAGAAACAAATGGCGCATAATCCTTTCAATGTCTATTAAACAAGCAAAGCTAATTCAGATTGCATGAGCAGGTCATGCTGACCTCGTAGCTTGAACAATCGATTGCATAACGTTTTTAAAATCAAAATCTTTTCGTTCCGTAGGATGAGCTGAACCTAGAGATCGGATACTTGTTGTTCACACTCGTTGCATATTAAAACAAACAAAACATGCATAGCTTCCCCCTTCTTCATTCTACTTCTTCCGACCCATCACAGCTTGCGTCTGCGATGATCGCGTCTCTCGCGCGAATGTGTTACCAATAATTAATGTTAAATGAAATGTAATTCCATTGCTTGCACGTGTTTCATTGCTTTTGAGTTCCGAACAGTCATTTTGTTGGCCTGTCGCCTTCCTAAGCGGAGGCGGCGTCGTCGTTTGGCTCACACAACTTTTCCTTTTATGTAAAAATTTATTTTTGTTCAATTCAAGTGTTTACCAGCACAGTTCTCAAAATTCCTCAGTTAAGTTTAAATCAAAACAAAAACAATCCTTTCTGATTTTAGGAGGACGCGGGTGGTGACTTGGGGGAGTTGCTGGCTTCTCTTGTTGCGTACTAAGCAACGCTAAAAAGTATTTAACGATAATCGCAGCCTTAAGCATTACCTTCATTGGCACTCGAGAATCATAAAGTTATTAAACTACTTTCCTTGATTTATGTTAACCACTTGTACTCGATTAATTTTGGATATTTTTAATCGTCGCCTTCGCTCGCAAGGTCGACAAATTGTCTTGGACAATTCTCGAAAGTTATCAGTTCAAAGCAAATAAATTTTTACATAAAATCAACTTTTTTGATTGAGTTTTGTTTATGCATAACTATTTATGGAATGTGTTTTGAGCACAATAAAAATTAATGTAGAACGTTGGAGAGAAAGAAACAAACGAAATTGTTCTTTAAATGCTTTCGATTTCATTTCAGGACGACTGCAAGGGCGACTATAAGCGAGCTTTGTGCACGATCATCGGTTAAACCTTTGGCGGCGATCGAGTATTAAGAAAAATCTGAATTCAAATATTTTCTCAAGAAACTTACTGAGAGCAACTTGTTCAATAAAATATTCTTGCTTCTGGCCATCATTAAATCATTTTATTCGTTCTCGGTTTGTTTTCAGTTGGCTTCATTTTCATCAAAGCAAAATATATTTTCGTTCTGCAAAAAATTGGTTGATCAACTGTAATCTCGACGAGGATGAGATTCGAACTCACGCGGGCAGAGCCCACTGGATATCTGCAGCGCCTGTGAAGGCTCCGTTAGCAGTCCAGCTCCTTAACCACTCGGACACCTCGTCCTAACAATTGACAGAACTTTTCCAGCAGTTTTCATTACTTGAACGACTGTTCATCGTCACGATATTCAGTTCAGTGGCTTCGTTTGAACAACTTGCATCATTCTTATCAGCAGTTAAGCCGCACGATTCTCGTCAACGACCATACCATGTTGAAAACACCGGTTCTCGTCCGATCACCGAAGTTAAGCAACATCGGGCATAATTAGTACTTAGATGGGTGACCGCTTGGGAACGTTATGTGCCGTTGGCATTTTCTTTTTAGTTGAGGGGGGGTGGGGGTCTGTTCCGGAAGGAGCAGATTCCTTCCTTTTGCTAATATTCAGAAAGATTCTTTGGCTGCTAACACGATGTTGAGGTTTGAACATCAACAACTTTATTCCACTTAAAATTTTTACATTCAAATTGTTTTTATGAACAATGTGTGAAGGTATTCGTCATTTAACGAGCACACAAATTTCTACGTAACGCAAAACGATGATCCAAGATGAGATGAAATATTGCTAACAAAGCTTCTGCTCCTGACATTGTCTCCAATGACTATGGCTCCAGGAAATTGACCAAAATTAGAAAAAGAAGACTTTTTCAGAACGGGTTTTGGCCAAATCCTTCGTATCCACGTATCATGTTTTGCGAGTGAACTCATATTACAATTTTCTCTCACAAAAGTCGGTGCAAGTCTCCTAAAAATTTACATCTCATACAGAAATTCTTCCAATCATTTGAAATCTCTCGACTCTATTTTGGTGGAGTGTGGATACATTTATCAGATCGTTTTCAGCAAGCAAGTTTATCATATCGTCTGTCTTTATACGAAAGAATAATCAAAGAAATCAGATGGTTAGAATGTATTGCCGCGCTACCATTTATTGCGTCGATTTCAGAAACGTAACCAGGGAGTACGTGAACTTTAATATCTAGAAAACAAAATTATTAAATAGTCTCAAATAATATTTGAAATATTTGAGGTACTTACCGTCAAGAAAGTTTCCATGTTTACTGTGTGAAAGATTCCGCTGTAGCCTTTTATGTTCTGCGCCATCATCAGTATTGTTTGGATGTCCTTGCGATGTTTGATCTTCATCGAGAGCCAGTTCACTTCGTAGATCGCTGCTGCGAAAGCTTCAAACCTTTTGATGACGCGAGTTCCCATCCAGCAGTACGTGAACAGCTGTGTGAGCATTACGACGAAAGCCAAATAGACAACCATTGCGGACGGGTCAATCATGATGGTGATTATGGAACCGCCGAGAATAAAGGAGAGCAGCGAGAAATCGAACAGAAAGACGAACGTGAGGTAATCTTGCGACTCCTCTTGCCAATTCATGACTTCCAAGCTTTTTTCGATGACGACTTCCAATTGCTTCATTATGCGACGGTCGTGGACGAGATTTTCGCGGTCATGATCGATCGACAGTTGGCCCAACCTCTCCAACGACGAAAAGAAAACGTCAAGTCTAAGGCAAGTATGGTTGATAAGGATAACCGTCAAAGCGTAGAAGGAGACAAAGAACGGTGCGCATGAGAATAAGACTAGACATTGATGAAGATAATTAACCAGCCAATTGATCGAGAGATCGTCGAAAGGCAGAAACAAAATGTGAGCGGAGGATGGCAGACGATTTTCTTTGAAGAAAACCGCCAACACGAACAATGACAACAATGCAATAACAAATTGAACCGCAAGAACCATCGAAGCCAGAAATTCTCTCTTGCAGTATTGCAGTGTCAGTGGCCTCTCGTTGAACGACGTTTGCGCTGCTTCTCTGTTTGAAAAATTAGATAAGGAAACATAGCCTCAACAAAATAAATTCGACCTTTCTGTTAAAATCCTCCCGATCAGAGTTTTTGTTTTCTTGCACTGGGTGATCTGATAAACTTTAAACACGAAGTTACGAGCGAAACCCACTTGAGACAACAATTTAATATTTTTCGGACATTTTCGGCAAAGTTCAAACTCACGAAACAATGCCACGACTTCCGTGAGCTCTGTGAACCGAATCTCATCCGCGAATTTTGCATAACAGCCGAGCACGACCAGAAAGCTGATTTGATGAACCAGACTGAACTTGACACTGAAAACAATAATTCTTGTTGACCCAATTCGAGTTTGAAATATGAGATTTACTATGTTGAGAGCTTTCGCTTTCCTTCAATCACTGTGTAAGGATCGAAAAACTTTTCTACAAACGTCAAAGCACGAGAATGTCGAGCGGAGTAAATTTCCATCTTGACTGGTTGAAATGTTGCGTGAAACTGAAATATTTTCCTAGCCTCTGTTTATTATTTTCTCTAGCCGAGTGCACTTGAAAGGACAGAAAAGCTCGTCGTGAATCTTTAAATAATACAAACCATGGGAACTCGACAAATTTTATCGACAGGTTAATAAGAAACTGCAGTCTTTCGAGTCTGGTATGGAGCAGCTGTTTCGTGTATCGATTGTTCCTTGCACTTCAAAAGGCGAGAAAGTTAGTTGTTGATCTTTGGATGTCCCGATGTTCTAGGGGCAAATTGAAACCACAGTGAACGATGGCTACAGTATAAAGTGATAATGTTTAGTGGCGCTTTTTGATTGACTGCAGCTTCAGCGAAAAGAAAACGTTCGCTCTTGTCGTTGGTTCGTTGTCACAAATTGTGACTCACAATCGCCCAGAATCTAATTCACTTATCTACCAGTTTCAGCCGCACGACTCTCGTCAACGACCATACCATGTTGAAAACACCGGTTCTCGTCCGATCACCGAAGTTAAGCAACATCGGGCATAATTAGTACTTAGATGGGTGACCGCTTGGGAACGTTATGTGCCGTTGGCATTTTCTTTTTAGTTGAGGGGGGGTGGGGGTCTGTTCCGGATGGAGCAGATTCCTTCCTTTTGCTAATATTTAGAAGGATTCGTTGGCTGTTTCATCGAGATAATTAGTTTCAATTTCTTTCGCTTAAAATGTGAACTCTCGAACTTATTGCAGAGCCTCGACAAGTTTTTATTTCGCCTCAATGTCCGCCACTTGGTTTGATCCATCAGCTCGTGATCGGTGACAAGTCTCGCCTGTCATTCGGCTTTTCAACGATCACTAAACCTGTTACGGAAAACTTCAACCGGTGCAGCTACGATTGATTTAATTAGCTTCACTTCCCTCTCGCCGCATAATCAAACCGTTATCGGGATAGGAAAGCAAACAAACGTCAGACTTCGATTGGCAGATTAGAAGCTGCGTTGATTAATTGTTTTACCGCCACGAAGCGTTTCACGTTTCGTCTGCTGCATCGCGTTGTGTTATGACAAATGACGTCTAATTATCATTAAAGCGATGTGGTCCGATCTGCGATCAAAGCAAGAGATCGAAGCATAAACTGCAACAACCGCGAGTCGTTTCCTTCGATCGATGTCGTGCTATTACCTGAGACTTTGTAATTTATCGTTCGACTGATAAGAAATCCGCTCGATCAAGACCTACATCGCAGCCGGAGATGATTTACTGAATCGATTTGCCTCTAAATTCAAGTTTACCATAATTTTATTAATGATTTCTAACTAAGTCGATCGCGTCGAGCGTAAAATTAACCGTTTTGTTGTGAATGAGTCGAGCGGAGCACGAACAGCTCGGCAAGCATTGAATGATGAAACATTCGCCGGTGATCGTCAAACGTTACTGACGCCGGCGTGCTGTTCGTATATTCAAACCTGTAAGATAAGAAGTCAAGGGGCAATCGAAGCTTTTGTTTTAACACGGAAATTTATTTTATTTTTTTGGGACAACAATGAACGACCAACTAAAATGGAACACGACGCGCGCCTTTAAACAGACAGGACAGAAGTTTCACTTATGCGGCGACCTTTTTCTTCTCATGAGTGAACAACAAGTCATCGAAACTGTTGGAAATGAGGTTCGGCATAAGCTTAATCCAGAAGATACAGTAGATCATGTAGCCGGGGAGGTAAATTTCCTTGCGATTCTTAGCGACGCCTTCGAGCACAGACTTGGCAACGCTCTCGGGCTTGACGACTCCGAACATTCCAAAGAGTCCAGTAGTGTCCGATGTGACTGCGACCTTCGGGAACACGTTGGCGACAACGGTTTGGATCTTCTGAGCCTTCGATTCCTTGAGCTCACGGGAAATGCTTTCTTGGAGGGTCTTGATGGCGTTGCGAGACTCGTAGTCGGCCGAACGGATGAACACGAGGCTTCCCTTGCCATTGCCTTTCATGATTGGTAGCACGATTTTAAATACCTGACAATTGAACTCTAGGTTAGCTGAATGCAACAGCAAACAATTGAAAGGAACTCACTTGGAAGTATGTGGCCACGAGGTTTGACTCCATGCAGTTGATAAGAATGGTGATGTCGCCGACGTCCTTTGTGATTTGGTCAACGACTTGGACTACCTGCTCTCTGTGGGTCACGTCGCACTGATAGAAGAACGCTTTCGGGCCGCCGGGATTGGCATCGTTGAGGCTTTTCACGAATGTTTCGCCCTTCTCCTTATCTGCATCGACACAAATGACGGTTCCCTTCATTTTCACAGCTTGAGTTGAAAACGAGCGACCAAGAATTGTGTCCGATCCGATGATCTTGTGATTAGAAAGATGGAGAGATGATAATGGACGGGGCAACGTGGTGATTTTTCAGTGACTTACCAATGCGATTTCGTTGTGAAGTGGACGAGCTGGCAGCGAGAACACGTGGTACTTGAAGAGCGACAAGACCAGCCCAATGCCGGTCATGTAGAACTGGATGATGACGTACGGAAGGTGCAGGAACATTTTAAAGTACGTTAAGAAAATCCGCAGAATGGCGTCGATGAAACCCATCGGCGTGAAATCTTCCAAAGGTGAAACCTGTCGATGAAATCAGCATCGAATTAATCTCAATTTATCACACGATTGCTTCCAACAACTTACTTCAAACGACATCTTGTATTTTACAAAAAACGTATACTTCTCTTTAAAACAAGTGACTGGCCTTGCTGGCTTCGATAAAAGAAATGTGGGGAATTCGAAGATGGGCCGCCTTTTAAAGCCGCGCTCTCAGCACTTCGGGCTTTCGAAAATCTGGAAGAGTCGCGACATGCTGAGAGGGTGACACGACAGTTAGCCGAAGATCCTTCGGAGTTGAGCAGCAGATACGACAGTGCGAACCTTAGCACGAAGCAGCGCAAGCGAAAGAGCCAAACCAAACGAGAAATTCTTGTTTTGGACTTTCATGTGCCTTTTGAAAAGTCGGAAAAACTTTATGTCAAGTTGGAAGCTCATAATTTCAAACCTCTTCGATGCCATCTGCACTGACGAGAAAGCGCGAATTGCTTTGCTAATCTCGAGTACCTAAGTGAACCTTAATCGCTCATAAAAAGCTTCGATTACTGTTCAGTTATTTTCCATGGTTTTAATGACAAAGGAGTGTGATTGTCTGAACATATTTCGATATCATTTATGAGCGTTTATCAGGAACAATCTTTGCGAGCTGAAAGTGTTATAAAATATGATTTAAAGCGTCCAAAAATATTCAAAAGCCAAATAGATTTTCTGACAAACTTTCAAGTTTATTCATAAATTTTCCCAGTAAAAAATTTACAAGATTAAACATCAAAATCGTTTCATAAAATCATCAAATGGTTCAAAGGATTCATAATTTAATATTGAACCAGATCGGATAGGAAGGAACGAGCGAAAAAGCTCAACAACTACATCGTCAACTATAAACTCAACATCTAAACAGTTGGCTAATCTTCCCATCTAAACAATTTTCCATCTTGTCGTTAAACTCAGCTGGGTTTCCTAAATTTGTAGATCGTGAAATTCGATTAAGTATTCTTACAAGTCTACGTATGAAAGTGACAAAATCTACAAAGATTTCTCTGATTCGTAATTCAAATATTTTTAACACTAAGCCTGATAGTTCGTTGGCGACTTGTGAGCCACAAGTTGTGACATTTCGAAATAAATTCTGACGATCTAATCGATTCCAATTTAACGAACAGCAATTCTTGATCCTAATCAAAAAACCTTTATGATCAAAAACTGCAATCGATCCTTGATTATCTGGAAAAGCGAGAGCCACCGAAACAGGTAAACTCATCCTGCAAATGTTTTTGTACTTTCTCGAAGAAACTTCGAACCATCATCGCGAAATCTTCACCGAAATCATAATAAAACTCAAGACGGTTTTTCTCTAATAACAAATTTCTTTCTTTATTTGCGGCTTTCAAGTTCACTAAAACTTGGGAGAAAATATAAATCGACAAACGAAATGAAATCATAAACAATTTCCACTTAGACGAATAGGTTAATTAGTTCTCGATTATCGATAATAATACACATGAAAACCTAAAATATTTCTCTTTTGATTATGAGCGAGACGAGGAACTCGTCTCCTTACGTTAAATGATTATGTTTGCTTCTTGATTCTGTCCTTGCTTTCAACTAAACTTACAGCGGCCTCATGCAAGAACACATAAATTATGTAAGAAAGAAAATTTCGCTAATTAACTCTAACAGATTTGGAGAGAACGTGAAAATTAGGAGAATAAATTTTGATTCGTCGATGTAGAAAAACAAAATCGCGACTTTGGGGGTTGTTGGGTCTTAAACCTAAACTAATAATAACGTGGAGCGTCGTCGGGAACACGAAGCATCTCTACACGAACGAGTCGCTTCCGTTCGATTGGTTCTCGATTACGGCTTTTCCGCCAACTTCCGCTTGCGGTGCAGTTGAAATTTTATTTCTAGAACGGGAAAAAACTGATCGTTGTTTCACGCTGTTCAATGGTTTTCTTCGTGGTTAGTCAGTGATTGCCGGCAAGATCAAACGTTAGTGCAGAGTTTTGTGTTATGATTTTGAGTCCGCGAAGAGCTTCCGCAGTTAGAAAAAGCTTTTCGATGCCAATTTATTCGTGTCGAAAGTGCGTTAAAGTTTACAGTCGTGGCAGCATAGGCAGAAAGCAAACATCCATCTTACCTTGGCGTATTGTCACGTTCATTAGAAGTATTGCTAGCGTTACTCATAGTTAGATTATGATTAGTGTTTAAGTTATTTGCTTTGTGATTATTTGTTAAGCTCAAGCCATTGGTGTCACTCAACGAACTTTTTGTGGCGCGGTTGACGACGGTTGACGATGTTGAGGCAGGGCGGAGGCGCATGTCGAGCTCGGAGTCATCGCTTGAATCGTCGCTGTTCTCACTAAAAATTTAATTTAAATTATATAAGTTTGAAACGAAGAGTTACAAGTTTACCTTTCTGTCGCCTCACTGTCCTCTCCATCCATAGCCTGTTGAAGATCGGCGATCCTCTGAAGTGCGAGCCGAAGATCGCCTCGCGCTGATGTTGATTCAGCCTCTGAAGTCTCTAATCTTTTCTCCAACTCCTTTCGCTTGTTGATTCCTTCTTGCTCGCGGTTCGACGCTGAGTGGAATTCATCACGAAGCTCGCGTAAGCTCTTCTGGGTCTTCTTCAGAGCTTCTTGCGCGTGGGCTTCCTTCGTTTTAACTTGCATTATTTCGTTCTGAGCCTTCTCGACAGAGTCTTTCAGTCGATTGCATTGAACTTCGAGACGAGCGCGCGTCATGTGTTCAAACTCAAGACGAGACTCGAGTTCCTTCGTTCGCAGCTCCAGCCGCTTATTTTGGAGATTCGAATTGGAGTCGCCCATGCTTTCAAAGTTGTCCAAGCGTGAAGTCAACTCGGAAATTTGCTCCTTCATCGAGTTCTTCTCCGATTCCAGTTCGGATATCTTGATTTCGTAATCGGTCAATGCTGCTTGTTCCGAGCTAAGCTGCTTCACCGTCGCGCTGTACTTCTTCATCAACTCACTCATTTCTTCTTCGTTTTCATCGATTTGAGCCTGAAGTTCAGCACGATCACGCTGGGCAGCGGTCGCCTTCTCATCTGCTTCGTATTTCGCTCTTTGAACGTCATCAAGTGTGGCTTGAAGATCAGCAAGTTCTGACTCGGCAGTCTGTCGAGCTTTCATGGCAAGTGCTCTAGAGGCTTCTGAGTCTTCGAGCTGGTTCCTTAGCTGACGGATAATGGCCTTGCCTGTAGAATCTGCTTTCGAACGTTCGATTTGAGTCTGCGCATCTCTCAGAAGAGCTTTGCATTTTCTCAATTCCTTCTTGAGCTTTTGCGATGCGGCCTCTTCTGCTGCTCTCTCAGCTCGATCTTGATCCTCGAAAGAATTCAAACGACGTTCAAGTTCATGTTTTTCACGAAGCAAAAGCGTTCTTTCCTCATGCTCCTGCTCGAGCTGGCATTCGAGAGCCTTGATCTTCTTGTATGACGATCCTCGAATGTCCTCAATCTCTTCGTCTCGCTGTTGACCCTCACGGCGAGCGTCTTTACGCATTGTTTCCAAGTTCATCTCAAGTCGAAGCTTTGCTTGTTCGAGGAGCTAGAAATGTTGATTAAACTTAGAATGATTCCTATTGAATAAACTGTCAATCTACCTGAATTTGACCAGCTTGCTCATCAAGCTCTTCCTCTTGTTCCTTGCATCGTTTCTCAAAATCAAGCTTGGCACGCTTGAGCTGCGCAATTTCTTCTTCGGTGCTTCCATCGAAGGTCAACTCCTCAAGCTCGCGGTTCAGCGACGAAACTTTCTCCTCCTTAAGCTCTAGCTCAAGACGAGTGTCCTTAAGAATTGAAAACAGAAAATCAGAATGAAAACCATAATTCAATTTGTAAATTACCGCCAGGTGTTGTTCAAGTTGGAACTTTTCTGCAATTAGGACGTCCTTCTCTCTTGACAGCCGATCCTTTGCCTGTCTCTCCTGTCGTGTTGAGTCCTAGAAAGGTATTCCGTTAACAAACAACAAAACAATTCAACAATAACTTTGATCTTCACCTGAAGTGCTTGACACTCCGAGTCGAATTTCCGTTGACGCTTCTCCAGCAGGTTGTTACGACTGTTCTGTTCCTCTAGCAGCATTCTCAAGTCATTCATTTCGTTGGTCATCTTCTGATTTTTCCTCTTCCACTGAGCGACAACTTGACGCTGCTCTTCAACTTCTTCATAGGCGTCGGCGAGTTTCTTCTCCAGCTGTTTCTTCAGACCAACGAGTTGCTCTAAGTCGTGCTCGTGCTGCGTTTGCAAACGCTTCTTTGTGAACTCCAACTCGCGGGCAACACGCTCGTACTTGAGACGGTAGGCGCTGCTGGATCCTTCATCATTATCACCTTCTTCTTCCTCCAAAACACTGCGAGAAAATAAAAGTATAAAATAATTAAGTTCGTCAGATGAAATCATACCGAGGTGAAAGCAATTTTCTCATCAATTGCGTTTTTAATAAACAGAAAAACTGCGCGGAAGGAAAGCTCGCTCACACGCGATGAAACGTGGCCTGCAACTTACCCATTTAAATCGGATTTAGCGCAAATTAGTTCCATCTCTAATTTCTCGGACGACTCTTGAAGGTTGCGATACTTCATCTGGTGCTCGTCGAGTTCCTTCTCGAGCCTCACACGTTCACTCTGCTCTGCCTCGAAGCGCTCGCTCGCCAAATTCGATGTTGAATGCTCCTCGGCTAGTTCGACTGTCATCTCTGATAACTGCGGTTAGCGAATAGAGAAGCGAATGTAAACAAATGTTGAATAACAGAATTTTCTTGCGGAGACAGAAAACTATCTGAACGTCTGATCACCATGAAAAGCTATCAATTTACAACTGCTGAACACGACAACAAGCTCCGTTCACAGAATCTCGAGAAGTTTTACTTCCTCGCATCTAATCGATCGAGAGCGATTTAATTAGCCGCTAACAATTATGGCAACTTTATTATGACGCAAACTTGTGAAAACTGTGAGAAACGAGAAGCAAACGAGAGCAAAACTACGCTTGCCTACGGAGTTTATCATCAAGCTTTGGAGCGATAAGAGATTTGCTGGCTGTTTGCTTTCCCGCTGAGAGCAACGTGGAAACGCTCAGAACGACAACTTCAATTAAGAAAGGAAATCTCATAAAATTGTTTGGCCAAAGATAACAGGAAACGAGTTAAAACTTTTCGTTCGAACTTCAAGAATTTTTAGTATCGACAATTGGACAACTGAGCCTAAGATTCAACAAGATGTGATCGTGATGATGTATCTTTGCGAAGATGTTTTAAAGGTAGAAGTGACAGCGTTGGGTTGTTCGATTATGTTGAGAAAATTCGATCAGATAGTTTAGAAGACTTTGGGGTTCGTTGGCCCGGTTGAAATTTGTAATACAAAAGTTGTATCGATCGTTTTTTATAAATTTATTTTTTTGCAAATCCCAATTTCGCTTTCACAGTCACTCAGGACATTCAACGGCGTCTCCACCCAGACTTTGTGATTTAATTATCAACGCGCCTAATCGAGAAGCTAGACGATGAACGGATAAGACTTAGTTCAAGTTGCTGGAGTGAACAATTCCTTTTGCGAGCGCAATCGTTTCTAATAAGGAGACTGAACAGATTATTTTAAATGCAACATGGCTTGTTTACATTATCGAGTGGATTGGCTGTGAAATTTATTATCATTTGCTGTGTTGCCGAGTTTCCTCTTCGCATGCAATTTACGATTCTATTAGAACGCGACGTTTCAGCAACGAGTTGTCTATTTATAGCGGCGAATCGCAAATAAATCTGATCCATTTAGAAGAGTTTCGAGATCAAGTCGTCGGTTGGGTTTCTTAATCTGCTCTCACGACGACACGAGTTGCGACAGATGCATTCACACACGCAATCCATCACGCGAAGTGTGACAAGAGACTCATTTACGCAATTTATCAAGAAAGCGCGATGATTTCCAAGCTTACCAGCGAATTGCCGAGCGATCTGCGAGTTGGATTCGATCCAATTTTACGAGGCTTGAAACCAGAGAAAGGTTTTGTTTCGCAAGCAAAGATGAAAAGGAATTTTCGATCAATAAACATGCAAATGACTTAATTGAAATTTTATTGGTTTTGTGTCTTTCGCAATTAAACTCATTTACGACCTTCGCGTCTTCTTCGTTTCTGCTTTCGAAGCAATGAGGAGCTCATGAAAACATTTGCTTTATTGATCGTCGATCGATTTATTTCGTCGACAAGTCTCGCTGATATTTCATAGCTTGGCAAATGAGCAGACGAAACATTTTTTACGCAAACTGCTCTGGCACTCGACATCTCTCGTTACACAATTCGCTCGATTTGGATTATTAAAGGCGTCTTCATGATTCATTGCGCCTCGCTGAACAAAAGAGAAAAATCATCTTCGTTGTTTAAAAATAGTTTGAACATAATTTTCAAGCTGTCACTCATTTTTTTTTTGTTTATAATTAAGCGAGTTACAGCGTAAACAATCTCCGATGCATAACATCGTGTCTATCAATTATCCAAATTAGATTCAATTACGTCCGACTAATTCTCTCAAACTCTCGCGCATAAATCAAATCTCGACAGTCGCGCGGTCCAATTTTCTTTCGCCAGCTTTTCCGGCTTGCGAAAATAAATTTTCTCCTTCGTCGATTGCCACAAAATTTGTTAAAACAATTTTGCTCCACTTCAAAGGGAATTTATTTTAATTGGAGAAGTTTCCATGGCGGCGCGAAAGAAATTCTCCGTCACGGGATCAATTCGCCATTGACAGAAAAGTCCCGCGGCGGAAACAAAGATCAACAATTCACCTCTTCATCGCAAACAGTTCGGTCGTCGTCTTCGCCGAGTTCGCTGGGAATTTCGTTGATATCACGAGACATTGAACGTCTTAACGATGGCTGCTTACTCATGAGTTGAAAGCCTCTTGATTGAATATTCGCAGCACTTCTTGAGCGACCGAGGCTGCGATCTGACGATCGCTGTTCCCTCTGACGCTCGATGTAGCTCACAGTGTCACTTTTCTTGCTGCCCATCGCCGACCACTCTTCCATCACATGGTCGGTTCGTTTCAAGAAACTCGAGATCTGATCCGTTAGATAATGGGACGCTGTTGATTTCTCTGAATGGGCAGGCGAAGCTCTTAGCGACTGTCGGATCGGTTGCTTCACGCCCAAAACGAAAGACAAATTCGCATCATACACGACTGGCGATTGTTCCATTTTATAAAACTCGTGGACGTCTAGCGAGTGATCGGTGTACGATTGTGGAAACTGTCGACGAGGCGTGGTCCTCGACCTGGAGCATTCCGAAGATCGCCATGAGTCATAGTTGCTGAGAGACGAGCCACTTCGTTGTGTTGATTGAGAATAGGCTGGGGATGGCGAGCGTGACACGTAGGAGGATTCATGTGACATGCTTCGACGATCATTAAGATCGTCTGACACGAAAGTGCGTGTTACGGGAATTTTGAGTTTTCCATTCTGAATGTAGCGTGATTTAGGTGGCGGTGGGAGCTTTGATACGGCGACTTCATCCAGACTCGACCGTTTGATCGTGGGAACCATTGGCCGAATCATAGGACGAGATGTTCGCTTTCGAGGTGGCAGCGCAGACAAGAACTGCTGCGCGGACGGGACGGGTTGCAGCGAATTCATCATTGACACTGAAGGCGAGAGGGGCATGACTTCTATTTTTGCCTTCTACTAATTACATCATTACGCAACCGCTTTACGCCCCAATAACTCTCGGGAAGTTTACACGGATTTCTGAAATTCTTCGGTTGTTGTCACACGCGCGATAAATTTTCACTATCAAAAATTCATCCAAAACGATCAACAAAAATATTTTCCTCGAGCTTCGCTGTGACTAATCGCGAATTTATTTTTCAACTGATTCAGCTGGTCGTGCCGCGGATTTTCTTTTCTCTTTCGCCTGGTTTTCTTTCCTTCGGGTTCGAACTTTTCCCCGAATGATTGTTTTCTCTTCAATCTGATGCAAATTCCTGGCGAGAATCCGAGAAAGATTTCGCGCGATCGTTGCAGCAACACAAACAAACAATCGGCAATTGTTTTCTGCTCTCTGCCACCTCACTGTCTCCCACGCACTCTCGCGATCAACTAGAATGCATCACGCATCCAACTTCAACGGAAACGACGGATAGACTGACCAGAGCGCTCGGGAAATTTTAATTTTTCCATCGCGAAGACACTGTGTCATCAAGAAAGTTTTCCAACGAAGCAACAAGTTGAACGTTGAATCCTCGCGATGTGATTTAATTTTAGCCACGCGTGCGAGTGTTTGTGTACAAATCGGCACGACGAGAATTTTCCCCTATTTATTTTGGTTTTCCCGAATGCGATCGCGAGTGTCATCGCGTAATTTCTCAGCTCACGCCCGCTCGACAGCCTCAGGAGTGAGCAGACCCCATTGACGATAGAGCGTCGTCGCGATCACCTTTATTTATGAGTCGATTCACCTTCGTTTTGGTGGGTTTTGTTTTGTTTTCCTTGTCGACCGACATCGGATTGCAAGGTCAAACAAACGTTGCCCTCCAACGAACATCCAGACTGCGATCCGTTTTGAAAACGGTCGACAACCATGCAGCGCATCCACTCAGCATGCACAAATTAAACCTTCACAGCGATTAAAGAACTTCGGCTCGAAAAACGAATTCGATCTGCGAGCCAATTTGTTCCACATAAAGTGGATTCCTCGACATCGCAGTTTCGTAAGAGTCAGAGAAGGCGCGGAGACGAAAGAAAGTGAAAGTTTCCCCATGCGAATTATTATCAGAACTCATTAATTGCGACCCCGCAAGCCACCGCGCGGCAAAACTTATGCGAGGCAATCAGATGGAGCGTGAGGTCATTAATTATTGGTACTCGGTTGCATGACGGAGAAGAAGAAATCAGCTGAGCGATCATTTACGATCTCCGGCGACTTTTATCTTGCGCAATATTTTGAAGGATGAAAAATCATTCATGAGGAAAGTTTTGACGCCACAACGAGATTAATCGTTGTGTCCGCGATTGAGCTCATTGTCACTTGGGCGCTACGAGTGGCGGGACGCCAACGAAAGAATTTGCATGTTCGCAAAATCGAAACATTTAATTGAGGGATTCGAGTCAGCGCCGGGAAGAGAGGAAATGCCGTCCGAGTCCCATTCTCTTGTCAGCTCGAGTGCTTTCCGTTGGCCGAAGTCCAATTCATCATTTTTCGTGTAGCAACTTCTTCAGAACATAAATAAACAGCGAGAGGAAAATGTGAAGTCGGAAAATTCAAGCTCGAAGGCGGAGGCGATCGGACGTGACATAACGAGATCGAGAGACGATTTCCGGTCTGTTGTGCAAGTCAATCAGGTTTCGGTTTTCGCAATCGACAGTTTCTCAATCGTGAGATCATAAAATATTCAATTCAACGGCTCATGCAACTTTGGTTGGGCGGATTTATTGTCTGTTTTCTCTTCGCGACTCTTCAACAACAATCTAACGAAATCGTTTTTCTCTCTTGGCTCGCTTGAACATTTCCTACGATTTTTATCGTTGCTGTAGGTCAGTGAATAGTGAGCCTATCGATGGACGTAAAAGCGAGATTAATGCTGCTGGAACCTCAGCTGCAGTTAAAAATCTCTAATTGCAGTTTACGGTTCGCTTTGCGGGTCTTTCTCGAGCATTTTATGACTTGTGCTCGCCCCAACGGAATTTCTAAGTTTGCGGGCAAAGCTCAAGCCAGTTGAACTTTTCTCCACAAACGGAACTTTCTGTTCTTATCAACCGCGACTCTCTTTTTTCGCGTTCACCAGTTTTTTGTCGAGTTTCAATATTTTCAGCCTCTCATCAACATTATTATAATGTTCCACATAGTTCTCTTTAGTCTTGAAGTGATAGCGCGAGTGAATAAGTCGATCAATGGACTCTCTTCGAGTTTTTATCGTTCTCTGTTTTGTGGTCCAGCAGTTTGCGGGCACCGCTGAATGCTCCGGTGAGTCATAATTCCTCGACCCACATTGGCAGCAAACCGTGAATCAGTTAGAAGTTCAACTTCTGATAACGTTCCATTGATCTGATTTCTTCTCCCTTGAAGCAACCGAGCTAAACTTCCGAAGAACGAAGCGGCTGGCATTGAATTTACGTCAAGTAAGAGTTGAATTTTAACTCAAATGTCTTCAACAACGTGAAAGCTTTTATCGTTTTGCGCAGCCGAACAAAAATTATCAGCAATGTGTTACTCCATCCGGTAAAAGCGGTCATTGTAAGCACATGCAGCACTGCATAACGAGCGATATTAAAAGCAACTTTTGGAAATTCTTCGACTATGTTTGCGTGATCGAGCGAAGCGCGATTGGAGTTTGTTGCCCAGACGAGATTACTGAAAGAAACAATCCGCTGGTTGCGAGGCTTCCAGCTTCGGGAAGCGATCACGTTGAGCCTTGGGAGATTCAAGATGAAGAGAACGATCAGCAACAAGACGCTGGTGAAGATGAAGAACGTGGATGCGGTGTAGCGACGAAGCAATTCCCGAAGATCGCTGGGGGAAGGCCAGCTGACCCTGGCGAGTATCGTAAGCTTACAAAGTATACAATTCAGATATCAATGGCTTATGCAACTTTGTATCAATTGAGTTAGCTTGGATGGCTGCGTTGATAACGAAGAACGCAGCGACTGGTGCATTCTGTGGAGGCGTCTTGATCACCGACCGCCACGTTTTATCAGCTGCGCATTGCTCAAACCGAATTAAAATTCAAGATTTGTACGTGCGCCTTGGCGAATATTCATTTGAAGTTGCAAACGAAACGAGAACTCGAGATTTCCGTGTGGCGGAGATTCGACAACACTACGACTTCGATGCTGCAACTTACGAGAACGACATTGCGCTTCTCAAATTACTTCGTCCATCAGTCTTCAACTCCTACATCTGGCCGATCTGTATTCCGCCGGTGAATGACAACTACGAAGGCAAACGCGCGGTAGTCATCGGATGGGGGACTCAGTTCTTCGGAGGCCCGCACTCGCCGACTTTGATGGAAGTTGCCGTTCCGATTTGGCGAAACGAAGATTGTCAAGAGAAATACGCGCACAAGATCCACGAGACTTCGATGTGCGCTGGAGCCAATCAAGTCGACTCGTGTCAAGGTAAGTTGAAACTCGGAGAACTAATTCATATCTAATTACATTTCTCTCATTGGTTCACACTTTTAAAGGAGACAGCGGGTGAGTTGTCTTCAGCTTTGTCTCGTCATCCAACTGATTTATATTTTCCAGCGGCCCTTTGATGATTCAGCTGCCTAACCGCCGATGGACTGTCGTCGGAGTTGTATCGTGGGGAGTTCGATGCGGCGAACCTGATCATCCCGGAATCTACACGCGAGTCTCCAAGTACGTGCAGTGGATTATCGAGAATGCGACATTTTAATTCATTCCGATAGAGATTGCGATGCCAACAGCGAGTTAAGTTAATTATTATCTTTCAATTACCATTAGAAAACATTTGAAGAGACTGGGGAGCATTAATCAATGACTTAGGCGTTGTAATGTTTTGCCATAAGCCGTTACATGCGATCGACTCAATCGCATGAATTGCATTGAATGACCATTAACTTCTCGCATCCCACCCATCGAGATTTATGTTCCGTGTTTTCTCTCGAGCAGTTGCAAATTGATTTTTATCGACTTTTAATTAAAACAACCGCAAATGGGTGTAAAGAAAAAGTCCACGAGGCAATTAACTCAATTCTTCTTTTTGAACAACTCACCTTCGCTTCCAGCTTTGAGTTTTCCGTTTTGAGAGAGCTCCGATCGCCTTCCAGTTTCTCCATCTTGGCTTTCAGCGCAAGCAATTCATCGTTGGCGATTTTCAATTGTTCCTCGGTCCGATGGACGTTCAGGAGTGGCGTTACTCGTACCAGAAGGCGCCACCAAGGCCAATCGCGGACTTGCATAAATGCGCGGACATTACGTTGAATACAACGAACGGCCAATTCCTAATAAGAATTGTGTCAATTAAAAATTCAATGCTGGTGACGATTTCGCGCTTACCTGAACTCGTCGTTGTCCAACTCGCCTTCTCGCCAAGTAACCGCGACAATAGGCTTGCAGTTGTATGATGCGATCCGATAACAGCTCATCACGTTTCGCTTCCAGCTGATTAAGTACACCAGAGCGGAATAGAACCTGCAGAAAGAAACCAAACATGAAATTAAGATGATCAGCTATTGTTCTGCAGAGCCGAGGCGATGGAACTGCGGCGATTGTATTCAAATTGGAATCATTTCTCGACGGCGTTTCTCACGTTTCTCAGAACTGTGCAAGAGTCATTGTGCAATCTTCTAATGACCGTGAACTCTGAGCGAATCGATCGGCGATAAGCATTGAAGTCAAGCGACTTCCCACAGTGACGAGTCTCCCGCTTCGACAGTTCATCCATCAATCGATAATTCCAATGATCAATTAGCATGCTTGGGCAGCTTAGAAGAAGAAATGCCGAGGGCCAGAATCGACTTGATTGATTTCCCGCGGCGCGTCGGGTCAACGCTGCGGTTAAGAGCATTACGAAGTTAAGTTTTATGAGCTGATTGTGTCTCGAAACACGTTTGATGCCTTCGACTCAACGACCTGGACCCGCGACAACAAATCGAAGATCGGAGAAAGTCTCGAGAGACATTGCGAATGCTTAATTATCACATTAAGCAAAAGACCCGAAAAGCGATGAAAGCGAAGAAAGAGGGACGAGCACAACTTCCAACTTCGTGACTCCAATTCAACTGTCCGTCTTTTGTTGAAATGCCATCGCAATTTATTAAACATCACTCGAAGCATTTCTTTCTTTTGATCGATTGTTATGTTGTTAAGCACAATTTTTCTTTCCCGCCGATTATGGCACACGAGCAGTTTACCAATTATCGACGAACGATTCTCTGAGTGGCAGTTAAGAAGCTAACAAATGAGCTAGCAGCTCATCGGGATCAAATGGAGTTAATGTTTTACGGCTTCCTTGCCTGCGAACTTAACGCTAAGCAATTAAGCGAGTCAGTCCATTCCACTACGTGATAGGAACAGTTAGTTCTCGAATCGATTTCAATTCGTCGAACGGTCTATGTTCCTCTCAACTACGTCAGAATATGATCCCATTAAGGCAGACAGTGAATTGGAAAGTTTCGAAACAATCGATCGTTTCATGAATTTTAATTTTCTCCGTATTGTGAATTAATCAAACAAATTATTAACATCATCTTCTGTAATTGGGCAACATTGTTTAGCGGGCCCGCGGGTGGGCGTCTGTTGACTTATGGGAAACGACTCCGTGAGGTTGAATTCTTCGGGCTTTGTGCCGAAAAAACGAGAAACTTTTTGCATAAACTTTTTATTTGCCTTTCATGCGATTGTGTGGCTGATAATCTTCGTGCATTGCTCTCATAATTTATGAATTTTCTTTTAATCCAAATTCAGATTTCTCACCGCCCGATAAAGCAAACAGCGAGAGAGCTGATTGAAAATAAAGTTTAGCTCGAACCTTTTGCTTCTTAAGCGAAAAGCAATTTGAACGGAAAGTGAAACTGAAACGATTTAGACGCTCGTTGTCTTCAGCCCGAGTGTTTCCATGTCTTGCTACTTGCGACCGAGCGATAAAATCTCGAGCGAGTTTGCTTCTGGTCTGCAATTTTCAATTAATAAATAATTTATGAGATTGCCACGGCGTCTGGCTCGTTGAGGAAATCGTTAGCGATCGATGACCGGAAATTACATCTCAACGTTTGCATCGGCCGTGAAAGGCGTGCGATAAGAGGTTTGCACGTTGAGTGACGACCCAAATGTCCGCCCCAGAAAGCAGAATCATTGGAAATCGGTCGCGCAGCTATAAATATCGCTCGCCAAATCTATTTTCTTTCTCTCTTCCGTGCGACGTTCTGAAAATTCATTTATCGTCTGCTGCTCGATTTCCTTCGATTTCATCCGGCGCGAAGAAACAACACAAACTGTTAGAGTCAAGTGAGCTTTATTTTGTCATCAAACACTTAATTGATCGCCTTCTCTTTTCACACATTGTTTATGCAAATCGCTTTCAGCTAAACGACTTTTCTATTTTCTGTTTGCTTGCGCCAAAAACTTCCAAGTCAACAAGACCAAACACTTCGATCAAACGTGACGAATGTTTTCTAAGTAATCGTTCAACGGCTCCGACACTTTCACATCTGCGAGCAATGCGTGTAAGCTCGCGGTGAAAGAAAACGGATTGCTGGGCACTTAGTGCAATAATGGCTCAATAAACATCAGAGACTCCGCTCGATCGTAACGGCGCAGATTCGCCACTGCAGCCAGCTTAATGATCATCTCCTCGAAACTTATTTAATGCAATTTAACAGAGAAACTTAAAAAGAAATGAAATCGCTGCGGCTAATTACACAATTTCTCTTCGAGCACCTGGCAAGCGCTCGAGAATGTCATCAAGTCCATTCGGACTTTTGGCTTAATACTTGTTAATGAAAAACGTTACCTCGCTCTTGCACGTTTTGTTAAGTGTCGGGTAGATCTCCATCGAGGTCTTGATCAGGTTGACGTGATTCAACTCGATCACTTTCGCATTCATCGGCGAAACCTTTTGCGGCGCCTTTTTTTCGAATATCTCGAGCAGTTCTTCGCTGATCTTTCGCGGCTTTTTCACTTCCATTTTCAGCGTTAGATCCTCGTTTTCGTTCGAGATGTGTCCACTGTCGTCACTGCAGTCGCTGCTGTAGTCTTTCGTGACCTCATCGACCTTTTCGACGGGCAGCTTGGCGTCCAGAACAACAGGAATCACTTCACATGAGTCCGGAGTGGGCACCGCTGGCCGAACCTCGACGATCTCACTCGCAACTGCAACTCGTGCCGCTGGCGGTTGAGAAACTGGCGTGGAAGTCTTTTCACTTTCAATTTGCCGTTGATGATTTCCCGTTTGATTGTCAACGCTGCAGTGATTTGTTATGGCATTTACGTTCAGTGTCTCGTTAAAATCTTTGTGATGATTTTTAATGGAATGAACATTCGCTGAGCTCGATTTCGTATTCATGCTCACATTTGATGGGCTCTTTGTTGCCGATGATGCTGGCTGATGTTTCGCAATGTAATCACGTTTTTCGACGACATTTTTTGCTTGGTCATGGGCACGACTCTCGTCGTTGAATTCCTCGGCTCTGCGCAGCAGCTCTTGTCCCTTCACCAAGCATTTGTTTAACAGTGAGTCAGCTTCGCGTTTCGCTTTCGTTGGGAGGCGATTTGGGTCGCCGGTTCCGATTTTTTGTTTGAACTGCTGCCGGTCTGCAGCTTTCATAGCGAATTTCCCGTGAATAGACATTTCACTTTTCGCAGACGGAGCAGCTTTGCTCGCGGCTATCGGCATGGACAGTTTGTTGATTGAATTCGTTGATGATATCAGGTTACGACGCTGTATGCTCGCCTTCGTCTCGACATACTTGCTGATCGATTTCGGTGATGAACTTTCGGCTTTTTTGCTCGTTAGGCAGAGCGACGATCGTCGGGCGGCTGAAAGCTTCGTTGCCGAATAAGATGATGACAGCGATAAGGTTGATGCATAAGTCGATGACTTGCTCAATTTCGGCATTGGACTGCAATAGCTCAGGTTGCTGCTGCTTGCATTCAACTGCATCATCGAAGCCGAAAGCTTCGAAGATTTAATTGGAATCTTACTGATCGACGACTGACGACTGTAAGTCGGTCGGGGTGTCGACGAAGCTGTCGGTGTCATGTCCCAGACGCTCTTCGCCCTCGAGATGGCGGAGCCTTCTGATCTCCGCGGTCCAAGCTGAGTCTTTTGATGCTGCGCCGACTTTGCAAAGTCGTCAAAGTCCTGCAGATTCCACAAGCTCTTCGTCACTTGATAGTAGTTGGCACTTGTTATCGAGCCGAAATTTTCAGCGTTCAACGGCTTCTCAACTTTCGCCGGAACATTCTT
This sequence comes from Smittia sp. YW1114-2, assembly GCA_033064975.1. Taxonomy (NCBI): domain Eukaryota; kingdom Metazoa; phylum Arthropoda; class Insecta; order Diptera; family Chironomidae; genus Smittia; species Smittia sp. YW1114-2. Next base: position 5,133,691 of record CP093834.1, on the reverse strand, counting down.
CTTCTTCTCGTCTTGCTGCTTCTTCAAGATACACTTAGACTCGATGATGCTGCAAGTCTTTGACTTTTGAAGTGGCTTCGGAATCGCCGAAGGTTTTTCGTCTCTCTTCGCTTCGGTCGCTTTCAGTTCCTTCGCCTTCTTATCGTTATACTCGTCGAGAATTCTATCAAAGTTTTGAAGCGCAGCGTTCAGCTTCGTCTCGTCGTGCGCAACCTTTTCCAGTTCTTCGAAAATCTCATCCTCGAGCGACTGCTCGGAATCGTCGAAGGTCAACTTTGAGTAGAAATCATCGTCGTCCGATAGAACCATCGACGATTCATTTGCCGTGCGAGATTTCTTGATCAACGGACTCGTCGGTCTCTTGACCTTCAGCACTGGCCTGTTGACGGGCGAGTTTCTCACCAAACTCGAAGGTTTCTGTTGCGTCTTCGTTTGCAGCTTCGGTGGCAAATCTTCGATCTTGTTTATGATCTTCGTGTAGATTTTCTGCATTCCGTTTGTCTGCTTGAGTTTGCTGCTGCGAACGGCTGGCACTGGATGATAGTTAGCCGATTTAATCGTCTCCATTGTGCTTTCAAACGCTTAGCGATCAAAACTCATTTGAGGTGAGATAAGAATTCCTTTCGATGACTTTGTTGCGCGATTACGAAACTCTCATAAAAATTCTTCGCTCGTTCTTTGCGCCAAATTGAAGCCTGAGAGATTAAATTGACATTTTTATTATGCAATCACGTCGCAGTGCGCCTTTCTTGCGCAAGACGAGAAACGAAAACGTTGTTGTGCATGGAAAAATTCTTTCGATCGCTTCAATAACTCGCTAAGCTGATGACAATATCGCCTCGCTTCTCGCGTTTCGCAATCAAATTAGACTTCAATCGATGTTTTGCGATCGTCGAACTCCATTCAATTCACTTTCTTACACGAAATTCGAGTAGCTAACATTGAATGTTATTCAAATACGAGTGCAGCTGCAATTTGGATTGTTAATTGCCAATTAAATCATTAGGAAGGTGAATTATTTCCCATTCAAACGTTTATCCAACGAGCCGCCAGCGACTTGAATAACAAATGAGAGTTTAATGGCATCGCGCGCAGCAGAAATATCTGAGGGAAATTCTTCTGCTCAATGGGCATCATAATTGATGGGAAACGAAGGAGAAAAACTTCTTTTCAATGAAATCGATTAACAACAATCGCGCGAAGAAGAAGAAAGATCCGAAAGAGATTTTGTAATTGTAGGAACATCCCGCGAACATGTGAACTCGCTGCGAGCTGCGTTGAACCCTAAAAACGATTATCGCAGTCGTCTTCCGTGGGCTTAACATGATCTTCAACAATCGTAACAATCAAACTGGTTTTCTTCCTCGCTTCGCCCTTGCAGCCCAAATAAAACTTATATCATTAAAGACAAGCGAGTGGAAGAAAGAAAGAAGGAAATTGAATTCTTCGTTCTGACCGCGATCCATAAACAAAACTTCTCTCTTTTTCGGGGGTTGACCAAAACGCTATGGTAAGCGAACCTGATCCAGATATGGAATTGTGTGTCAAGCGACTTCCTCGTCGTGCGCAATCAGGATCATGTTCAACGGTAAACGCGAAACGAGCCGAGAATCTCCACGCTTCATCAATGAAATAAATGCAAAGTGCAGCGAGAGGGAATCGTGAAAGGAACAAACTCTATCTCTTCAGCGAAATCCTGAGAAATTTTTCGTTCTCAGTTATTTGCAATTGTTCGTCTTATCTCGCGTTAGCCGAAAAATCCCGTTGCCTGCATCCGCAGCCTGCTTTTCATCTCTCAAACTTTACTCGAACAATCGCTTTTAATTGCAGCTTATTCATGTTTCCAACGTTTAAAGGGAAATCACTTGCTATTCATCTGCGCTCCAGAAATGCCGAGGCGAGCAATGGAAACCCCGAGACGCTTCGTTTTGTTGTAATCAAGCCGCTAATTAACGGAGCAACGAAAATTCAGCATGAAAGCGAGCGAGTCACCGACTCGACGGTTCCCGTCTCATTAATGGATTCTCGCTCTGATCGTGATTGATTCGTGACGGCGCAGTCAGCTAATCCCGCATCGTCGTCGGGTCAACAACACCAGAACTTCTGACCAAATCAACATTTTCATGTTGTTTAACTTTTGGCGAAAGAATTTTTCTCACAACAACTTTTCTTATTTCTCTCCAACTGCGTTTGTTTTCGAAAGAATTTACGATTCAATTATCCGCGATGGTGCGAAATATAATCCAACGATGTGAATGGATTCTTTTTTTGGCGGTCGCTAATTGACTGCACGCTAAGCCTTCAAATGTTTTTCTTCTCTCTTGTTTCACTTGTTGCGTCTTCGAAAGTTCAGCTCCGACTGCAAGCCCCGAACTGAAGCTTTACGGTTTCTTTCGCGCGCGGATAACAATGCTCGTCGAAACCAATAATTTTTTAGATTTTTGCGTTTAAAATTCACTCTCTTTTTCTCGTTTCCAACTCCACACACGCTTCGCGTATTGTTTCAAGCACCACAGTCGCTCGGACGACTAAACGATTATCGCGAATATTAATTTTTCGAGAGACGCGAACGAAATATTTTACAACAAATTGAATCAATCGAAAGTCTCTTGAGCACTTTATTTGCTTTGAGCTCCGCAAGGTTCGGAGAAAAATTGTCAGCAGGTTGTTGCTCGCGCGATGTGAACCGTTTCACTGTCTTTAGACTTCTCATTCCACCGCGACTGGTTCAGCACCGTCTTTGGCTCTCGTTTCTTTCCTTCCTTCTTTCTTCGAGTTTTCTTTCCATTGGAAGTCAAAGCCAGACGAGCTGAAAAACAAAGCATTTCCATCCGCGCTCGGTGCACCGCTGGAAGTAATTGAACGGCTTAATGAGATTCATGTTCTGCCTTTTTGTGTTCCGTTTGTCGAGAGAAAATCACTTTATCGTGCGATCTCATTCTGAGACCTTTTGTTGGGCGCTCTAAATCAACCTGCGACGAGACATTCGCTCTCGACTTGAAAACGAGTTCAATAAAAGACCTTACGATTAAGAATTCCCGTGAGATGCTTTATCAAACCGAAAACTTTCTCTCCATCCTGCCTCGAAGATTGTTCGGCCTGGCGTGAAGTAAACGCAGAATCGTGACTCGCGTAGGACTGCGACGATCATTTCGATTTTCTTCTTTAGCCATTAAACTGATCCGGTCAAGAATTATGCAATTTTCGGTGGAAACAAAAACTTTTCGGTGGTTCAGACTTGTCTGAATTGTCCAGTGAATCGGAACCAGGAAAGAAGCGAGAACAATTTCACGACGATGAGCTTTGATTGCTTTCGAAGCTGTGCACGAATAGAAATTACTAAAGATGAAGCCACTTCCGGCTTGAGCAGCAATTCTTGTCTGCCCTTAAACTGTTTGGCTGCGTCCTAACGCCGTTCAATGATATGAAGAACATTTCGCTGTCGTTCGACGAACCAGGAAGCGAACGATCAAGGAAAGGCGATAGAGAAACGATCCTCTGACTGATGTATTGAGATCAAATCAATCGATACGACAGATAATTGGAAGCGACAGATGAAATTGACCATGAATAGTAAAACACAAATCAAAGCAGCGGGAGATTACGGCGAAAACGCATTCAACGATGGTCGGGTTAAGCGTTGAACAATTTCTCATTTCACAAGAGATCAATTGGTCGCCGACGAGCGAGAGCAGTTGCACGTCAATTATCTTCATTGCCAATCGGCCGAAATGTGTCTGCTTCAATTAACATCAAAGTGAGATCGGCGAGCAGGTCCGAAGAGGAACGAACATCATGTGGCGTTAATTTGATGCAAACGCAGATTCCCCTCAGCTAACATGTGTCGGTACACGATAGATTAATAGTTTTTATCGCTGGTCACTGTCGCTTTCCACGACTTTGAGCATTCAATTCCGAGAGGCTTGAGTGTTTTATGTTGTACGCAATTGGAAATTCTCATCACCTCCGATTCGTTTACGTGAATTTATTGACCGACGAGAGCTTGATTTCTGAATAAATTGAAATCGAAACCCACTCGACGGCGAGGGAATTTAATTATAGGAGGAAAGACTGAAGCTAGCTGACAACATAAAAGTGCAAACCAAGACTGCGATAATTGCCATGTCACTTCGATGGCTTGTAAACAAAGCCCACAAGGCTCGTAATACCATGCGAAGACAATTTCATGGTTCACACTTTCCCACAACACGAGCTCGAATAAGTCAAGTCAGATCAAAAGAAATTTCAAAAGATCGATCGCTCCTTTGTTCCATAAATTAGCAAATTAATCAAATACGACGCGAGCTTTGATTGAATTTAAAAGGAAAATGTCAAACCGACGATGACGAAAATTCAGTTTTCAGAGATTCAGCCTCGATTTGGTGCTTTGCTGGATTGACATTTCAAGCTGCAGTTCCAGTGATCAGAAATAGTTGTGCAGTTTTGCAGTGACTTTGCTTTAAACAGACGAATTGTTGGGTTGAACGCAAGCAAAGGCAAATTGGAAAAACGTAAAACGTTTTACATGGAATTTAAGTTTAGGACTTCGAGATTCGATGACTTAAAAATTTGTGGCAATAATTGAACCTCCAAGGAGTTTGACAGGAAGATTTATTTTTGATTAAGTTTATTAATCTCTATTTATAAATAATTTTCCCATCTCGAGTCGAGATTCTCGACCAAATCTCACTGCAAATCTCAATCGCCTCGCCTAATCTGTCGCGAAGAAGTGGAACAGCTCGCAATCTAATTTTCTCCTTACATGAGCTGAAGTTTCTCCGGATCAAGGCGCGATTTACAAGTCAAAATGTGTAATTTAAATTCGACTTAGAAAGAAACGTTCTCACATAAATTATCTCGCATCGTCGATCGTTGGCGCGCGAACGAGTGAAGCAAAAAGCGTCGAATGCGAAACAAAGAATCTGCTCAAACTCGATTAAGCCAACACATGTTTCTAATCCAATTTGAGCGATTTTTATGGCGTACGATGCGATTAGCTCCGTGCACTAGTTGCAATTTGTATCAGCGAGCGCTCATTGAAGTCCCACATCGAAGTTCATGGCCAGTCAGTTTTATTTATTCCTCACTGTCGCTTGAATGGAAACATTAGCCAACATTCCCGGGGACTTTAATGAATCCATTCAACTGTCTTCGGATAGCGAAATATTTCTTCGCTTCTCCTTCTCAACGACATAGATTACGTTGATCTCGATAAGAGCGAAATCCCTTCGAGGCGATCTCTCGACCGTGAAAACCTCCAGAACGGAAACAACAATTTCTCACTTCCAAGAAACATCGATTATTGCATCGCCTCCCGATTATGATTGCCTCAGTCGCTCGTAATTGCATAACAAAAGAACTTTCGATGAGAAATTTCTCTCGTTCACTTCGATCACTTGCTTCGCTTTCCAGCCGCAACGAGAAAAGAAAACGAGTATCGAAAGAATTTCCATTGTTGAGTTATTTCTGATATCGACAGACGGGTCGAAAGGAAACAGAAACTCATTAAAACCACCGAATGTCAGTGGCGCAAGTTGATCGCGTTAGCTTCTTTTGCCTCCATCAAAATGTTCATTTTATTTCTTTCCGATTAAGATCATGACAAATGATTTATTGGTACACGAATGCACTCGCAACTTTCTTCAGCGGTCGGAGAGCTCGACATCAGCAATCAGCCAGCACGATTCTCTTTCGTTGACCGTTCACATTATTACGACAAAATGTTATGAAAAGCCGTTTAATTCACGTCAAAGTGATTTGAGGCAGAGAAATTGCGCCAAAACGGAAATTCACTTTCACAACGTGCGCGGTCGGTGATCGCGTGGAATTTGCGATTGGACGAAGCTGAAGGATTTTTGGAAATTGTTTAATTCAGATGGATTGAAGAGAGCAATAAATTAGTGAAGGGTTTGAGAGTTGGATTAAGTACTTAATTTAGTTGGATCGGGGTAACGAAAAGATTTACGAATTAGATTAGTGGGAAGTTGAGAGATTTAAAAGACCAGAAAAGGTTTGAATCCTTAGATCAACTTGTCAGTTCTGTTGATGATCAGTGCTTTAATTTTTATTGCAGAATCTCTGCCAACAAAGTTGCGCTCGATCGGAAAAGCTGCTGCACTCTTGGGAGATGAAAAATGTCCCCGAACTGGTCGGTCGCGGTAAACGAGAAAATCAGCGTGGAAGCGATAATGTCAGTTATTTTTTATCTCGCTCGCCAAATTGACCATTATGCAAACACGAGCATTTATCACCTGCGATCATTTAAGTGGACAAGTCTTGAAACTTTACGACCTCATGTTGGAAACCTGGGCCGCATTAATCTGAGTTATGCAATGCGTCAAAAAATATTCGCAAAGGTGGGAAAGAGAAAACTTTCCGATAAGTCCCGGCAGTGATCTCGGGCTGTGTTCTCCACACCTGGCGCTGACTTGACAAATTCATATTTTATCGCTCAGTTAATGACACAGAGCTGAAATCACTTCATTAGAAATTTCCCGGCGCATTGTCGAGATATGCAGTTTGACGTATGCAAATTGTTTATGGAATTTTTCGCCGCTTTCTCTGCACGAAGAACTGCAAACGATTCAGAGAAGGAATTAGAAATATTTACGAGCCGCGGCGGCAAAGCGAGAGACGACGACAGCGCACGCAGCGAAAATTAAAAGTCGTTTAGATTTACGATCGCGATTCACCTAACGAACTGCACTTGAACTGCAACGATAATGAACGTCGCGTGTGAACATCTTTACGACCCTTTCCCTTTCACAGGCTTCACAATTGCAGGAGAAAGAAACCTTAATCGCTTTTCGTTTCATAACTTGCGAAACAAAAAGTCGATCTGTCGTCTCCAGCGAATTTGCACAGTTGATTTCATTTTTCATTCAACGTGATTGGAATTTAAGATCAGCGACGGCGACAAAAAGCGTTTGCTTTGCATAATGAACGAAGAGAAGTTGAAACGAAACCCAATAAAAGTGAAGTTTGATAGATGGAGATAAGCCGGCTGACAATGGACGCTCTTCTTTTGACTAGATCCAACGTCTGTGGCACAATGCCCGCTTGTTCTTCCTCCTTTCATCGACGTTTCTTTGATGCAACTCTAAAGTGTCAACTCGTTTTGACGAGAATCGCGTCGTCGCCGGGGTCAATAACATTCCCATTTTCTCATTCTATTCTCAAACTTAGGTAGAACAATCTGACGATTTAATTATAGATTCAGTTTTTCTATTCTTCGCAGCATAAATTAAGCCTCTCGTTAGGCGCATTAAGCCGCTCTATTTGTAACATGAGAAAGTCTACGCGTGATGTAAATTTAGATGGGAACATAAGACGCAGTTGATAGACGAATTAGTGAGAGAAATTCATCGCAAGAAATGATTCCGAGCATAAATCAAAACGTCAAGACTCACCTGACTTGGGCCGATGCGATAGGTCGACGAGTCGATCTCGTTAAAAGACAGAATCGATTCGACCGAAGTGCTTTCCTTTGGCATTGCTGAGTCGTTCAATAGTCCGAATCGACGGACAAACTCATTGAGTGGTACACTTTCAGGGAAGCCGAGGCGATGGAGACGCGCCGCTTCGATGATTTGAGAACCGCGAACCTGCAATCGATTGATTAAAATATTTCTGCCGATCACTTTACACCAAGAACTCACTTGTGATCTCAACAACGGAACATTGACGATGTCTTCGCTTGTGTGCTGCAGCAGTTTTCCGTTCGCAATCGTTGCGGTGCCACCGTTATGTTGCAACAGATAACAATGTACAAAGTGCGTTCCAGTTCGACGCAGCGTATCGATGAGACCGTCGACGGTGAACTTCACTTGAAGCATCACCGAGTTTCTCTTGACGCCGGCTGAAGTGAAAGATCTTCGGATGCTTGAGACTCGTCTCAATGATTGCGTTCCTTCCATTCCAGCAATCGACCCACAGAAGATCGTTCCGCCTCTCGCAAGGTTTCCAATGAACAGTGAACTGATTTCCTCCTTCGAGCTGTCCTGAAGCAAACTGATCGCGTTTCTGACCGCTGGGTGCTCGCGACTGTTCTTCAACCAACCACTCGCTGAATACAAAACGGGATTCGTTCCTTGCAAATGCTGCAAGACGAACTGACGACTGCCTGGAGCCTTTCTCAATAAGCTTTGGCTGTCTCTGTCACCATAGTGAGTGAACAATCGTTCCAAGAATGAATCGTCGTTCGAATTCGGGTAAATCGATTCCTCGTCGAGCAGCCACAACAGACCGCGTCGATCAGCTTCACGCAGATCTCGTTGTGACGTTCGGACAACGTGATTCTGTGGCGACCTATCAATCAGTGAAACTAACGGTCCGGGGAATGAATCGTTGAACCCTTCCGAGTCGATCTCGACCATTTCTTGAGCGTAGCGCTCACGTGGAACGACCAGAGTTGTGTGATGGAAGAGCAACTGAAGTCTTTCTTGTAAGTAGTTGTGCTTCAAGTCGGAAAGCGTGGCTCCAGTTTGCAAGCCGCAACTCGCTGGGTTCTGGAAACCAGGTGAATCGACTAATAGAATCGAAGCGATCGTGTGAATTGAAGTTGAAATTGCCTTGTTGATCAAAGACACAGCTGCAGCTACGGCTTCCGAATAAAGACCGATCACCAAACCTTCCAAGCTGTCGAAAGCGCTGTTCAAGGTGTTGTCGATTGAATCCGACGGCGATCTCGTTGGTGTTCCAGGGTTGGAGTTCGACAATGTGTTGGTAAATGCAGCTGCAAGAAGTTCTTCCATCGACACGCCAAGCAAACTTGCAGCTTTGCGAGCTGACGAAGGATGTGAAAACTGAATGCGAGCTGTTGATCCGCTTCCAACTTTTGTGGCAGACGCTGAACCTAAATGATAGATCGCAGCTAGAACTGACCAAATCGCCTTCACTGCATTCATGTCGATGTTAAGTGTGTAGAATGCTTGAACGAGACGAATGAAGTCGGCTGATGCCTTTTGTCTCTCATCCAGTTTGCTAGAGATGACAACGAACAGATTGTTCTCGTCGAGGTTGACGTTATCGAGTTGCAGTTCCTTCTGCAGAAGACCTTCAGCCCCAGCGAGAAGTCTCGTGATAACGTGGAAGGTCGCTTCGTTATTGGTTCGTCGGCCCGCTCTGGCTTTCTCCATCAGCATGATCTGGACCGAAGCCGATGCAATCTGCCCGCTGTGATCGAAGTCGAGACTGAAGATCTGCGTGAATCTCGTAGCGTTCGAATTCATGACAGTTTTTGTGTTTCCAAAAGCTTCAAGAATTGTGTTGATTGCGTTGACCTTTTCAGCTGTCAACAGCTTGTTGGTGGAGCCAGCAGCGAGCGTCAGGTAATACAACGCGTGTTTAAACGAAGCAGTTTTTCCAGATCCCGAGCGTCCCATGAAGATCAAACTCTGATCGCGACGGGTTTCTCTCATCGATCGGTAAGCTGTTTGGGCGAGTGAGTAAATGTGCGGCGGCATGTCTTCCGTTTTGCACCCTCGGAACATCGAAACAACCTAAAATGTAAATTCGGAAATCGTTAGTTTAGATTCGCTTCTGATGAATCAAACGTTTACCTTCTCCGAGTACAACGACAGCGGAGCCATCGGGTTAACGACAATTAACGTCGGCCCAGCTCGTGTATGAATTAAGTTACTGGCATATCGCTGCCTAATGCAGTGAAGAACCGAAGCTTCGTTCAACTGCTTCAAGTGGCAAATGTCTTCGCTCAAATCCAATTCGCCAGGGTTAGCCTTCTCAACGTCATCGTCGTCGACATACATTTGCTCGCCGTTATGCTCCAGCTCGACTAAAACCTTGCCTGGCTCTACATTCACTCCGCCACTCGTTTGGTTCAACCTGATTGCAGCGCAAAATCCACCTCGATGCACCAACCAGACCTTCTCACCACGTTGGCTTTCATGCTCCCCGTTGTGGCCATTCTCGTGCGACTTTGGCTGTGAATTGAAGCAGAGATTGAAATTAAAATTCAGTAAAAGGAATGCAGCGATTAAACGTTTAAGGAATTCATTGGAATAATTCAAATGATTATCAGCGGCTCGATCACGATCGTTGATTAGAATTGTAAAGCAAAAAGTTTCGAGATAGTTCTGTCAAACGTTTCGAGAAATCCAAGTTGAAGTCGATGCATTCGATGAGAGTTTAAAGACTTAAGAAGCCTCAATTTGTCATGTTTTATTGGCCGACGCTTCCGTGTTGTGTTATGTCTAAATTTATCGGCCGCTGAAAGACAAATTCATCTCGAGCGCGAGTTGAACGTAATTTAGAACATTTTCTAATCCGGGAAATCTCGTTTAGCTCTCCTCACTTTCCTCTGCGTTGTATTTTTAAATGCAATTCTGTTTGACATGAAGCTCCACATTAAGAATCAAAGGAAAATCCCAGGAAAGTCAAGCGAGTTTTCTACGTAAAAATAGTTTCGGAAAATGAGTCACCGCCGTTGGAGCGCAGCAGCGAATGCGTTTGGCGTCGAAGAATTTCTAATTTCTTCGTTTTCCACTCCAAATGAATTGTTGAACAATTCACAATGGGCGTTGATGGCTCGAGCGGAAAGAAAAAGAAACGTGGAGAGGAAACTGATTCCATTTAGACGTTTCATTTGTTGACGAAGTGACTCTTATCGCTTCATTAGGAGACTCGAGTCATCGCCAGAAGAATGAAAGACTTTGTGTCAAGTTTGAATTGGGCTGAATCAACAGGCAACACCTGAAACTTTGTCATTCATGATAAAAGTCGCGTGTAAGGCGAGAAGGTGAAAATTGCCTTTAATTACGATAATCAAAGCTCGTTGTCTTTAATGGAGAAACCAATTATGATCCCTTGATTACAACGAGTAAGTTTTATCGCTCGTTAATTGCCCTCATCGTAAGCTGCGGCTCTCAACAGTCAGTAATGTTTTACGTTCGCCGGCGAACGTTTCATTCAATGATTGCCAAGCTGTTCATACTCCGCTTGAATTATTTCAGTTATCACGTCTCTTGTTCTTTCAATTAAGCCTTCCTAAGCAAATTGTCATATTGATTGGAATTTGAACAGTTGCTCAATGTCACGATCTGTTTAAACATCAATTGGTTCTGAATTATTCCCATTTTCAATTTGAATTTCGATCTGGAAACTTTTGTCTCTCAGTTTTAATTAAAATTTCGTATGGATAAGTTCGGTAAAACGTTTGCCACCTTCGCGGTTCTGGTGACGATTCAGCTGGTTGTAGCCTCGAAAATAAATGATGAGGCGTGCTCAAATCAGCTAGCTGAGTTTGCAAGAGCTTTGGAGGAGAAAGAGTTTTGGGCTTTCAAACGTTAGTAGAAGCTTTGCTCCTAATTTTCTGTGATTTATCTTTTGAGTTTTCGTAGTCAAAGACTCGTGGGGAAAAATCAACTCTGGTTATCTGGTTGGAAACTTTCAAAGCCTCGGCAGCTATTCCGAATGCTTGAACTTCTCGCAACCGACGAACGCCAGTGGAATAATCGAAGGGCAATATTGCATGGTCACCTTCAGTCCATCGCAAAGCTTGATAGATGCTGCAGGACAAGCTAACAAAACAAAACAGTTCGATATACCGAACCAAACGGAAGCCACCAAACGTCAAGGAATGTCACAAGCTGTTTGCCTTCCTGCCACGTGCTCAACTGAAAAAGTTCTCGAACACTTCAACTCAAAACTGCCAGATACAATCGAAGCGTCTCGAGCCATCTGTGACTCAAACGAGCCAGTTCCAGTAGACTCAGTTGATATTGCAGTGATGTGAGTGGACTCGGCAATGCAATTGTGTTTTCAACTATTTGTGTTTGCAGTTCTATAATGTCTGTGGCTGTTTTTCTGGTGATCCTGGGTACAAGTTACGACCTCATTGCACGACGCAACCGGAATTCTCAGCCAAACAAGCTCCTCGTTTCGTTCTCGGCCTACACCAATGGAAAAGCGATTTTCAAAGTCAATCGAGCTGAGTCAAGCAGATCAGTTGCTTGCTTAGAAGGACTGCGAGCAATATCGATGTTCTTCGTTATACTCTCTCATCGCGACTCGCTCCAAATGTACCGCCCGACAACAAACTTATTCGCATATTTAGAGAACTTCAAAAGCTACACAATCCTTTTCTTCAACTGGGTTCCGCTCACTGTCGATACTTTCTTTGTTCTTGGTGGCTTTCTTACCGCGTCGACATTACTGAACGCGTTCAACAAGAAGAATTACAATGCTTTCCAGTCCATCGCCAAGCGATATTTGAGGTACACTCCGATCCTCGTCGCCGCAACGATTAGCTTCATGCCATGGGCTCGTCATAATAAAGACGTGAGGCTGACGTTTGAGAGAGAAAAGTGCGAGAAGTACTGGTGGTCGCTTCTCCTACACACTCAGAATTACGTTAACCCTAACGACATTTGCGCTCCTCCCACCTGGTAAGTTATCCTCTAAGTTATCAGAAGCGTCTGTAGCTCAAATTATGTTTCTTTTTTAGGTACATCTCATCCGATTTTCAGTTATTCCTTATTTCACCGCTTTTAATTTATCCCACGCTGAAGTACGGTCGGAAATTCTTCTGGACTCTTCCGGTAGCAGCGATAGTCAGTTGTCTCTATGCATTTTATATCTCATTGGAGAAAGAGTATCGATTGAGAAAGACGTCGGCGGATATGTACGTAGATGTTTGGGTCGCAACGCATGTAAGGCTGCCAGCGTGGCTCGTAGGAATGATCCTTGGCTACATCATCTTCGAAATGAGAGACAGAGAGATCGTGATCAACAAGAAGCTTGTTTTTCTTATTTGGACATTGGCCCTTGGCATGATGGCAGTTGTGATTGCTCTTCACTTCCCCATTTATCAATGGGTCGATAACAAAACGACGGTGATGGAAAACGCCCTCTTCATCGGGTTTCACAGAACAGTGTGGTCAGTTGGAGTTGCCTGGATAATCTTCGCCTGCCATAAACTCAAAAGCGGTGGCTTCATTCGCTGGTTTCTGTCGTGGCCTGAATGGCAGCCGATCGCCAGGCTCTCTCTGTGCATGTATCTGACTCACGACTGGTATCTGATGGTTTCATTCTCATACATCAAGGAAGCAATAACTCTCAGGATGTGGACGACGGTGAGATTGGAGATCAAAGTAACTAAAATTGCCAGCCAATCATTCAGTTGATTTTGTAGATAAGTGCTTGGATGGGTGACATCATGGTCGTTCTGGTCATAGCAACGTTCTTCTGTCTGACGTTTGAGATGCCAATACTAGCGATCTCGAACTTAATCTTTAACAGCCAGCCAGGAAAGAAGAAAATTGTCAGCGAAATTCCCAAGCTGGATGGAGATGCCACGTTACCCTTAGAGACCGAAAAACAAGCTTGTGTCACGATTAAGCTGACAAATTAAATCAAATCGCTAAAATAATTTCGTTCTTTGCAACTCGATACACCGAACTTAACTTCCATTGATCGACGCTGTGGCTCCCAACAATCAGTAACGTTTTACGATCACCGGCGAATGTTTCCTCTTTCAATGCTTGCCGAGCTGTTCATGCTCCGCTCGACTCATTCACAACAAAACGGTTAATTTTACGCTCGACGCGATCGACTTAGTTAGAAATCATTAATAAAATTATGGTAAACTTGAATTTAGAGGCGAATCGATTCAGTAAATCATCTCCGGCTGCGATGTAGGTCTTGATCGAGCGGATTTCTTATCAGTCGAACGATAAATTACAAAGTCTCAGGTAATAGCACGACATCGATCGAAGGAAACGACTCGCGGTTGTTGCAGTTTATGCTTCGATCTCTTGCTTTGATCGCAGATCGGATCACGTCGCTTTAACGATAATTAGACGTCATTTGTCATAACATAACGCGATGCAACAGAAGAAACACGAAACGCTTCGTGGCGGTAAAACAATTAATCAACGCAGCTTCTAATCTGCCAATCGAAGTCCGACGTTTGTTTGCTTTCCTATCCCGATAACGGTTTAATTATGCGGAGAGAGAGAAGTGAAGCTAATTAAATCAATCGTAGCTGCACCGGTTGAAGTTTTCCGTAACAGGTTTAGTGATCGTTGAAAAGCCGAACGACAGGCGAGACTTGTCACCGATCACGAGCTGATGGATCAAACCAAGTGGCGGACATTGAGGCGAAATAAAAACTTGTCGAGGCTCTGCAATAAGTTCGAGAGTTCATATTTTGAAGTGAAAAGAAATTGAAACTAATAATCTCGATGAAACAGCCAACGAATCCTTCTGAATATTGGCAAAAGGAAGGAATCTGCTCCATCCGGAACAAACCCCCAACCTCCCTCAACTAAAAAGAAAATGCCAACGGCACATAACGTTCCCAAGCGGTCACCCATCTAAGTACTAATTATGCCCGATGTTGCTTGACTTCGGTGATCGGACGAGAACCGGTGTTTTCAACATGGTATGGTCGTTGACGAGAGTCGTGCGGCTTAACTGCTGATAAGAATGATGCAAGTTGTTCAAGCGAAACAACTGAACTGAATATCGTGACGATAAACAGTCGTTCAAGTAATGAAAACTGCTGGAAATGTTCTGTCAATTGTTAGGACGAGGTGTCCGAGTGGTTAAGGAGCTGGACTGCTAACGGAGCCTTCACAGGCGCTGCAGATATCCAGTGGGCTCTGCCCGCGTGAGTTCGAATCTCATCCTCGTCGATCTATTTTTGATGAATCTTTTTTTGTTCTTCCCAAAAATCATTTTCTTTCGAATCACAAATTGACACATTTTATCTTCATCATCACCTGATGGTTTAACCGTTAAGCCTTAACTGCTCGTTAGTAATAAATCGTTCCACTTCTTTCCCTTTTCCTCTCATTTACGCGAACAAATCGATCGTCAAAGTCTCAAGTTCACTTGTCTCCGTTCGTCGCTCGAACCAGTCTGTGTGGGCGACTCTCGATTCTGACTGTGGGCTCGCGAGACTCGATCTTTGTCCGAGTTCTCTGCAACGTTGGAAATGAACTTCCAGATTAGATGATTTATGTGCCGATTGTGGAGTCAACAACAGCAACAGGGAACATCTGAATTTTAATCGATTTCATGCTGTTCGGACGCTTTTTTATCGCCGACAAACTTTCGCTTTGCATCGGAAATGACAAACGCGCATAATTTAGTGTTGCGACACTGCAACTCCGCGTTGAGCAATTCAAGGTCGCCGTAAACAAATCAATGGAATGAGCGCTGAAGTTTGTGGGCAAGTCGCGACCGAGAGTGTTAAAGAGCGATTGTGGACAAATTCAACGGCGAAGGAAACAAAACACTTCACAGATCAAATATCAGTTTCAGCATTTGATACGCGAGGGATTGGTGGGCGGGACATGCTGTTTGATTAATTGACGTAATCAGATCACCAACGTGAACGAATAATTTTCCTCGTCGATCTGAAAGTTATCCAGATCATGAAGTTGACCAGGAACTCTTTGTCAAAAGGCTCAGCTTGAGAACTAATTGTTTAACTAAGCAAACTTTGTTCAAACGTTCTTTGAATCTCCGGGGAAATTTCCGAATATCGATCAACTTCAATCGCTGACACTAACCAGAGCCACTCGTTTGTGCGATGATGGATCCGTTTGCTTAACTTCCGCGCTCTTCGACACTCGAAACGTAAATAAACTTCTGTCGCAATCGCTCCGAAACCATCAATCATGAGTTGTTAGTTATTATGAATCGCTTTGTTTACCTGATCAGATGTCGCGAGAATGTTTTTATCCAGAATTCTGAGAGCGCCGCCGCCCATTTTCGACGCAAATGAAGATTCCCACAAAGCATTCCAAGTTGCCAGAGGAGTTTTACTACGGAAGGAGCTTCGCAAGCGGTTGTTGAAGCTTGGGGTTTTCTTAATCGGTGTCGGTGGCGGTTGAGCAATTTTAGGCTTTGGCGGAATCATCGGCAAATCTCTTTTCACTCTGAAGCTTGAGGTTCTCCTTAATCGTGAGTCTTCAACAGCTTCACTAGTCGCTTTAGCGTCTCCAGCATCGCTCAACAATCTACCGCGTCTTATCCCATTTCGCACGTTGTCGGGCACGTCAGTCGATATTACGCTGTCCGAAGTCCGCCTTCGAGCTACAGCTGGCGATCCATTCGATCCATAATTTACAGACTTTGTTCTTGTCAATGGCTTTGACAGTAATGGAGGAATCGCCGCATTGCTCGATGCCGACGAGTCTTTGTTCGAGTTCCACGACGATGAGATTTCCGATCCGCTATCGCTCACGGTCTCGGAGCTTAAACTGTTCTTTCTCAACGATTTGCCATCACTTTTCACCTTGGGCTTCGGTGTCACTGCTGGCTTATTAGCCAACAACGCGTTGGCACTCTTGATGGATCCACACGCGTGGGCTTTGCCCGTGCAGCCTTTATGTATCTCCGTTTTCAACGGCGCAATGATCGGCACTTGATACGAGCCACTCGACGATCGCAACGATTTCTCGAAAGACTTTTGCGGGCTGAACGATGACATTTTATCGATCTTCACCGGATAAAAAAAGCTCACGCGATTTATGCAATTTCACACATTTTGTTGATTCTTCAAAATCAGCGACGAACTTGCGTAAGAGAGAAATTGAACGTTTGACCAGCGATTGAGCAATTGATTCGGCACGAAAACAATTTATCGGATTTTGTTCTACGATTTCCAGAAGCGAGAGAAGTTCATCAAACTTCGATAATTTTACGAAACTGCGGCGAAGTTTGCTGAGCAAAATGCGAACGAAAGTGAAACAAGTTCACAACGATTTTCCATTCAACCTCATCAAAATTCACTCGCGTCGAACCTTTTTTCACAAAAAACATGAATTGCGAAAGGGAAAGAGCTCAGGCTTTCGCACACTTTCAGCGGCAAGTGCTGTTGAGCCGATGCCAAAAATGGAAGTCGAAGTTAATAACTCAATTGATGAGAAGCGGCTGCGGTTGGGAAACGAGACCGGTTGAAGACCGCGCGATGTTTGTTTAATCTTTTTCTGAAAACTCGATTAACACGCGAACGCTGAAGATGATCATTCAAATCTGCGGAAAAAGGTTCGAGACAGGTTTAACTTGACTAAGTAACGCCGTTAGACGCCGCCTAATTGATTCCAGCGACATTTTCATTCGTCTAGTTTACGGAGCCAGAAGTCGACATTCCCGAGCTTGGAATCGTTGCACGATTAATCGCGGTGAATTCATAAAAGCTTGACGCGTTCCTTGCATGCTTCGCGTAATGCTTCGCCATGTGACGCAACGGCGATCAATTAGGTGCATTAATTGGATAATGAGATCGCCATAAATGGAGGAATTTCGATCGTTTCTTAAGCTTGATTGAAAGAGCAAAACTTGAACGTTATCAGTCCAGAAATTCGTTGGCGCAACTCGAAACTTTCATTCATAAATGATTTCGGAAAGGCTTGCGAAACAGAAGCTGCACTCGAACAACTTCATCAAGAGGCGAATGGACACAAATCGTGATCTTCCCATCAGCACCAGCAGCTCGAAAAGCTTAATTGAAAGATTGCAGGCAAATTATGCCAAGCTGCTGATCACGATTCCATGAGCGATCAAAAGCTGATTTAGCAGAAAAATCTGAAGCAATTAAAAATATTTCTTGGTCTCTCTCGACACCCAATCGTAGATCCATCAAGAATTCAGATCGATGTGGGCCCGTAATGTCATTTTAATGAGATGGTAATTTTTCCTAGCAAGGTGGAGCCGACGAGTCGGTCGATGAATTCAAGTGGCAGCGCGATCTTGCATCACGAATTCCTCGAAATTCTATTCAACCCGGAAAAGGGCGAAAGTGAGCAGTTTGTTGGTTGTGCAATTTATTTATGTTTCAGAGAACAAACTCGGATGTGTGCACACGTGATTTATGTTTTCTGGCAACGAATCAATTGCTCAAAGCTTTCAGTTTCATCGGCTGCGATAAATTTTCCCGTTTCTTTATTTGTTCAATCTGAACGAGCAGCATAAATTGCGACACCCACGCTTTGAATGCATTTTCCATCTCATTTTCTATCGACTAATTTTACATCGTGAATCGAACAACTTGCGCAATGCCTTTGACGATGTGACACTTCACACTTTTTAGCCTTTTAAAAGTTTTATTGCGCTTTGATGGTTTCCGATTTCTTTTGTTTTTCTTTCATTTAACGCACCGCGAATCACGAGATAAACTTCAACCGAACCGAACTCAAAGAACGTCGACGCGAGACTGAAACCGCTGCCTGTTTACAACTCGCACAGCGTTGAGCGCAACGTCTTGGGCTGCGCGATGTCGTCGAGAAAACATTGAAGATCGAAACGATCATTGAATGTTTCATTCTCAACGTAAAAGTTCCTTCGCTGGCAAGCGATTTGCATAAACTTTCGTTTTCGATCAGAGGGAAAATTCGCGCAACATTGTTTCTGCGATTCGATGAGATTTCTTTCATGTTCGATTCAGTCGATGTCCATATCGATTGAATGGATGCAAGCGCCATAAAGTTCCATTGTTAACACGCTTTACGTAATTTCCCATTCAATTGTGAACAGAGCGGAGATAAGAGAAAAGATGTTGGATTGACTTTGACTTTAATGTTGCTTACTTTTTACGCTGAACATGACCATGCACAACATTTCCTCAACCGCTCGCTTCTTGACACATGAAGACTCTCGATGACATCACAAGAAAGTCTCGCAGAGAAAGCCAACGAAGCGACGAACTTTGCTGATAATTCTCGTGACCTGTTGTGATCGCCGCAAGGATCGAGTGATTCGGAATTTTCCAGCAAAGCACGATCAGATTTGCTGCTCGCTGTATGTTGTTATGCAAGCGATTGGGAACGAAATTGCAGAAATGTCGAAGGAATTTGAATGCCCAGCAGCAGCTTGTTGAATTCCAAACATGGACATTGCCGATTCAATCACCATTCATGTTCCATCAATTAAAAGCGGAGCTGGTGGTCGTTGCAATCGCAAGTGGATCATCTCGAGCCTTCCGGGTGAAACCAAATTATTATTTTCGAACGATTCAATTAGCTCGACGAAGATCGACAAAGCCGCCGCGAGATAAAAGCTGAAAGTCAGGCCATAAAGCTCGATAAAAGTCAGTGCTTTCAACTTAATTAATTTCGCGAATGGAAAGTTCATGCCGGCAGTCGTAATTAAGTTGAGCGCTAGACTGGCTTTGAAGTCCTTCGAAAACAAACAGCCATGCGAGATGATTGCAAAGCGCTGCATCCATGACTAATCAACAATAACATGCCTGCAGTCGTCTGAGCTTAGCGTTCTCATCCACAAATCAAACGCCGCGCGACGTAGCAACATTCCTACAACGAATGACGTTAATTAATCCACGCTGTAGTTTTCCAGCCTCGCATTCAAACGCCAATAATTCTCATGTCGCGATTCGCTTGTTGGAAGCTGCGAACGATCTTGTCGATTCAATTACTGAAAGCCCACACGACTCAATTCGCTTCGATCAAGTGTGATCGTACAAACTGCCAACAAGATGTGGCTTTATGTTCCGCAGTTAACAGGAAGAAGAAGTAAATCGTTTTATGATCGCGCTTCGCCTTATGAACTCGGACAGTCGTAAATCTTTTAAATTTAACGCATCGCGAGTTTTCACTTTCAAAAGCTGCTCCGCAATCCATCAACCTCTTAATGATGTCAGCGGAAAATTGTCCATCGCAACATGATTTTAATTAACTTTCACCCGAAATACAAACAACTGTCGCAGCCATAAGCTCCCACGTTCCGATGCGCCACAACGAGCTCCGTTATGTCGTTGTGAATGAAACTTTTCGGATTTTATCGGTGAACATGCGAGAACAGGAAAGTCGGACTGATAAAGTATCGACGATGTCGATCAAGCTGATTTATTAACTTGCAGCGAACTCGCGTCAGTGCGCAGGCAGACAACATTTTAAGCGAAACGGCACATCGTGAATCATTCAAATGGATGGAAAGGTGCGCAGGCAATCTGATGGCGTTTGTGCAGTTCTGTGACCTGGCGCGCGAACTTTTCGAAAAACAAAATTGTTACGCAAAATGTTTTGCTCGCCGCTCGGCATTTTATCGCTCTGTGAATGCCTCGGAGTAACTCGAGCTGTTTCAGGCCGAACAGACAAAAGCTTTTAACAGCTTGGAATGTTTGCTTTAATCTCACTGACTGACATTTTAATTCAGAAATCTCTAACAACTTTTGCGCGCGAGATTAGAGAACTGCAATTGCGCAACATCGCACCGAGCAAAGCTTCAATCAAGTTGTGACTCACGAACATCATAATTCATGCATTTGTGCAACTAGTTGAATTCTATTTAGTCGAACGTAACGCATTCAGCGACACACAAAATTACCGAGTCGGCAGTTCCACCTTAGAACCGCTCGTCGCTCCGACAACTCGACAAATTCAAATTGATTGTAATTGACGTGGTTTTGGAATGACACAATGCGAAGGTTTCTCATTATTGGCTGCATTGTAACCGATCCGGCAAATCAATCTATAGGAAACTTTATTTATCCGCCCACGCTCGATTCGATTTCATACAAAGTTGGCACGAACATTTGGCGAAACTTTTTTCCGATTCTTAATTACGGACGGAAAGTAATCTGCTTCAATAAAATTATCATCGGACGCCCGCGCGAAACGGTTGCCGTTGAACTTAAGCGGTGGGAACGAATCGAGAGAGACATCAACGCTCGTTCAATGCACGAGATTCGCTTTATTCAAGACTCAAGTATGCAAACAATTTTGTTGACCAAAGCGTGGAGCGAGTTCTTGATCGAGTTCTCCGAACTTGTCCGGCTCAGACCTTCAGTCATCGTCTCCTCGAATTTCTCGAGGAAAACGGCAAGCGCATTCCGAATCATTGAAAATTTGATTGACTTCTCGTCGCTGGTCAGAGGCGTTTGCGGTGGGTTTCTTAGCTGATTATAGTTTGCAATGAAAGATTCGTAGAATTCTCTCTGTTGTTCACGGTCTTCCACTTGAAGAATGAGCTTGTAAAGACCGTCAATTTGAAAATCCCAGTCGCTGCCGAGCTCGCAGATGTCGTTGAAGATTGCAATAAGATTTTCCACCTTCTCAGGATGATAATAAAGAGTGGGATTCTGTTTAAGGAACTGAGCTTCTTGTTCATCTTTGAATAGTTCTCGACGCAACGGCAATCGTTCATCTACTGAGAGCTCTAGCGATTGCTTGATCGTTTCTTCAACGTTGTACTCAGCTGCTCTTCTTGTTATTTCTCCCTCGATCCGAGACAACTCGTCAATGGCCAAGTCCTGCTTGACAAAGCCAAACAGGCTGACACAAATCTGACATTGACGACTGAATTCAGGACAACAGTCGAGTGCCCAAGTCTCGTTGAAAAGTCCAGCTCGACTCGAATAGAAGTGAAATGGAATATCGAGAACTTCGCCGGGAATGATTCGGAACGTTGACTTGTCGAAGAAAAAAACTTTAGTCTCGCCTTCGTATTCCTTTTCAGTTCGCTTGAATGTTAAGTTCATTGCGATTTCCCCACAATTTTCCAGTCGCAGTAACTTCGTTTCGCATTGCAAGACTTCCTTCTCGAACGTTAGATCTACCAGAACATTTTTATGGGGGAAAATCTGGTCCACCTGGATCCCCCCGATGATAAGAACTTGAGACTTCTCGATTGATTTGATTTTCTCGTAGTTTTGATGACTTGATTTCAATTGAGTTTCAACTTTCGTTCGGTCAGTTCCATCTTGAAGATCGTTTCCTTTCAATGCGAGATTATCCAGTTGAGGGTCGAACAGCTTCGTATCGCGTTTGACTTTCTCTTCGACCAGCTTAAGAAGATCTGTGGGCGTTTTATCTTTCGCGATATTTTGTTCTTTCAGAATCAAGTCTGGCGTTTGCGTGTAGCTGATCTCAAACGACTTTGCGATCTGCTGCGACTTGGGGAGTGTCAAGTGCAGGTCTTTGCGTGACTTCTCAGGCATTCGCCAGAAGTTCAAAGCTCCGGCGCCGTCGGCTGACTTTTCAATGATTTCCTTACGATTCAAAATCTTCCGGAAATCGTTCGGATTGAAATTCAGCAACATTTCTCGACGGCTGCGGTAAGTGAGCTTCTTGATCTTCTCACTTTGTTTCTCACGGATCTTTATCCATCGCTGCCAATTTAGAAGCCTCCGATCCTCAACAAGCTCTGACTCTTCGACTTCATTGAGCAACGGAATGATTGAACACGACGAACTTCCATCGACAAACCTCTCAACGTCTCGCATAACATCATTAACAAATGTTCCAACAACTTCTTCAGCTTGGATTCTCTCCGACCCCGCAACGTCCCGCCAAGTCACGAGGTTCACGTCTGACCAAGTCTGCGGCGTATTTGATGGAACTTTATTTAATTTCGTGCTTCTCGAACGGAACATTTTGAAAGGTCTGACGATTCAAAGAAATTTTCTGAGGCTGCTTAGCCGAACGAGCCACGCGCTTAAGTAGAAAATTTGTTATTCAGCCGTCGCTTCTTTTCCCTCGAGTCGATTGTATTTAAATTTGTGCCGAAAATAAAGCTTAAGTGGGCCTCTGACTGTTGGTCATTTCGTCGAGGGAACCGCGACAGAGAATTCATGAATACTTGTTGACTTAAACTGTCAGTCTCGACCCCTTTGATGTTTACACATCTTCAGCTTGTTTAATTCCAATTGTTTATCGATACCGTTAGACTTTTAACTCTTCTTGCTAAACACTTCGCGCTCCATTTGATGGAAAGAGCTACGCTAAGGATTGTCATTTTTATGGCTTTTTCAGCGATTCTCTGCTCTACCTTTTTTGCTTTGCAATTTGAGACCGCAAATAATCGGAGCTCATTACGGGTTTTCTTCATTTTGTGATAAAGAATAGACTTACATGGGACTTGAAGCGTTTGCTGGCACTCCTACGGAGCGTGTTGCAATCGGAAACTTGAGCCGATCGATCCAATTCATCCTGGTTTAAGTCTTCTTTCGGCATGCAGCGTCTAGACAGCTCAACCAGCTCGGCGACTGGCTGAACTTCCACTACAACACTATCACCACTCTTTCGAATCATTTCAATGATAGCTTCGCGAGCAAGCTCTTCAACTGGTTGTCGATTCACTTTGATAAGACGATCGCCCGGAAGTAGACCGGTCGAGTTTCCAGCAGACGTGCCGGGCTCCGCGAATATTACCGGACGCGATATCGGAATAAATAGCGACTCGGAGCGGTCGAGCACGATTGCTTTGCGTAAGCTGAAGCCAAAGTCTTGAGTTGGCGTTTTTCTTCTAGTGATCAGGAGCTCTCTTGGCGGTGGCAGCTGAACGAGCTTAATAGCGGGCAGCGGAAGACTAACATCGTCGAATTTTTGGATGCGCGACCAACTGTAAAGACCTTGCGATTCCCCAACCGGACTAAGCGAGAACGGTGGCGTTGCGAATGACGAGTTGGTTGTGTCGGTGAGGCTTTCAGCGGAGGGCGATGGCGTAGTCGTTATGTTCAAATGATGTTGACCCACATTGAAATTTGGCGATAATTGATTGTTGATGGTTATCTAAAAGAAAATAGAAATTGTTAGTACCGACCGGTGATTTGCTTTCTACGCGATTTCTTACCTCATCGTTCAGCCGTTCGTTCTGTAACGTGTTTCGCATGAGCACTGCACGCGAGTCTGAGTCGCTGGTGTTGAGCAGACTCGTCTTTGAACCTTTGAGGATGCCGCGCTTAGGGATGCGAGGCGGCACCGGCGGCAGATTGGTTGGTTTCGTCGGCTGGAAGTTGATTGAATTGTCGGAGCTGTTGTCGGAATGCGAGATGAACGTGGCTGAGACCATCGAGTTGGAAGCAGCACTCGTTGTGAAGGAATGATGGCGCTCGTAGACATCTCCGTTGTTTAGATCAATCACTGTTGTGGTATTCCCTGAAATGACTTCTTCGTTGCCACGATCCAGCTCGCTGCCACGGTCCACGTCGAGCTGGGCGAAGAAGGCAGAGCTGTAATCAGCCGTGATTCCTGATGGAAGTTTCACTTTCTCTTTCCGCTTGCCCGACCGGATCTTTAGGCTCCGACGGACTTCCTCAAGTTTATCGACGTTCTCTAGCTCCTCGCCGCCAGCACTCGATGAGCCTTTGCTGCGGGACTTTTTCTCCTTTTTTGCCATAAAGTTGAACATTTTGCATGGGCGGATTTCTTGATTTGATTTATTGATTTTATTTTCGCGACTTAGCACACAAGTTTATCGGCACCGTGAAATATAAATAAACCATCACCGGGTGACGCACGATACGCTGTGATCATCGAACGCGATGAGTCGCAAGCGAAAGACTTAATTACAGTTAGGTCGACTTGGACAAGATATATCAAAGAAAACGAGAATTTACGCGCACCGCGAAACGAACACCGAACACACAGCTTATCAATGATTCCCACTTTCGTTATCTACGCGGTTACTTTAGCAATTTTGATAAGGATTTCGATACAAATTCGACAAATAAACAATCGAAACTTTTTATCGCGATTGAAAGCGCGTTCTTACTTTTTTATAATTCTTCAATATTTCTTCAACTTGAAGCTGAGATTGTTTTTTGAAATTCCAACGACCGTTAAAAAATGTGCTCAGATATAAACAGAAGGAGTGAAGGCGACCTAAACCTGATCTTATTAACAAGCTACTGAGCAGAAACTGAAGCAATTTGATCAATAAATGGACACTAACAATAATGCACAAAGCAAGAAGAGACGTCGGGTGAGTTCTAAACCTGCTCATTGCGAGTTTGTGTTGCAATTCTTATTATTTTTATTAGGATAGTCAGTCGGATTCTACCCGATGTCACTCCAATCCCAATTCTGCAAGTGTCACCATAAAGAACGAGCAATGTTCGCCATTAAATCAACGCCGTTCAACTCGTGTAGTCAAAAAGCCGGTGGTATTCCAATTTCCAATCAAAGCTTCCCCAAAGAAGGAATCGACTATCAATTACAAGCCAGGTCAGATCAATCCTCAAGATGTTCAGCCAACATCTCGACAATGTGCAATAAAGTCGGCATCAGGACGAACAGCTATGAAGACAGTCGCCAGAAAGGATAAAAGGTCAAGCAGTAATCAACCAACTGCAAGAAAACGGGGAACAACGTGGTCTTGTCTTATAACCGAATTGGAGGGTCCAGTTGCCGTTATTAGAGCTTCACAGCAATCAAATGATTCAGTAGAAACTGCCAGCATCAACTCGACCACATCTTCAGAACCTGCTCATGACGGTCAACGCTTTCTCGATATTTGCTTCACGAACCGCTCTCATCCTTCTATATCCGAGCTATTCGACCTTGATCCTCAAAACTTCACAGTCCGAGCCAAGCGCATAACGCTGGATTCAAAAACTGAATACTTGATTCAACGCAACTAAACATGTGAGACAGGCTTCTAACTTACTGGGCGAGTATCAAGCCACAATAAACGTTAACGTTGCCGGAGCAACTCACGCAGTTTTTCCTTATCAATCGTCGGATATCAAACCAAACTTTTATTTGTTTTGATACACAATTTAACAAATCATTTCATCGCATTTCCCTCTCATCCTCACGACCTTCTTTAGGCCTTCAGCTCACAAGGTCGCTCGCTTGTGCTGAGTGCAAGAGAAGCGGCGAAGAATAAAACTTAAACAGTCGAACGAGCTCATCAGCGTGGATTGTTCAAACGTCTAATCTAATAAATTCTTTAAAAATATTTTGCGAAAGAAAATCCGCAAAGCACATTTATTTTTCGCATTGTCTTTGAATATATCAAATTTCATGGCAAAATTTTTTAGACTCGCGAAACTTCTATCGAATTAATCATCGGATCGCTGGTCGTTAACTTGACAATTCTCTCCGACTCTTCCCACAAAACTCTTTGAAACTCAACGTTCTGAGCTTTTCTGCTCGTTCGTCCCTGTTTGCAGTTCCGGAAATATTGCCCGGTGACTCCATCAAGCTGAGTGGACAAAGATACGTAGAGCGTGGTCTGCATTCCTTCGTAAACGGTGCGCATGAAAGCTCTGCCGACTGCCGAGAAAATTCTTAAGAAAATTGTTTTTTTCGGCCAAATTGAGCTGTCGATAGTTCCAGGATGGAGCGCGTTGACTGTCACGCCTGTTCCTTCCAAGCGACGAGCCAGTTCGAAGGTGAAAAGTAGATTCGCAAGCTTCGAGTTGTTGTACACTCCCATTGGTAGCATGTAGCCCACGGGATTGAGATCTCTCTCCCTAGTCGGGTTAAAAGTCGCGACTGAATGAGCCTTCGATGCAACAACGACAATTCGACAAGGCGCTGATTTCTTCAGTAGATCAATCAGAAGATTAGTGAGTAGGAACGGACCGTAATGGTTTGATGCCATCGTGTACTCGAGACCATCGACGCTTACTGCTCTACCGAGAACTCCGCCATAGCCAGCGTTATGGATCAGAATGTCGATCGACGGCTCGGTATCAATAATTGTCTTGGCGAATTCTCGGATCGATTGAAACGATGATAAATCCAACTGATGCAAAATAACTTTTGTGTTTTCACTCTCGGCCACGATTTCATCTGTTCAAGAGTCACAATTATTCAAAAATCTTAGCGTAACTTTATCAACGAACCTCGAGCTCTCTTCGCTGTTGACATGGTGCGACAAGCCATGATGACTCTGGCGCCGTTCTTTGCCATGAACCTTGCGGTCTCCTTGCCAATGCCGCTGTTAGCGCCAGTTATCAAAACTGTTTTACCAGCGAGGTTTGTCTATAACGATCCACCAAATTTTTGCTGCATAATGCAGGATCTCAAACGAAACACGCTTACTTTTGATTTGAACTCAGTGCTTGTATATTTGAGCCAAACTTTTGATAACCAAGCGACGAGAAATGCGAGGATGAAAACGGTTAGAATGGCGAGGCTCACGATCACCAGCAAATCCATCACGAAGCTAAAATATTTGTCAACAAAATCAGAACTTAAGTTGTCAGCTCGAGATTTGAATCCCAACTGATTGAAAATTTTGTTAGCTACATCGAATCGATGCTTGAATGACCATCAAAACAAGTTTCTGGGTCCGTTGAGAAATGCGTTTGAGAAGCAGCATATGAGGTAAGCCAGTGCTGCTCAATCCTTGATTTTAGCTTCAAGCATCTGTTGAATGTTTGAGGATTTAACACGCAAGAAGAAATTTACATTCTGATGAGCAGCTCTGCCATGTCACAAAAGGTTAAAAAGCCCTGCGAAAAGCTTTGAATCGAATGTCAATCTCCTCATTTACATACTATGCAGATCAGCCGGGCGAAGAGAAAATCTTTACACACGAAACAGTTTAGCGTGAAAACGAAATTTCTCGACGATCGTTGGCGCTCAAGTTTATGAATGAATGGAAGCATAAATGGATTTCCTCTACTCCGTTGCCCTCCAGCAAATGTCGCTAGAATTACCTTCTGTTAGTTCCGACAAGAAGATCAATGGAATCCAAACGAAAATTGCTTAAACTCCAAAGAGAAACAGGTTTAAATTCGCAATGTTTCGCATCAATCTTTCTCTTTACCAAGCAACTTCACCTTCAACTTGGATCAGAAATGATTTTTATCGAAACGTGGCTGTGCAATTTGTTCAAAATAAATTTTATTTTAGTGTGATTAATGAATCTTTGATGTCTTTATTGATTCCTGGTTCAAACCACACTGCAATGTTTGCAGGGCAATCGACCTATTAATGTCTCTGACTCTTGAGTTAGAACGATTATTTATGTACGGTTTGACTCAATGTTTTGCAGGCGGAGTTATGCTCGATGTTGTTGCTGCGATGAATGTTCTACAATGGCTGGGTTGCTTTGGCTTCTCGTTTAATCATGCTCAGATGAAAATCCTTTTCATTTCCTTGTGAGATTTTCTCGCGACCGGAAGTGAAAATTTTTCTGTGGAAAAATCAAAGTTTGGTGAAAAATGGAAAAGTTGAATCGAAGTCAGTTGCCGGACTCGTCGTCCTCGCCGCCCTTGGGAGGAATTTTCCATAACTTTGACGACGAAAACATGTCAGACTTGCCGTCTTGCATCTACGCCAACGTTCATCATCATCATCACCAGCTTAACTCGAATCAGATTGCTCTCAACAGTCTGGGAATGGCTTCGAATGGAAATCAGGCCTCTCAGGTCAACAGCAGCTTGCGAATGAACTCGAGTAACTTCAAGCTCCATCAGCACTTTATGCAACACGCGGGCGAAATTTCTGACGCTCCAGCGACTTCAACGTCTTCAACTTCATCGATGAACACTTTCGGCGGACCCATCAAGACGAGTCGACAGCACGGCGCAGTGCGCGAAAGGAAGAGAACGATGAGGTCAGCGCCTAACGGGTAAGGCAATTGAGATCAATTAAACTCAAAGATTTTTCTGAATTTATTCTATCGACAGCTCAATCAATTCGGCGTTTGACGAACTTCGTGTTCACGTTCCGACTTTTCCTTACGAGAAACGATTGAGCAAGATCGACACCTTAAGGCTTGCCATTGCTTACATTGCTCTTCTGAGAGAAGTTCTGGAAGCGGACTACGATCCTTTGACTTATGTGGAAAAGTGTTTGCGGGGAGAAATAAAAGCAGATCGAGCAAGTTGGAATACCAGCGGTATATAAGATGTGACCACATTAGTTTCTGCTTATGTTCAAGTTTTATTCTGTTCTAACAGACTTAACAGCCCGTCTTTCGTGGATCAACTGGGAAAACTTAGGAGTTCATCCAGGCCGACGAACATTGCTAACAACTCTTGCTCTTGGAGCTGACACCTCCCACCTTATGGGCCCTCACATTTAAAAATCTCTTTAGTGCGGAAACTGAAAATGTGCAATAAAATTTGAAGTGAAAATATTTTAATTTGTTTTCTCACTTCGCGACAGATTTCGTTAGTCAAAAATTCTTAAATCTGGTTTGAGAATAAATAAACTTGCACGTGTGAAGTTGCTGCGATGAATGGGCCGAACCAGAACAGAACGAGCCGCGCGCCAATCACGTGTCGATCCTTCAAAGTGGAAAATTGAAATCAATTGAGGGCGAAATTGTTTGTCGGCTTCAGTCGCAACCTTTCATTAAGGATCAACAAATTAGCATGTTCGCAATATGTTTCTGTCGACGTTCAAATCGAAATTGCAGGCAATTTGAAATCATATGTAGATTGACTACGAAAAATCGTTCAACGACGTTGAATCTTTAAAAGGAGAATTTAGTTGTTTGAATGAATCAGTGTCTGACCAGGACTCTTAGTATATTCCTCAACATTTTATTACACTCTTGCTGCGATTACGCAAAACTCTTCCGCCACAACGGATCATTGTGGCCACGCGCCTCTTGTCATTTTTCATGTTGCGATGTTCGCCGAAGCAATTCACACAGTTTTGCCTAATCAATCGTCGGCTATTAAACCAAACTTTTATTTGTTTTGATACACAATTTAACAAATCATTTTATCGCATTTCCCTCTCATCCTCACGACCCTCTTTAAAGCGCCGTCAACCCACAAGGTCGCTCGCATGTGCAATCGCTCGTTTGTTTCGAGTGCAAGGGAAGCGGCGAAGGGTTTGAAGGGATTTTACTTCCGACTTGCCTGAGGGTGCTCGCGTTTGATCTGATTCTTTCGTCGAGCTCATCAGCGTGGAAAATTATAAATTGATTAATTGGGCATTCGGAAACTTCCATGTTAATCTCATTTGAGTTGTTGCTGTGGGAAAAAACAACATTCATTATGTTTCGATGACTGTTTGCGGTGATTCGTAAGAGATTAATGTCACTGCATACTTAAAACATTTGAAATTCCACGAGTCACGTGGCCGAGCATCGGTGAAAGATGTTAAAGAGAAAATTCAAGTCGCTCTAAAGTCTGCAAACAATGTTATGTGCTTGGTTTTGTGTGTGCTCATGACACGCTCGTTTATCGCTCCGAGTTCCTTTTGTGCTCCGCCGAGCCATCACCGCCAGACGATGTGCTATCAACATGAATGGTAAGGGATGGAAAACAATCAGAAACAGATGATTCGCCAAGTAATTTGAGTGCCAGCATGAAGTCAGGCTATCGGGTTTCTTGGTCCAATGCAGGTGATTCGAAGTATTAATCGATTTTTTAATCGGATATTTCGCGGAATTTTATTTGAAGAACGAAAATAGAAAATGAGATGGACAAAATTTATTTGCGATGCTGATTAAGCTTTCTCTTTAAAGTGACTTTTCTTTTAAACAATTTTTTGTAGTCAATCCAAATATGATTTCAAATTGCCTGTAATTTTAATTTGAACGTCGACAGAAACATATTGCAAACATGCTAATTTGTTGATCCTTAATGAAAGGTTGCGACTGAAGCCGACAAACAATTTCGCCCTCAATTGATTTCAATTTTCCACTTTGAAGGATCGACACGTGATTGGCGCGCGGCTCGTTCTGTTCTGGTTCGGCCCATTCATCGCAGCAACTTCACACGTGCAAGTTTATTTATTCTCAAACCAGATTTAAGAATTTTTGACTAACGAAATCCGTCGCGAAGTGAGAAAACAAATTAAAATATTTTCACTTCAAATTTTATTGCACATTTTGATTTTCGTTACATTCGCGATGTTTTACATTTGAGGGCCCATGAACTGAGATGCATCGGCTCCTAAAGCAAGGGTCGTCAATAATGTTCTGCCCGGATGAACTCCAAGCTTCTGCCAGTTGATCCATGACAAGCGAGCGATCAAATCTAATGGAGAAATTCATGAATTTTATGAAAAACTGAAATCGGATTAATTTACCGCTGGTATTCCAACTTGACCGATCCGCTTTTATTTCTCCCCTCAAGCATTTCTCCACATAAGTCAAAGGATCGTAGTCCGCTTCCAGAACTTCTCGAAGAAGTGAGATGTAAGCAATTGCTAGCTGTAAAGTGTCAGTCTTGCTCAATCGTTTCTCGTAAGGAAAAGTCGGAACGTGAACACGAAGTTCGTCAAACGCCGAATTGATTGAGCTGTCGATAGAATAAATTCAGTAAAATCTTTGAGTTTAATTGATCTCAATTGCCTTACCCGTTAGGCGCTGACCTCATCGTTCTCTTCCTTTCGCGCACTGCGCCGTGCTGTCGACTCGTCTTGATGGGTCCGCCGAAAGTGTTCATCGATGAAGTTGAAGACGTTGAAGTCGCTGGAGCGTCAGAAATTTCGCCCGCGTGTTGCATAAAGTGCTGATGGAGCTTGAAGTTACTCGAGTTCATTCGCAAGCTGCTGTTGACCTGAGAGGCCTGATTTCCGTTCGAAGCCATTCCCAGACTGTTGAGTGCAATCTGATTCGAGTTAAGCTGGTGATGATGATGATGAACGTTGGCGTAGATGCAAGACGGCAAGTCTGACATGTTTTCGTCGTCAAAGTTATGGAAAATTCCTCCCAAGGGCGGCGAGGACGACGAGTCCGGCAACTGACTTCGATTCAACTTTTCCATTTTTCACCAAACTTTGATTTTTCCACAGAACAATTTTCACTTCCGGTCGCGAGAAAATCTCACAAGGAAATGAAAAGGATTTTCATCTGAGCATGATTAAACGAGAAGCCAAAGCAACCCAGCCATTGTAGAACATTCATCGCAGCAACAACATCGAGCATAACTCCGCCTCTCTATTGCGCGATGCTACTAGTGACTAGAACCTACTTCAAGATCGAATCAGTGGTTATTTGTTGAATACTTTTCAATTGAAGAGCTGTGAAATTGTTCATTTCGACGGTTCTCAGTTTTAAAAAATATTTTAAATGCTTAAAAAAATTATCTCTCGCTGGTTGGTTGAATAAAAGTTTAACGTATTTTTTCAAATCCATCCAAGTCAAATTTTACGTTAAACGAAGACACGAAATTTGTGTCGAGCTCTGAAGTGCAAAGTTTGAACTAATTTTTCGGGTCAATCTCGCAGTTTTGTAAACTTTTTAGTTCTTCATTTACATCCGGAAAGTTTGAAGCAAAATATTTGCTCAATTACAAATCAAGAATATCTAAGTGAAAGTGTGAAAACTTGTGATTTTACATGAAACAAACGACTCGGATGTGACGTAATTTACGAAGATCAGAAGTATCGCTCTCAAGAAACTCGCGATAGTGCGATTAAAACAAATTTAACAAATCCAGAGCAAACGAAGTCGCTTTTAAAAGTTAATCTAGTTGAAATAAGTGTTATTTTATTGTTTACAACTTATCGTTTCGTTTCATACTCGCGGTGAAGCTGTGAATTTTGTTTAAAAAAAGCTGGAATAAAAATAAAAATATGGACTCAAGCCAGTTCGGCCAGCAACGAAAGTGTAAGAGCAAAACAAATTTATAAATTCGACATTTTCGGGCGGGCCGAGACGAGCTGCCGCTGGTTTCCCGCGGATTCGCAGGACTCTCGGTCGCAAACAGCAGCGCACACGGCGAGTGAAGCCATTAGAGCCCATTAAAATTGCAGGCGGAATCAAGGAAAAGCAATCAAATATATGTGAAAATAAATATATTTTCTTCCTTCTATTTTTATCTTTCCAAATGCAGAGAGAGAAAAAAGCGTATGAATTTGTTGGCCGCGTTCGTCTTCGCTCCTCGTCGAATTGATATTTATAATTAAGTTCGGTTTGAATTTTCATTACTCTGCTCTCTGTTGTTTCCAGCAAACAGTTTGCGCGCATCCGATGCTGCGGTGTGAGAGATTAAACAAGATTCCAGTGCAGCTTAATCGTCTCGTGAAAAGATAAAGGAACATTAATTGGATGAGAATCTGTGGTGTGTGAAGGCCTGAGACACTTGAAATGATGTAAAAAAAAACAATTCGCATAAGCAAGTAAAGTAGGAAGCTTCAATTTTCGCGAGAGTGAAGAAGTTTAATGAATAAATGGTCTACAAGTGTGTAAATAATGATCAAAGATAAGAAAGAAAAGCAATCTTCCGGAGGAGGATCGTCGGGATCCTCGGGGAATGGCAGCAACAGTAAAAGCAACAACGCAAACAACAGCTCTGCTGGCAACTCAAATGCAAGCTCTTCATCGCCGAGTACCACGAAAGCGAACAAGAGTAACAGTTCAAACAGTAGCAGCGCAAGTAAAAGTGGTATCAAGGAGGAAATCATTGAGCAGAGTAAGTGGCCTTGTAACGCGTCAGTCGACCACGAGCTTCAGTCATATGTTTTAGGTTCATCGGAACAAATCGTAGTCACATCAATAAAACACGAAGAGGGATCCCCACCGACAAACATTATTAAGAAAGAGCCTGTGCCGTCGTCTTCCTCGTCATCATCAGCCACAGCGGGTGCATCAGGCTCAGGCAACGCAAATAGCAACGATAGCAATAACAATAACGATACTAACGACAACAAGAACAGTAATTCTTCGGGGAATCCTCTGCTGCCAGACGAGAAAGACTCGACGAACGATAACAGTATTACGGATGAGCGTAAGTTTCGCAATTCGTCGCGAAATTAATCTTGTAATAACCGGTAATTAACATTTCAGTGCTTAATTCCGAAGATTTGAATGCATCGGGCAGCGGAAACAATTCAAACTCAAACAGCAAACATGGAATGCATATCAAAAGTGAAGATCCGGCGACCGATCCACTCGCTGGTGTCGACAGTAGCATGAACAACAATAGCAATTTCGGCGGTGCAAATAATTCTGGCGGCAATGCGTCCGGACCAAACCGCTCGCTTATGTCACAAAACTCACCTGAACGGATTCAGCCGTTGCCATCAAATGTTGTGAATAAGCAATCGAATAGCATGGATGTTAGTGACGTTTGACTTTTGCTTATCGCGAAACTGACTCTTCTTTTCTTCCAGTACATGCAACAACAAAGTCAGATATTCGTCTTCTCAACCGCGCTCGCGAATAAAGGAGCTGATGCGGTTCGCGGCGGACAATTCCCAACGATTATTGCGTATCACTGTGCGCAGCCAGAGACGAAAAAATTTCTTCAGGTATTAGCGAGACACAAATCAAGTGAATGTTTTAACTGACGAATGAATTTATTTTAAGAAATTTCCACTGAAAGTCAATCAGTTCAATCGAAGTGGCTGGTTTCCCCCAAACATGCCGCCCAACATGAACAACAGCAAAAAGCCGCGCATGATGCCGATGAATCAACAGAACTTCAATTTTATGAAGAATAATCAAATGAACCCCCAGCAGCAGCAGCCACAACAGCAGCCGGGAAACGGGCCGATGAATAATCAAATGGGAATGCAAGGCGGCTTCCCTCCAAGTTGTGATATGAACAATCCCGACGGAAACATGATGTGGCAAGGGAATCAGCAGCAAATGAACATGGATCCTCTTGGGAGCAATGGACCGCTTGATCCGCTTTTAAATGATCCAATCGACAGCCTCGTCAACGATCCGCTTGGCTCACAGTCACATCAAAGTCCGATGTGCATGAACCCAACGAGTCCAAGCATCCCTTCGCTTCAAGGTGTGAAAGTGCCCGATGAGGATCTAACACCTCAGCAGCGACATCAAAGAGCGCTCAAGCTTGCACAACTCCAAGAGCTGAAACAAATGTTTAAGCAAGAACCACCCAACGAGTGTCAGATGAACGAACAAGAGTCACCTCAAGGCGGGCCAGCGTCTTGCGCGAAGATGAATCCAATGGGACCGAATCAAATGATGCAAGGCGGTGGAATGATGCAAGGTGGAAATCCTATGAATGGGCCGATGCGACCGAACTTTCCTATGGGAATGGGTCAAGGCCCTCGAGGGATGATGCGACCGATGGGACCTGGAGGAATGAATCCGAATGCGATGAACGAGGAGATGATGGGCAGTCCGATGAGCGGAGGGCCTTGTGGTGCGCCGATGAACAGCGGGAACATGCAAATGGGACCTGGCGGAGGAATGATGGGGAACATGAATATGCCGCCACACATGGGGAACATGCAGCAAGGAAACAACATAGGCATGAACAACATGGGACCTGGTAGTTGTAGTATGGGAATGAACAACATGGGCATGATGGGTCAGAAGGGAATTCCCCCGAACATGATGGGTGGCCCTCCAGGACCTGGAAATATGCAAGCACACATGGAGTGGAACAAACTGCAGCAACAGTATTACGACGAGAGCAAACGAAAGGGACCGATGATGGGCGGGCCTATGGACATGAACTCTGATCCAATGAGCAGACAAATGCCACCAGGTGCAATGAGAAACATGCCTAACATGAGAGGGCCGGGGCCTGGGCCTGGACAAGGACCTCCACCGCCCTACCATCAAACACCGAGATCCGCATCCGTGCCTATAGCCATGCAAAGTCCAAATCCCAATAGTCCAAACAATCCAACATCGAACCTATCGCTGCCGTCACCTCGTGGCGGTTGCAACTCAACGCTCAATTCACCAGCCGCTGGCGATCCAACTCGCCCAATGAATCAGCAGCACATGAACATGAAACATATGAACGCGCGTCAAAGCCCAACGACGTCATCACAAGACTCACCCGCCGGTCAAATCGGACGACAGATAAATCACAGCAATCCCAGCACGCCGATATCATCGCATTTATCGCCTAGCGCGAGTCTTAAGGATCTCGATATGAACACAAATCCTAGTGAGTACTAATGAGATGAACTCTTGGATAATTTAGACTAACACTTTCTTTATTTCTAGACAAAGAACCCAATCTAATGCCCGTGCCATCACCTCAACAAATCTCTTATTTAAATACGTTTGAAAGTCAGGAGCTGACGATACAGAAGCAGCCGAACACAAACATGAAAGATGGATGTTCGAACATGTAAATTAAAGCTTCGCTTATGAAAGTTTCCAACACTAACTAAATTATCTTTAGTAGCGGTCCGAATCAAGGAAACCTTGGTCTAGATAATCGGCTACCGGGTCAAAAGACGCCAACGTCATCGGCTGGAAATCCTCACATGAATAACTTCCCAATTCCTTCGAGTCCACATACGCCAGGCGGATCATCAATATCAGGTAACGAAACTGCTTCATTCTCTTCAACTAAAATCCACTAAACGTTGCATTCATAGGCGGCGACAAAAACCGAATAAATTCATCTGGGCCGAGTCCTCAGAATAATCTTCAACGATCAAACTCAATGATGGGCAATGATTTAGGTCAATTTCCGCCTCATCAGCATTCGAACAACCAACAGCAATCGAATGAAAGCAATATGCAATTTCCATCGGACACACCAAACATGCCTTTCGCACAGCAGAACAACAAGATGGTAAACTTTCTGGATCAAAAGCCTGGAGATGTAAATTAATGAGAACTAAATCATTATGAATCAAACTAACTTATTCCTGTATCGTTTTAGATGGGTAATAATGGACCACCGCCTCAGTTTGCGCCGTGCAGCGGACGTCCCGATCTGCCCTTAAACCCAAACAGTAATGCAACTATGACTAATCCAAAACCATCATCACATTTTGATCCAATCTCATCACTAGCGCAAATGTCACAGCAGCTGGCGACGGGTGTGCCGGGTTCAATGAACGGCCAGCCGATGATGGGTGGATTTAATAATAACGGCATGATGAATGACATGGGACCGATGGGAATGGATGGTCAGATGGTGTCTGGAGGGCAGATGGACTTTGGAGGAATGATGCCGAATCAGTACGGTGGGCCGCGATCGATGTCGCCGAAGATTGGCGGGCCCCAAATGGGCTTCCCAGGGCCAGGTCAAATGCCCAACATGAGAATGATTCGACCGATGGGCTACAATGGTACAAATATTCAAGTTAAGCCCAACGCGCCGAACACAATTCAATACTTGCCAGCCCGTCCACAAATGAACAACTCGAACCCGCCACGTGGTCCACCTAGTCTCGACTTCCTGCAGCGATTTACAAATCCAATGGGAATGGACGAGATGAATAAAGGACCGGGAGGTGGACAACAGAATATGCCATACTTTCCTAATCAAAACAATCCAGCTGCTTGCGGAATGGGATCTGGGATGGATCCGCTTGAAGGCAACGTAAATCAGATGGGAGGTCCAAATGGTCCACCGATGATGAACCAAAACCCAATGATGATGCGTGGAATGCGCGGCAACGGCGGAGGAAACATGATGAGATTTCCAGGCCCACAAGGACCTGGAGGCGTAGGAAATCCTTGCATGATGGGCAACAACTTTAACAATTCAAACAACCCAAACATGGGTGACCATCAGATGATGTTTGGAGGTCCCGGCGGTCAACAAAACCCGCAGATGTTTGTTGCGGGGCCTAAAGGAAGTCCTATGAGCGGCCCGCCAAATCCTGAGCAAATGCAGATGATGGGAGGGCCCGGCGGAGGGCCACCGCCTCATTTTAAACAGCAGCAACAACAACAGCAGCAGCAACAATCTCACTTTCCAAGCACCGCCGATCCGAACTATGCGCAGCAGTATCATAACTTTCAGCAGCAGCTTTACGCCACAAACAACAACAACCAGCAGCGGAATCAAATGGGCATGGGAGGGAATCAAGCGTTCATGCCGAAATAGTGTTGGTGAACGGACGTTTCTTAGTCGTTAAGCTCTAAAGTTATCTAGGCGATTAAGAGTTAGTTTAATATTTCGCAATTCTATTGATTAATTTAAACTTTTTCAAATCACTGATTAACCGGATAAATCAAAAACATTTCGCAACAAAATTGTCCTTGCCCCGTGAAACATTGTTTTAGGAGTTGCCAGCTTTCTTTTATAACCACAATGCAAATGTTTTTTAAATTGTTAAATGAAGAAGAAAATTAAGGACAACAAAAAAGAGAAAACGAAAATCGCCTTCAAGTTTCAGTACTTAAGAGTCTTAAGTTAAGACATAGTGAGAAATCTTTTAGTGAGACAGACGTTTAAATGTAAATGGAAAGCAAACGCAAGAAAGTTTTATCAGAGAAAAGATGAAAATGCTAGTTACACACAATCAGATTTCTAATAAAAATTGATAAAAACAAAATTTGCAATCTTTTTAAATAAAAAAAAAAAACCAAATTTGCTAATCTCGACGAGGATGAGATTCGAACTCACGCGGGCAGAGCCCACTGGATTACTGCAACGAATAAATTAGCAGTCCAGCTCCTTAACCACTCGGACACCTCGTCCTAACAATTGACAGAACTTTTCCAGCAGTTTTCATTACTTGAACGACTGTTCATCGTCACGATATTCAGTTCAGTTGCTTCGTTTGAACAACTTGCATCATTCTTATCAGCAGTTAAGCCGCACGACTCTCGTCAACGACCATACCATGTTGAAAACACCGGTTCTCGTCCGATCACCGAAGTTAAGCAACATCGGGCATAATTAGTACTTAGATGGGTGACCGCTTGGGAACGTTATGTGCCGTTGGCATTTTCTTTTTAGTTGAGGGGGGTTGGGGGTCTGTTCCGCATGGAGCAGATTCCTTCCTTTTGCCAATTTTTAAAACGCGATGTTAAATGTAAAACATCAAACAATTTTATTCAACTTCAAATTTTTTTCAGGCAAAATTCATAACAATTGTCCGTGACCGAATCTTTCTAACATTGACGTTGCAAATGACCATGTAAAGTTGAGATTGAAAAACGTGTTTTCACTATATTTCTGATAAACTGCTCTCAAACTCTAGTTCCTGCCAGTTTGTGCAAATCTCAACTTAAATATCTAAAACCAATTGAGATTTAACCGCGCATAGCGATGATTCGACATGAATTTAACAATTTTCTCTTAGATAAATATTTCTCTTCGGCATCGAAAAATCTTTAAAACTCATAAAAGTTCGTCGAATGCTTGTCTTATCATCTATTTTCCATGTGATTTGGTTGTCATGTTGCCATTCAACGAGTCGATTGCAGAAACGTAACCACCGTGTACGTGAACTGCAAAATCTTGAAAGAAAACTTTTCATAAAAATGTCGAAATATTGAAATCTTATTACTAACAGTGAGGAACGTTTCCATGTTCACTTCGTGAAAGATTCCGTTGTAGCCTTTCATGTTCTGCGCCATCACCAGAATTGTTTGAATGTCCTTGCGATGTTTGTTTCCCATCGAGAGCCAGTTCACTTCGTAGATCGCTACTGCGAGAGTTTCAAACCTTTTGATGACGCGTGTTCCCATCCAGCAATAGATGAACAGCTGTAGTAAGATGAGGGCCAATATTGCATAGACAGCCACTGTGGATGGTTCAATCATGATGGTGATTATGCAACCACCGATGATGAACGAAAGCAACGAGAAATCGAGCAGAAAAACGAATGTCAGATAACCCTGCGACTCTTCTTGCCATCTCATGACTTCCAAGCTCTTTTCGATGACGATTTCCAACTGCTTCGTGATCCGACGCTCATGGACGAGATTTCCGTTGTCGTGCTCGGTCGACAGTTGACGCAGCCGCTCAACTGACGAAAGAAGAACGTCGAGGCTCAAGCAAGTATGATTGATAAGGATTATGGTCAAAGCGTAGAAACAGACAAAGAACGGCCCGCCTGCAATCATTGTCGAAACTTGGTGTACATAATTGAGCAGCCAGTTGATTGAGAGATCGTCGAACGGCAGCAACAGAATGTGAGCGGCGAGTGGTAGTCGATTTTTCTTGAAAAAGGCGAATACTGCGAACAACAACAGAATTGAAATTACGTATTGGATCACAAAAGCCATCGAAGCCAGAAATTCTCTTTTGCAGTATTGCAGTGTCTGTGGCCAATCGTTGAATGAAGTCTTCGCGGCTTCTCTGTTGCAAATGAAAAAAAATTAAAAAGAATTATTTAGCCTCGGAAACCCCGAACCCGAGAAGTAAATTTGACCTTTCTTTCAAAATCCTCCCGATCAGAGATTTTGTTTTCTTGCACTGGATGATCTGGTAAACTTGGTACACGACATTGCGAGCTAAGCAGACTTGAAAAGGCGATTTATCATGTCCAATGTTTACGGAAAATTTTAAACTCACGAAACAGTGCCATGGTTTCCATCAACTCTGTGAACGAAATCTCTTTCGCATATTTCACATAACAGCCGATCATGACCAACACACTGATTTGTTGAACCAGACTGAACTTGACACTGAAAACAATAATTCTTGTTGACCCAATTTGAGTTTAAAATTTGAGATTTACTGAGACGAGAACTTTCGTTTTCCTTCACTCGCTGTGTAAGGATCGAAAAACTTTTCTGAAAACGTCAAAGCACGAGAAAAACGAGCGAAGTAAATTTCCATCTTGATCGGGTGAAAAACTGCGTGGAACTAATACATTTCTTTGGACTTTATTTTTATTCTACTGCACTTGAATGACAGAAAAGCTCGTCGTATCTTTAAATAATACAAACCATAAGAATTCTATGAGTTTTATCGACAAGTTAATAAGCAACTGCAGTCTTACGAGTCTGGCATAGCAGTTTTTTCATGGGATATCTTATCGTGCGTCACACTGACTGTCATTTGTGTATCGATTGTAAGACTTTATCCATTTGTAGGCTCAATTCCAACAATTTTATATTTTGACGATTTCTAAACTTCCGACTTTTGCAACTAAAATTTCAGAAGTCATCAATCGTGTTATTGAGTTATGCCTTTGGTGACTGAGATAGTGACCCTACTAGGTAAATACCTAGCATGTCAACTGATACTCACTTCATCTCCTATGTCTTAATTGCAATACATCAAAGAAATATCCTTCAAGCTTCTCGAATGTTGGTCGAAGTATTCTACCTTTTCGGACTTCTCCGATTACAAAGGCCAACAGCACTGAAAGCCATGCCGAGCAATCGAGGCAACAACGCGAACAATCTTCGGCAATATTTTCATTTGCATCCCTACGGAATTTGCTGTCACAAATAAAACTGAATCCTCAGTGAAGTTTTCAGTGACCTAACTAAAATTGTAGACAGTGCAATAGTGAGGGTTGAAAGTGAAGAATTTTATTGTAGTTACTCAAATATAAGAGATTTTTTTTTCAATAATTCAAGATTGCAAGACTATTGAATTTTTGATTCAATCCAAAAGCCACTTTATCCAAAGATGTCGACGTTAGAGAACTGGTTTCGTTAGTGAGTTTCGAGGCTTATCGTCGGAAACCCGGAAAAACGTTTTAACCGATTAAGCTTGTCCAATCAATCAATGCGGTCGGTTTGAAAATATTTTCAGCGACCATTCGTGTTGCATGCACGATGAAGACCATCTGTCTGCTGTATCTAGCTCTATCAGAAATAGCAAATGGATACAAAGTTCCATTGAGACCCGACTGCAGTAAGTGACAAGTCAGCACAAGATTTTGTTTGATGCTATCTGTAAAATTGATCAGCTTGCGGGGAGGCGAACGCCATGTCTAGGCGAATAGTGAGCGGAGAAGATGTTACAGCTAATGAATATCCATGGATTGCAAGACTGTTGTACCTGAAGTCTGTCGGAAATGAAATGATTGCTCCCAAAGGTGGATGCGGTGGAAGCATCATTAGCGACCGAAACATCTTGACAGCCGCTCATTGCTTTCAGTAAGTGATCACTGTTTGTTAATCACCCAAAGTTTATATATTTATCGAAAGCCCGCCCAACGCTCCCGCTATAAACGTCGCGGATTCGATTTGGGTTCTCGGAATGCATCAACTACCTGAATACATCTCTGACTACTACACGACGAAGAAATATGAGTTGCATCCGGAGTTTCATTACTTCAAACGGCTCACCCAGAGCGACATGCTCATTGTGACACTAAATCGGAAAATTTCTTTTACACGAAACGTGTCACCAATCTGTTTGCCTCCAGCTGGAGCTGATTTCACAGGATGGACAGCGAAGGTTGCGGGATGGTGAGCCCAAACATTTAGCGGTTCCTATCAATTTCACTTTCGATTGTATTTGAACTTAGGGGAGTGAAAAGTCTTACGAAGGAGAAGGCGATTTATTCGAACGTTCTAATGCAAACTTCCGTCAACATAATATCTGCCGAAGAGTGCGACCGTCGTTGGTCTTCTCTCCTTCCGGTTGGTACCATATCTAACCAGTTCATGGTCTGCGCTTTCCGTCAGAACCGAAGTACATGTTCAGTAAGTTCATATCCTTTAGCTTTGTTCAGTTGACAAAGTTTTCTTTCTCAGGCTGATTCTGGCGGGGTAACGAGTCAAGAGCTTTGAAGCTATGATTATGACTGATAATTTTGCTTCTCTCCAGCCGCTGATGGTTGATATTTCTTCAAACTATCATCAGATCGTTGGCACAATTTCATTTGGTGATCCGTACTGCAGAGGTGCCGCATTGACGTTTCATTTTAAGAAGATAAACTAATTTGTTCGTTACCAGGCGAGTATCCAGCAGTGCAAACAAAGGTGGCAGATCCAGACACTCTCGATTGGATCTACAATTATATAATGAAAACGAATGGCAGGATTTGTTTCTCGCCTGATGAATATTGGTGGTGGCTGGACGATCAATCCGACGGCTTGGATTCTTAAATAGCTTTAAATGAATTGGCATGATTTCTGCTGAAGGGGTCGAGACAGTTCTGATCCCAATTACTCCTGAATTTGATTCAATAATAAAGGTCTAAGGCTTTCGAGTCTCGTACAGAATTTTTTTCTAGTTCATTTCTCGCTTTTTCCAGCTTTCATCTTATGAGAGTTTCACAGTGAAACTTTTCTTTTCAAGCTTCCATCTGCCTTGGCGCTGTTGAGTTTTCCGGTGTTGATTCTCAGAGCTTGGAGCTTTTGGCATTTCCTTTATCGGGGAAAGAGTGAATTGAGATCAGCTGAAAATTGAATTGATGAAACCAAAGCAGCAACGAAGGTTTGTTTTAATAGAAAAATACTTTTTATTCGCTTAGAAAGTTTCATCGATTGGTCTAAGTATGTATGTTGGTAGAAAAGAACTTGATAAGTAGAGTACGATTAAGATTTATAATATGAATTTAAGTTTCATTAAACATTTAGTCAGTTAACATCTCGTGGCTTAATTTGGTTCGTTAGTGGAATTAGATTTATTTCGACGAATGCCAATCGACTGATAAAATAATCTTTTGTGCAAGATAAACTGATTTTTGCCGGCAACATTTATCACAACATTTTCTTATCGTAAACATCGAATGGACGACACAAGGTAAATTTGAAAAGGTTCCGAATGATTGGCATAAAGTTTTAAATTCGTGGGAGTTTAGGCGAAA
Organism: Smittia sp. YW1114-2; assembly: GCA_033064975.1. Classification (NCBI taxonomy): domain Eukaryota; kingdom Metazoa; phylum Arthropoda; class Insecta; order Diptera; family Chironomidae; genus Smittia; species Smittia sp. YW1114-2. The sequence continues at coordinate 5,090,654 of CP093834.1, read as the reverse complement.
ATCGTTTGACAGAATTTGATCATCGTTGACAGCATGAGGATTTCCTGCGAGAGGTCGGTCAGCTGATGCGGTGGAGTGGCAACGAGCGTAGGGGCAAACACGGTGGCCAAGTTATACTCTGTCATTTTGTTCGTTGCTTGATGCGATGCGACTCTGCAGACAACAAGAATAAGTTCCTACATCGTTAATGCTTTTTGTTATAAACTTACCGATTAAGATGCATGATCACGAGCTTTAGGCAGTTGAGATGTGCAGTCGGTAGCGTTTTGACAGCGTCTTTGAGCTTCTGAACCATTTCTCCTTCAGACTTCTCCTTTGTAGTGGCAATGAAAGTTGGATAAGCTTGGAAAGTCACGAGCGGAATGGGAAGCAACCTTAGGTACAACTTTAGAGTTCCTGTGACGACGTTGACAGAGTACGACGACTCGGACATGTCAGTCTTCTCTCCGTCTTTATCGAGCGCAAGTTTGAGTGTCTCGATCTCGTCAGCGAAACCTGAAATTCGGTAAATTCCTTCTTGTTGCAGCCCTCGCTTCTCAACCTCTTGAACGCATTTGTTCACGATGAACGGAACTTGACACTTGTGAACCTGAACGATCGTCGTCAGATCGATGCCGAAGATTCCTCGTATCTTTTTAAGGTCTGGAACGCATTTGGCGGGCACAAGCTCCGAGCATTTCTTGTGAGCTATGAAGCCGCAATCTTCGCATTTGACACCTTGAGCGGTGAAGCCCCAGAGAAAATTCCCGCAGAACTCACAAAAGTTCAAGCCCTTGAAGTTGTTGATCATGAATCGATGTGGTTTCTCGTAAACAACTGGCAGAGGTTCGCTTTCGTGTTCACTCGCTGTGTTCGACATGGTGAAGTTGTTGTTTGTCATCGCTGCCGTCGACGTTTCAACGACATCTGGCATCAATAGCGGTTGATCTTCATCGCTGACGTTCAAGCTTAGCCCGTTCGCATTGCAATCGTTATCGATAATCTCTTGCACTTTCAACGACCTTCTCAACTCATTCGAGATTGCTCGCAATTTCCTTCTGTTTAGCGTCATGTACGGGCTTTGCTGGAAAGAGTTTTTGGTCTGAACGAGCATCTGCTGAATGATCGGCGCTGCATGTTGTTGCAAGTAGAAGTTGACAAGGCCGTCAGCCACCAAGTCGTGGATCGTTTCGAATCGCTTGAAGTCTTCTTTGAGAAAGTGACCGAAGCTCGGGTTGTAATAAATTTTGTAATGCTTCGTGTTTCCATTGTATCGCATCGACAAAGTATAGAAGTCAACGCTTCCCGGCGATTTCCTCACTAAATACTCTCCGTCTTCCCGGTTTTGAAAGATCTCCTCAGTTCTTTTGTGATTAATGTCGCCATGGTACTCAAGCCCATAAAAGCTCGGCCGATCTGACGTGGTTGTGACACAAATCACCGGTTTCGGTTTCGGGGCGTCGAGTTGAAGTTGGAGAACTGTCGAGAATAAATTAGAAATCATTTAATCAATCAAACTCAAACCCAAAACCTCAAGTTTCAACACGAACACATTCAGCTAGATATGAAGAACGTCTTCCACTTCATTAGCTATTAAAAGTCAATCGTATTAAAAACTTGTAATCCCGAAACTTTAGCTTTATTTGAAATTGGTTCTTTTCTATAAAATCACATTGACGATGCCCACGCTACGACTCAAATGAAACCTTTGTACAAAAATTAATCATCCTTCTTCGCTTTGACCTTCTTAGGTGGAGCGGGAGCTGAAGCCGCTTGACCTGTCATTCTTGGAATGACTTCGGTGAATATTATTGTTCCGATGAAAACGAGAAGCGTTCCGATCCAATGGTAGATGGTGAACGGATTGCTGAAGTAGACGATAGAGAATAAAAGCGAGACGAACTTTCTCAGAGTAACGACGAGCGTCACTGTCAGAGACGAGCATTCGGTGGTTAAAACGTAAACAGAGCTGATACAAAGATATTGCGTTAGAACGTTTCCGATCAAGTAAACCCATTGTAATGGCAAGTCGGCTCCGACTATGGGCACAGTGTAGGCAACTGATTCATTAGCGATGATGGTGTGCTCCCAAATATTGTTGTACAACATGAGGAAGAATGGCAAGGGCAGCAAATGAGTGTAGAAGAGAGCTTCATCTGGATATTTGCCGTAGCGTTTGTAGAGAACCTCTTGGTACAATCCCATGCGAGCGGAGATGAAGAGCGCCACTGTGAGCAGCGTAATCCCGAGCGTCCACCAGAAGAAGACGGAGAACGCACTTTCTTCGGCTTGGTTCACCTGAGTGCTTTGCACGTTGGAACCTGACACGATTGTGCAGACGACGATTCCCAGAGTGATCATGAAGACGGAAATGTACTTGGAGAGATCGTATCGCTTGTTGAGTATAATGATTCCCATTATCATGTTAGCTATGAGCGAGCCCGCTCTGAAAATCATGTGCAGTGGCATTGGAATATTAAAGTCGAAAGCGTAGTTGTTGCAGACGCTCGACACGAAGAACATCGCGACCAGAATTGTGTAATCCTTCAATCCAATCTTGGGCTTCACAGTTCCGAACTTTGAAGTGAAGATGAAGCCATGGAGAGCGATGAAGAGGAATTGAAGGAAAGTAATCAAATTGCCGGAGCCAGGATCGGTTCTAAAACACAAGTGAGAATTGAGGGCGCTGTAAATAATCGATGAATGAGTGAAAATAAGTTGTTTACTTACTTAACCAAAAGCTCTAGGAAAACGACATTCGAGCAGCAGCCAACGAAGACTCCGAGTATCGCGAGAGTTGCTTTCGTGTTCATGACTCAGCTGGTTTCACTTTGAGTGGTTCTAGTATAGAAATGACCTTGGAGACAAACTCTCAAAGCACTTTTCAAGCCAATTAACGTTGCACAATTGTTGTCTTAATCCTTTATCGCCCTTTTCATCGGTCAGAGGATAATCTTCAGGTGAACTCTGCCTTTTAACGAAACTCCCTAATTGGAAGTCAATTATCTACTGCTGAGTCGAAACAAGATAAAAAGTTCTGCTGCTGAAGGCTGTGGGGAGCCGACTGAATGTGATGGAACGAGTCTCATAATGAACAACTGCCAGTGACGTTTAGTTCTCGTTCAAGAATCAACACTTTCTATTCTTCCGTTCATGTTAACGCATTTTGAAGCATCTTCACAACTTAACTTCACACTAATTTGCATAACAAATAGCACAGGAACTCGATGGATAAACAAACGGCATCAGCACAAGTTTGTGAGCTTTTACTTACGATCGACTTTCCAAATCTTGTTCACGGGCGACGGCGGCGTCATGTTTACAACTTGCTCGAGCTCACATCCAACAAATCACATCACAAACTTCAAGAATCGTTCGAAAAACACGAAATATTCAATCAGATATTTAATAACAATTCGTAATCCGAACAAAACTGAGCCGAGCGAGGCAAAATCGAGCCGAACTCGCCGCGGGGTCGACGACGTTTCTTCCTTTCTGAAAATCGACCTGAAGCGATCACACGCTATTTTCATTAAATAATTTTTGCAGTGCACAGTTTCGTGTCAACGACTTAAAAAAGTGAGTAATCAACAGCTCGAACGATGATCTATCGCTGCGATATGAAGTTCAGTGGAAAATCGAAGGATTTATTTGAAAAACTTTGATTATTTACCTCGAACTTGCGTTTAGGTTATGTGCGATGCAAATGTTTAACTTTCTTCCGTTCTAGTGCGTTACGTCGCTGCTTACTTGCTCGCCGTTCTCGGTGGAAACGAATCACCATCCGCCGCCGACTTGACGAAGATCCTTTCATCCGTCGGTATTGAGGTTGACGCCGCTCGTGTCACCAAAATCATTGGTGAGCTCAAGGGCAAGTCAATCGAAGAACTCATTGCTCAGGGACGTGAGAAGCTTTCCTCAATGCCAGTCGGAGGTGCTGCTGCCCCAGCTGCTGCTGCTGGTGAGTTGATATCAATTCCAACAGCTGAAAACATTAATTGACACGCTGCGTTCTTCCTTTAGCCGCCCCAGTTGCTGCCGAAGCCAAGAAAGAAGAGAAGAAGAAGGAAGAATCCGAGGAGGAGGAAGATGATGACATGGGCTTCGGTCTCTTCGAGTAAACAAGGTTAGTATCCAGTCGATTTACCTCGCGACTGATCTCTCCATGATGAATTAAATTATCACCATCTTTCGAATGATAAAACGATGATTTTGAATAATTTCTCACTGAAGACTCAATTGCACAAATCACTGACTTTGCACTGATTAAATTAGTTACTAATGATTTCCCTCTCTTTCAGGCGTGGTCAACATTTGCATTGGATCGCTGAGATGTACAATTTTAAAGCCCAATGAAAACGACATCTGAATAAATACCACACAATTCCATCAATCCATCCACATTTATTCGACTAGTTTATTTCAGCTGAAGCTATTTTCTATCGTCATGATCCTCTTCAATGTAATCGCCATCCGCATGGTCTCTGTATTCCTCGAAGAACTCGTCATCCTCATCTGTTGAAAAGTTTTTGTGTTTCTTCCTCTCTGGCGTTTCACGTCGAGCGTATTGCTTTCTCTCAAGGAACTTTACGAACTCATTGCGGACATCAGCTTCTCTGTTCAGTTTGTCAACTGCAAGTTGCACACTAGTGAAATCTCTGGTCTGTCCACCTTCACCCAATATAGTTTCGCTATTCGTTTCAAAAGCTTCCCAAGCTCTTTTCGTCTTGTCCATGTTCGCGGCGATCTTTTTCATGATATACGAATGGTCGATGCCCAGAACGTCGTGTCTCATTTCAGGGAAATCTTCTTCAGTATCTTCGTCGTCTTCAACAAGTTCTGCCTCTTGGATCTTCGTTCTTATCTCTTCCGGCAGCTTCATCTTAAGCTCAAGGTTTGCCTTCATGAACAGCGTCGGATCAGTTGGAACGAAGTCGTCGCCAAAATCAGCTTTACTCAAAATACTATCGATTTCCAACGCTTTAGAGTACAGTCTGTCTCTGACGAAATAGATTCTTGGCACTTCACCCATCAGTCTCAGTTGCGAAAGCTCGTGACGCACGCCGCCGGCCATGGATCGAAGGATTTGCTCTACTTCCATCTCGTTATCGCCATTCGCCAGCCAGAACACGTTGAGCGACCGGAAGTCTGGCGAGACCTTCACGCATGACACCTAAAAGGCAGAACAACATTAAATCGTTGAGAGCAACGAAAGTCAACGAACCTGAATGCCACGGCCGGTGATATTTCTAGCAAATCTGTCAGTCGCCATCAAGTCCGTGATGTTCTTCATAAACAGTTTGTTCAGCACGGTAATCCTTCTGGTCGACTCCTTGCCCTGTCCCTTAGAGTCACTCAGCTTCTTCACGGTTAACATCTTCGGAAGGCTCTCGTTGTAGGTAAACCTTCGCTTTCCCTTCTCGCGGCCACCGCTCAAGATCTTCTTCATCATGTGCACTTGCTTGTTTATCTGCGATCCCGACTTGGCCAGGCAGCACGACGTGCTGATGCACCTGGCAACGATCCGGCTGCTCAACATCTTGTTTACTTTCAGCGACTGAGTGCAGTTGAGTTTCCTCGACAAGCGTTTCACCCCGCAAACCTTAAAAGCGCTTCTTGTCGATTTAATCGAGTTGGCAGCAGAAATATTCGATTCATCGAGTTTAATCAATCAAAAGAACTGTAAAAATATCAACAATCTGTAGTTAAGTGGTTTGCTCGTTGAACTTCAGTGTTTTCCCTGTTACACAAGCCGTAGATCGTCGGAAAACCAGGAACATAAGTGGAAGAAAAAGCTCAGATCAGCGCCCCTCGGTACCAAGGGCGTCACACTCTGCAATTTTTTCGGTCGCCAAGTTTGTCAAGTGAAGAGAAAAGAAATTCAATCTATCGGAGTTATTTCATCGTTTAAAGTGCTGAAAATACGTCAACACCATTCATAAGGAGATCGGCCAGAAGGTTCCACAATGACTCAGGCTTTACCGATTCGTTTTCAAGAGCATTTGCAGGTAAAGTGAAATATGAAAGTTCATCATCATCAATTTCGCTGATCCACATCGGGAGTGAGTGAGAAAGAGCGTCGATATAGACGCCCCTTTTGATTATGAATCACGAGCTGAACTGATGGAATTTCCATTGTCCAAGCGATCCGCGATCCATCGAAATCTCACTAAGAACTTTGCGATGACCGTCAAGTTTGATTCGAAGAAATTTCTCTAAACGCTTTCGTGTGTGTGAGCGTAAAGTTCCGCTGTATTCCTTGGCTCAATCGAACGGCCTAGCTGGATCATCGGCAGTCGTTTCTGTTCCACTTTTCGAGCCCTTTGAAAGCCGATTTGGCAAGACTTGTGAAAGGCGACACTTGCGCGTCACAAAGGTCTCACGTATCCACGACAAAGAAACTTTTCATTCATAAAACCAGAGCGAGTCGCATGGATAGGAAAATTGATTTTCGCATTATCTCTGTCGTGTCTCGGTATCCTTGAACGAAAGACAGACGATTGGAGCCAATTCTCCTTATCAAACGTCTGTGGATGACTCACACTTGTTTTCCATATGTTGAGCGAACGAAATTCGGGGACTTTTTATTGATTTCCGCCAATCAGTGAGCTATGAACAGACTGAAATCCATTTGCATAACTTTGTTAGTACACATTAAATTAATTAAAAGCTTTCCTCGTGGCATCCTCGTCTGGCTTGAACTCTAACGATGCAGACAGAGAAGATTTGATTAGAGTAATTAACAATGTTTTGATTGACTTTCGTTTGGGCGCGTTGGCAACGCAAGCAGTTCTGGCGAATGCTGATGAAGATTTTATGATAAATTTAAAGCCCCACAGGGCTTCAAGGTGTGGAGGAACCTTTCTCGTGTGTATCGTTCGCTCGCTTGATGAATCATTAACTTCGTAAACACCGTCACGTAGTCGCGTCGATGTATCAGTGAAAAGTCTAAGCACACAAAGCTCTGAAGAGAAATTCCACGTAGAAATAATAATTAAGCCGGCAGTCACAAACAAACGGCACTTGTGTTTGTGATCTTAACGACGAACTCGACTGTAGACTTGTAACGGATCTGCGATGATAAAAGCTATGCTCGTATCACTTGCCGGATACATGAGGCGAACGGCTCATGATAAAATAGATGGCATACTCGAGACATAATTCAATTAAATGTAACGACAGGCGTTCACTCAGAGGCGAGTATGATTCGATTGAAAAATCTCGGATTTCTCCTATCTGAGAACTGATTGTCTCTTCGCAATAATTCCTGGCAAAGTCAGACGTGTCAAGTTTATGCTGCTGAGTTTTCGTGGCGCGTTGATTTATTTGGGGCAAAAATCACGGTCGCCCTACATTGAAGTGTCATTGTCGGCTATTGATTAAATGCTTCCTAATAAGATTATTATTGATTCCGCTGTTGCATTAGACCTTCGAGTCGTCGCTGATTTCTACGCAGCAGACTTTCCTATTGCGTGCTTGTTATCAGCTGGATGAAGCTGCGCGCTGTCGATCATCGTCGAGTGCGAAAAAGTGGCAACTGCGATGCTTTTTAGCCGTGAAAGAGCAGTTTCCGATTATCATTTCTTTCCTTCGCGGTGAAAAATATTCAATCCAACTTGTGGCTCGTTTTATTCATCAAGCCTATCATTCCATGACGCCCTCAAATGATTTTCGAAAACCAAAACAAAAGAATCACTGAACGCTGCTTTGTGGTGTTCGTCTGAACTGTGACACACGAAGAATATTCATTAGAGAGCCGAACAGATCGCCGTTAAGAGGCCATTAAACCGACAATGTTCGCTACTTTATCAGCGCCGTCTGATGATAACTCGATGGCTGTCTTAGTGTAGCGAATAAAAATGCAATGGAATTGTTTGCTCTTGAACTCGGGCTTGACGATAAGTTAAACTGTATCCGTCTAAAAATATCCGGCGATCGAGAAAACTACGCTTCTTCACTTGCCGCTGATGACATCACACAAGCTTGTTTATCTAACCGTGATTCATTCCTCATTTTAGCTCACAAATGTCGGCATTCAGGCAACATCCATCTCGTTCAGCAACCTGACGATGGAGTCCGACAAGTTCATCTGCATTCGCGAGAAAGTCGGCGAGACAGCTCAGGTTGTCATCATTGATATGAGCGATTCGGCGAATCCAATTCGTCGTCCCATCAGTGCCGATTCAGCCATCATGAATCCAGCGAGCAAAGTCATCGCCCTGAAAGCGCAGAAGACACTTCAGATCTTCAACATCGAGATGAAGTCAAAGATGAAAGCGCACACAATGACGGAAGACGTTGTGTTTTGGAAATGGATTTCACTGAACACGCTATCGTTAGTGACCGAGACGAGCGTGTACCATTGGTCGATGGAAGGTGACTCACAGCCCATCAAAATGTTCGAACGCCATTCGTCGCTTAATAGTTGCCAGATTATTAATTACCGCACGGATCCGAAGCAATCGTGGTTGCTTCTGGTGGGCATTTCCGCCCAACAAAATCGCGTCGTTGGAGCGATGCAGCTCTATTCCGTCGAGCGCAAAGTGTCGCAAGCAATTGAAGGTCACGCTGCGGCCTTTACAACATTCCAAATGGAAGGCAACAAGGAACCGTCAATCATTTTCTCGTTTGCCGTTCGCACGCCTACCGGCGGAAAACTGCACATCATCGAAGTTGGAACGCCCCCAACAGACAACCAGCCGTTCACGAAGAAGACTGTCGATGTTTTCTTCCCGCCCGAAGCCGGCAACGACTTCCCAGTCGCTATGCAGACGTCTGCCAAATACGACGTCATCTATTTGATTACAAAATACGGCTACATTCACTTGTACGACATCGAAACCGGCACTTGCATCTACATGAATCGCATCTCGGCCGACACCATCTTCGTGACTGCTCCTCATGACGCCAGCGGCGGCATCATCGGCGTTAATCGTAAAGGGCAAGTACTATCTGTGACCGTGGACGAAGAACAAATCATTCCCTACATCACGACCGTGCTGCAGAATCCCGATCTTGCACTTCGCATGGCTGTCCGCAACAACTTGAGCGGTGCCGAAGACTTGTTTGTCAGAAAGTTTAATCAGCTGTTCCAGAGCGCTCAGTACGCTGAAGCAGCCAAGGTTGCTGCCGTTGCCCCGAAGGGAATCTTGAGAACACCTCAGACAATCCAAAAGTTCCAGCAAGTTCAACCTCCACCCGGCAGCACGTCGCCACCATTGCTTCAATACTTTGGCATCCTGTTGGATCAAGGAAAGCTCAACAAGTACGAGTCGCTTGAATTGTGTCGTCCCGTTTTGCTTCAAGGTCGCATTCAGTTGTGCGAGAAGTGGTTGAAGGAGCAGAAGCTCGAATGCAGCGAGGAATTGGGAGACTTGGTCAAGCCAACAGACCCGACACTCGCGTTGTCCATCTATTTGCGTTCGAACGTTCCGAACAAGGTCATCCAGTGCTTCGCTGAGACTGGTCAGTTCCAGAAAATTGTGTTGTACGCTAAGAAAGTCAACTACTCGCCTGATTACATCTTCTTGTTGCGCTCGGTGATGCGAACAAACCCGGAACAAGGAGCTGGCTTCGCCGCTATGCTCGTCGCCGATGAAGAGCCGTTGGCCGACATCAATCAGATCGTCGACATCTTCATGGAACAAAACATGGTTCAACAGTGCACTGCTTTCTTGTTGGATGCCTTGAAACACAATCGTCCGACCGAAGGTCCTCTGCAGACTCGCCTTCTCGAAATGAACTTGATGTCAGCACCGCAAGTAGCCGACGCCATTCTCGGCAACGCAATGTTCACTCACTACGATCGTGCACACATCGCTCAACTGTGCGAAAAAGCTGGACTTCTCCAACGTGCTTTGGAGCACTACACCGACTTGTACGACATCAAGCGCGCCGTTGTCCACACTCATCTCTTAAACGGTGACTGGCTCGTCGGATTCTTTGGAACGCTGTCGGTCGAAGACTCTTTGGAATGCTTGAAAGCGATGCTGACCGCTAACATCCGTCAAAACTTGCAGATTTGCGTTCAAATTGCGACCAAGTATCACGAGCAGCTGTCAACGAAAGGGCTGATCGATCTGTTCGAAACATTCAAGAGCTATGAAGGTCTTTTCTATTTCCTCGGCTCCATCGTCAACTTCTCGCAAGACTCGGAAGTCCACTTCAAGTACATCCAAGCCGCATGCAAGACGAATCAGATCAAAGAGGTCGAAAGAATCTGTCGCGAGTCGAACTGCTACCATCCAGAGCGCGTGAAGAACTTCCTGAAGGAAGCAAAGCTCAGCGATCAACTTCCATTGATCATCGTGTGCGACCGCTTCGACTTTGTCCACGACTTGGTTCTGTACTTGTATCGTAACAGCTTGCAAAAGTACATTGAAATTTACGTCCAGAAGGTCAACCCGTCGCGTTTGCCTGTTGTCGTTGGAGGATTGTTAGATGTCGACTGCTCTGAGGACATCATTAAGAACTTGATTCTCGTCGTTAAAGGTCAGTTCTCAACCGATGAACTCGTGGAAGAAGTTGAGAAGAGAAATCGCTTGAAGTTGCTTTTGCCGTGGTTGGAATCTCGTGTCCACGAGGGTTGTATCGAGCCCGCTACCCACAACGCACTCGCTAAGATTTACATTGACTCCAATAACAATCCGGAACGCTTCCTGCGTGAGAATCAATATTACGACAGCCAAGTCGTCGGAAAGTACTGCGAGAAGCGCGATCCCCATTTGGCATGCGTTGCTTACGAGCGAGGAATGTGCGATCGTGAATTGATTGCCGTCTGCAATGAGAACTCTCTGTTCAAGACCGAAGCTCGCTACTTGGTCAAACGTAAAGATCCCGAGCTTTGGACGGAAGTCTTGTCTGAAGCCAACCCGTACAAGCGTCAACTTATCGATCAAGTTGTGCAAACTGCACTCTCAGAAACGCAAGACACTGAAGACATCTCTGTCACTGTTAAGGCTTTCATGGCAGCCGATTTGCCGAACGAGCTGATTGAATTGCTCGAGAAGATCGTCTTGGATTCCTCAGTTTTCTCGGACCATCGCAACTTGCAGAACCTTCTGATTCTGACTGCTATCAAGGCCGACTGCTCTCGCGTTATGGACTACATCAACCGATTGGACAACTACGACGCTCCTGACATTGCTAATATCGCAATCAACAGTCACTTGTACGAGGAAGCCTTCGCGATCTTCAAGAAGTTTGAAGTCAACACTAGCGCTATCCAAGTGCTCATTGAACAGCTCAACAATCTCGAGCGTGCTTACGAATTCGCTGAACGTTGCAATGAGTCAGCAGTTTGGTCGCAATTGGGTCGCGCTCAATTACAGCAGGGCTTGGTTAAAGAAGCCATCGACAGTTACATCAAAGCTGATGATCCATCGGCGTACATCGACGTCGTTGATGTTGCCAGCAAGAACGAATCATGGGAAGATCTCGTCAGATACTTGCAGATGGCCCGCAAGAAGGCACGCGAGAGCTACATCGAAAGCGAGTTGATCTACGCCTACGCAAGAACTGGACGTCTCGCAGATCTCGAGGAGTTCATCAGTGGACCAAACCATGCCGACATTCAGAAGATTGGCGACCGATGCTTCAACGATAAGATGTATGAGGCAGCTAAGCTCTTGTACAACAACGTCAGCAACTTTGCTCGCTTGGCTATCACATTGGTTCATCTGAAAGAGTTCCAAGGAGCTGTCGATGGAGCTCGTAAAGCTAACTCAACTCGTACATGGAAAGAAGTTTGCTTCGCTTGCGTCGACTCTGAAGAATTCCGTTTGGCGCAAATGTGCGGCCTTCACATCGTAGTCCACGCCGACGAGCTTGAAGATTTGATCAACTACTATCAAGATCGCGGCTACTTCGAGGAGCTGATTGGCTTGTTGGAAGCTGCGCTTGGACTTGAAAGAGCTCACATGGGAATGTTCACAGAGTTGGCGATTCTCTATTCGAAATACAAGCCTGCAAAGATGCGAGAGCACCTCGAGTTGTTCTGGTCGCGTGTCAACATCCCGAAAGTGTTGCGTGCTGCCGAATCCGCACATTTGTGGAGCGAGTTGGTGTTCCTCTACGACAAATACGAGGAATATGACAACGCAGTGTTGGCCATGATGGCTCATCCGACCGAAGCATGGCGTGAGGGACATTTCAAGGACATCATCACGAAGGTCGCGAACATCGAACTGTACTACAAGGCGATTCAATTCTATCTCGACTTCAAGCCGCTGCTGCTGAACGATATGTTGCTCGTCCTCACTCCACGAATGGATCACTCGCGCTCTGTCAGCTTCTTCACGAAAACAGGCCACTTGCAGTTGGTGAAACCGTACTTGAGATCTGTTCAGAGCTTGAACAACAAAGCGATCAACGAAGCCCTCAACGGGTTGCTGATTGACGAAGAAGACTATCAAGGCTTGCGAACTTCAATCGATGCCTTCGACAACTTTGACAACATTGCATTGGCACAGAAATTGGAGAAACATGAGCTGACTGAATTCCGTCGTATTGCTGCTTATCTCTACAAAGGTAAATTTCGAAACGTCAACGAACTCACTGAAACTAATTTGGAATCAATTAACAGGCAACAACCGCTGGAAACAAAGTGTGGAGCTGTGCAAGAAAGATCGATTGTTCAAAGACGCAATGGAATACGCAGCCGAGTCTCACCAACAAGAGATCGCTGAAGAGCTTCTGCAATGGTTCCTCGAACGCGGTGCTAAGGATTGCTTCGCTGCTTGTCTGTACACCGTGAGTATATCTAGTGACATCATTCAGCTCAGTCGTTCAAAAACAAACTCTATTCAAGTGCTACGACCTTCTGAGACCTGACGTCATCCTCGAGCTGGCATGGAGACACAACATCATGGACTTCGCAATGCCCTTCTTGATCAATGTAAGTTGAACGTCACGTAACTTCTAAGTACAATCTAACATCTTTTGATAAACTTTCAGGTGATAAGAGAGTACACAGTGAAAGTAGATAAGCTTGAAGCTGCCAACGCAGAGCGTGAGAAGGAAGGCGAGAACACCGAACACAAGCCAATCATTATGCAAGAGCCACAACTCATGCTCACTGCTGGACCAGGTTATCAATACGCTCCGCAGTATCCACAAGGAGCTCCAGGCGCTTACGGCGCTCCACCTCCCAACATGCCATACCAAGGTTATGGTATGTAAATTGTCCTTCTTCCCATCCCCTCAACACGTTTCCTTCTCGTTCGATGATGTTGATCGCATAAACAAATAATAATTTATTGCCAATGTCGTCCACTCTGCTCCGTGCCGTCGTTCTGAAACCTTTCGCCCGTCAACAGGAGGCGCAATGTACTAAGCAGTTCAAGTAGTGAGTTTGACAACTTATTCAGTGTTCAACAACTCTTAAGCTTTATTTCATTCCACAGTGAGTCAAAGCATCGTGTCACATTCTTCAAGCCGAACGTCATACTCTCAATAATCTTCACTCCAGCCGAGGAAACATTTCAGTTCGTGTAAATAGTTTCTTTCCCTTCAACTGCAAACACTCCGCATAGATAAAACAAATTATTGGTCAGAACTTCATGCAACCATTTAGCTATGATAACAATTCTAATTCAGCAACAAGCTCGTGTTCAGAAGAGAGGAAAATGTGAAGCTTCGACATGTCAAGTGTCTTCGTTTTTAAATGTAAAAATTGATTGTGGCCGCGGCTTGGCATAATTTGGCACCGACAGGCGAAGAAAATATTTTTTCAGTATTTAAGCGAAAGGCGAAATGTGTTTAGCAATGAGAATTTGACATTAACATCAATGCGAGACGAGAAGAACTTCATAGAAATATTAATTAGTTCATTATGCAATTAGAGTTATTAACAACAAATCCCTTTTCGTTTCTGATTAATTGAATGGAATTCAATCCTCGTTTCCCTCTTCACCTCAAACTAGGACGCGGAATAAATGTGTAAGAGAAAAGCAAACTTGGAAATCGTTAAAATATATCGAAGAAAAATTATGAGATGAGTTAATTTAGCATTCCTTTTGTACGTGACTATTAATCAAGATTTTCATTACAATTATCTTTCGTTGCAACTGAATGAATGTTTGCTGCGTGGGTGCAAGCGACTGCAGCAAGCCGAGCCACTCGCTCCGTTCTATCGACTTTCTTTCTTCTCGCTGATAGAATTAGATTGAAGAAAGGCTCTCACCTTTAACTATTTTTCGTTATGATACTTCAATTAACTCACACACAAAACAATAACAGCAGATTTATGGAAATTCCTCTTGATTTCATTTACGAATGAAACACTTTTATGATGAAAATTAATTATGAGATGAAAATTATAATAAAATTGAAATAAAGAAAACTATATGATAAATGAATTTTCGAGTCTTTTAGTTAGAGCAGCTCAATCTTATGGCAAACTTTTGGTCTTTTCGTTTCAGTAGTTCAAATGTTGACAGTGTTTTCGTGATATGGAGCTGGTACATTGAGACTTAGGTGGATGAATGATCAACTACATAGATAACTATGAAAATATTAGTTGATTTCAAATGTATCTTCTTTTGGTGCTTTGATATATTTTGAAACTCTTAAGCTAGACAAAGGCTTTGAGTATCTAACAAGATTCGTAAGACAAATTGAAGCTCTTCTAACTAAACCAACTTATGCAAGCAGAAAAGAAATATTTTGTCTATGCGTATAACATATAATCTCCATTTAAACATGAGACTTCTAATTTCTTTGCTCTCATTATTTGCAAGTATGCCAAAATCTAGCGTGCGATCTGCTTTTCTCGTCTTAACTCTTCATGTGCTTACATCGAGTTCTAGTTATCTTTTTTTTTTTTTGAAAAAAGTCAATCAGTTTCTCCGCAAAATAAACTACAGATTGAGATGATTGCTTATGATTTAGGGTTAAGAGTCTCAAATGTAAAGGAGACTTAAAATCCTCTGGTGATTTCTTTTCTCATGATGAGAATCTCATTCATTGTGATTCACAACTTTTTGAAAATATTAGAATGGTTTGCCATTTAACGTGTTGATTGTAAGAATGTCACCAGCGAGTACGTGAATTGTAGAATCTTTAAGTAATTCTTGTAAAATACCAAATGGTTGAATGCTGTAACTTACTGTCAGCAACGTTTCCATGTTCACTTCGTGAAAGATTCCGTTGTAGCCTTTCAAGTTCTGCGCCATCACCAGAATTGTTTGAATGTCCTTGCGATGTTTGTTTCCCATCGACAGCCAGTTCACATCGTAGATCGCTGCTACGAAAGCTTCAAACCTTTTGATGACGCGAGTTCCCATCCAGCAATAGACGAACAGCTGTACAAGGATTGTCGGCAATCCTATGGAGGCAATCATCGATGATGGGTCGATCAAGATGGTGATTATGCCACCGCAGAGGATGAACGAAAGCAGGGAGAAATCGAGCAGAAACACGAATGTCAAATAAACTTGAGAGTCTTCTTGCCAATTCATGACTTCCAAGCTCTTCTTGATGACGATTTCCAACTGCTTCGTTATGCGACGGTCGTGGACGAGGTTTTCACGTTCGTGTTCGATAGACAGTTGACGCAGCCGTTCAACTGACGAAAGAAGATCGTCGAGGCTCAAGCAAGTATGATTCATGAAGATAATTGTCAAGGTGTAATAGACAACGAAGAAAGGTGCTGTAGAAATTAATGTTATAAATTGGTGAAGATAATTAAGCAGCCAGTTGATTGAGAGATCGTCGAAAGGCAGCAACAGAATGTGAGCGGGGAAAGGCAGCCGATTTTCCTTGAAGAAAATTACCAGTACGAAGACTGTCACCAATGAAAACAAACACTCGATCACTATAGCTATCGACGCCAGAAATTCCCTCTTGCAGTATTGCAGTGTCAATGGCCAATCGTTGAACGAAGTCTTTGCTTCTTTTCTGTTGTTAAAATGAAATAACTAATCAGAATTTAAATTTCTATTTGCTAAGAAGCAAATTTGACCTTTCTTCCAAAATTCTCCCGATCAGAGCTTTCGTTCTCTCGCACTGGTTGATTTGATAAATCTGGTACACGACATTGCGTGTGAAACAAACTTGAAAAAGCGATTTATCATTTTGAATCCTTCCAGCAAATTTGCAACTCACGAAACACTGCCACGATCTCCGTCAGCTCTGTGAACGAAATCTCTTCCGCGTACTTCACATAAAAGCCAAACATGAACATCACGCTGATTTGGTGGACCAAGCAAAACTTGACACTAGAAATCAATAATTCCTTTTGACTCAAATCGCAAAGAAAATTGAAAACTTACTAAGTCGAGAGCTTTTGCTTTCCTTCAATCACCGAGTAAGGATCGAGAAACTTTTCTGCCAACGCCAAAGCACGAGAATAACGAGCGAAGTAAATTTCCATCTTGACTGGTTGAAATCGAGCGAGAGACTGAAATGTTTTATTGCATCTGTGACAATCGATGACATTGCCTCATCATTTTATTGCTTTGCGCAGGACTCAATTGTTTAAAAATTTAAAGCCTGGGATCGTATGAAATATGTCCGAGTCGTTCCAGAAAACAATTATTATTTTATTTTATTTTTATTAATATTTAATCTGTGTTCAGTTCTATTTAAGAACAAACGATTTCCCTAACGTTTTATAAGTTTGGCGGCGATAAGATTTCTTCAAAGTGAGCTTATTGGACATGTTATATGACCTTTAAGATGTTTGGAAGTCACCTCTTGCTTTTAAATTCTTCTTGAATTCGACATCCTGCTATCACTTAATTTGTATAATCATAAAATGTTCGAACTGTGAGTTCTTACTTGCTCAAGATTGTCATGTCCTGTCATAAGAGCGAGTTTGTAAGCAAATTATTGATGTGTTTCAGTTCTGCAATGAGAGAGGACGACAAGTTTGACGTGCGCTTCTAAATATTTAATGGGCAATGCAACAAATGGTATCGACAACAATCGACCACTTGTCGCGGCTGTTAACTATTCCGCTCGCGTGCAGGTTGATGATAATCGACCGGGCTTCTAGGAGGATGATTGAGTATTAATGCAACAACTTACAGTTGGACTGTTTCTGTTTTTCTAGGCTATTTAAATGAACGATGAAGCTCTCCTAATTATGCTTTTGTGTTTAAGCATTGCTTGAAAGGCTTTTTACTTACATAAATAACAAATTAATAAAATTTAATTCTCAAATTCACTTCGTTGAAGTAGCCTTCGAAACCTTTCATGCTCTGTGCTGACACCAGATTAATTTGTTTGTTTTTGAGATATTTGCTTATCATCGAGTGTCATCGTAGATTGAGATGTGCAAATTGTGTACAGCGGCCGCTCTCGATTTAAGAGCTTCCCATCAATCATCAAGCTATTTAAATTACACACTTTTCTGCCAAAGCTCGGGAATAACGAGCGAAGTAAATTCCAATATCGACCGGTTGGAATATTGCGTGACACTGATGATTGCGAGGACACTTTAAATAATTCAATCTATGGGAAATCGACACACCGTATTGAAAAATGATTTGTCAACTGCAGTCTAACGATTCTTGTACCAATTTAATGGGCTGTAAGTAGTTTTCGCTTTTCCGCAAGTTGTAGTTTTTCAATCTCATGTTTACTGCTGATTCAACAATTAAACTTAATGAAATTTTACATTAGATTTTATTTTCAACTTTTATTTTTTACTCTCCAATGACCAGTAAGTTCCCAGCAAATGCATAATTCATTGTGCTTGCACAATCTAACCTGAGTACAAATGCAACGACCGCAGTGAAATATCCATTTTCGTAACTGACGATTCTGCACAGGAAACGACAGAAAATGTATGTAATTATGGATGTTACCGTTATTATCTTTGTTTTAATCTGGAGAAGAACAAATGAATTTTCATGTCTGACCTGATTCACAAGTTTTCCAGGTAACTGAAGAAGCCAAGTCGACAAACTTGTCGTTAATAGTCAGCAAGAAAAACAGAAACAGAAGACTTGAATGAGTTGAACGTTTCTTCAGAAAACTAAATTTTTGAGATCATTTCAACGAATGAAAAACTTTAATGATAAAAATTATCTATGAGATGAAAATTATAATAAAATTGAAATAAATAAAACTTTATGATAAATGAATCTTTGAGTCTTTTAGTTAGAGCAGCTCAATCTTACGGCAAATTTTTGGTCTTTACGTTTGAGTAGTTCGGGCAAAAATAATTTGTAACACCCACTTTTAATCATTTTTCTCGACGTTTCCAACATCCCTGAGCCCGAAAATGCAATAAATTTTTTTCCGTCCTGCGGATGTGGGATGTTTGTCGATGGGATATCTCTCGAACGGAATGAGCAATCGACTTCATTTCTTCACCTTCTTGTTTGTTTTTAAAAAACGAAAGATGAGTTCGTAGATGGGCCCGATCGGCCCGGCCCTCCTGGTACCCCCTTTTAAGAATCTTTCAAAAATCAAGTTTTTTTTTCCATTTTTTCTATTGAAGACGACGCAATGGGCGGTTGAAGTCTTAAGATGAAATGTTCCTTCCGTCAAGACGGACAGATATATAATTGACAGTGCTTTCGCGATGTAGAGCTGGTAGGTACATTGAGACATGGGTGGATAAATGTTCAACTAGGTAACAATGAAAATATTAGTTGATTTCATATGTATCTACTTCAAATGTTTTGGTTTATTTTGAAACTCTTAAAGTTAGAAGGCTTTGAGTAGACTGTGAGACTCTTCATAATTCATACTAAGTGGACCTGATTTTATTTTATATACTATCAATACCAAGCAATGTACGAAACAGCGACCAAAATTGCCGGAACGGGTTGCCGTTTAACGTGTCGATCGCAAGAATGTCACCAGCGAGTATGTGAACTGTAAAATCTTTTGCCCAAGTTTTAATAAAAATTCCAAATCATTAAATTTAGTAGCTAACCGTAAGCAACGTTTCCATGTTCACTTCGTGAAAGATTCCGTTGTAGCTTTTCAAGTTCTGCGCCATCACCAGAATTGTTTGGATGTCCTTGCGATGTTTGTTTCCCATCGAGAGCCAGTTCAATTCGTAGATCGCTGCTGCAAACGTTTCAAACCTTTTGATGACGCGTGTTCCCATCCAGCAATAGATGAACAGCTGTACAAGGATCATCACCAATCCTATGTATGCAATCGTCGATGATGGGTCGATCAAAACGGTGATTATGCTACCGCAGAGGATGAACGAGAGCAGTGAGAAATCAAGCAGAAAGACGAACGTGAGGAAATTCTGCGACTCCTCTAGCCAGTTCATGACTTCCAAGCTCTTCTCGGTGACGATTTCCAATTGCTTCGTTATGCGACGGTCGTGGACGAGGTTTTCACGTTCGTGTTCGGTCGACAAGTGTCGCAGCCGCTCAACCGACGAAAGGACAGTGTCAAGGCGCCAGCAAGTATGATTGATTAGGATTATTGTCAATGTGTAATAGACAATGAAGAAAGGTGTCGTGGAAATTAGTGTTATTAATTGGTGAAGATAATTAAGCAGCCAATTGATCGAGAGATCGTCGAAAGGAAGCATCAGAATGTGAGCAGCGAACGGCAGCCGATTTTCCTTGAAGAAAATTACCAGCACGAAGACTGTCACTACTGAAAAGATACACTCGATCACTAAAGCTATCGACGCCAGAAATTCTCTCTTGCAGTATTTCAGTGTCAGTGGCCAATCGTTGAACGACGTCTTTGCGGTTTCTCTGTTGTAAAAATAAATAACAAAAATTAAAATCAGAACCCCGAACCCGAAAAATAAATTTGACCTTTCTTCCGAAATTCTCCCGATCAGAGCTTTCGTTCTCCCGCACTGGTTGATTTGGTAAATCTGGTACACGACATTGCGTGTGAAACAAACTTGAAAAAGCGATTTATCATTTTGAAGTCTTCTAGCAAATTTGCCACTCACGAAACACTGCCACGATTTCCGTCAGCTCTGTGAACGAAATCTCTTCCGCGTACTTCACATAAAAGCCAAACATGAACATCACGCTGATTTGGTGGACCAGGCAAAACTTGACACTAGAAATCAATAATTCCTTTTAACTGAAATCGAACGAATAATTGAAAATTTACTAAGTCGAGAGCTTTTGCTTTCCTTCAATCAGCGAGTAAGGATCGAGAAACTTTTCTGCCAACGCCAAAGCACGAGAATAACGAGCGAAGTAAATTTCCATCTTGACTGGTTGAAATCGGACGAGAGACTGAAATGTTTTATTGCATCGGTGACATTGTCTCATCGTTTCATTGCCTTGCGCAGGTTTCAATCGATTTAATGCCTCGTTGCACACGAAGAAGCATCGATTACCGCTAAATAATTTAAAGCCTGTGACTGTGTGCACTATGTCATGGGCTTCGAGGACTTCCAGAACAATTAAAATTCATTACTATCAATTGTTTCGTTGAATGATTTAATCTGTGTTCAGTTCTATTTAAGAACAAATGCAATTCCAAGACGTCAAAAGTTTGGCGTGTTGAGATTTGTTCAAATTAAGCTTTATTGGACATGTTATATGACGTTCAAGATGTTTGGAAGTCACCTGCTCTCAAATGCCTCTTGAATTCGACATCCTGCTATCACTTAATTTGTAATATATCATAAAATATTTTTACTGTGAAATCTTACTTGCTCAAGATTATCATGTGCTGTCATAAGAGAGAGTTCGTAAGCAAATTATTGATGCATTTCCGTTCAGCAACGAGAGAGGACAAGTTTGTCGTGCGCCTGTAAATATTTAATGGGCAATGCAACAAATGGTATCGACAACAATCGATCACTTGTCACGGCTGTTCAACTATTCCGCTCGCGTGCAGGTTGATGATTATCGACCGGACTTCTAGGAGGATGATTGAGTATTAATGCAACAACTTACAGTTGGACTGTTTCTGTTTTTCTAGGCTGGTTTTTTTTTCTTGATCTGATTAAACGAAATCTTATGCTTTTTGAATGAACGATAAAGATGTTACTTCGTTGAGTTCCCGTTGTAGTTTCTCATGTGGTGTCACCAGGATAATTTGGTTCATTTGGCATCGTAAATTGAGATATCAAGAACGTATCTGGTTGGAGAAGCCATCGAAGCAAAAAGCTCGTTTACAAAATTGCACCAGCGGCCGCACTCGATTCGAGACCTTCCCATCAATCATCAAGCTATTTAAATCACAAACTTTTCTGCCAAAGCTCGGAAATAACGAGCGAAGTAAATTCCAACCCGATATCGACCGGTTGGAATATTGCGTGACACTGATGATTGCGAGGACACTTTAAATAATTCAATCTATGGGAAATCGACACACCGTATTGAAAAATGATTTGTCAACTGCAGTCTAACGATTCTTGTACCAATTTAATGGGCTGTAAGTAGTTTTCGCTTTTCCGCAAGTTGCAGTTTTTCAATCTCATGTTTACTGCTGATTCAACAATTAAACTTAATGAAATTTTACATTAGATTTTAATTTCAACTTTTATTTTTTACTCTCCAATGACCAGTAAGTTCCCAGCAAATGCATAATTCATTGTGCTTGCACAATCTAACCTGAGTACAAATGCAACGACCGCAGTGAAATATCCATTTTCGTAACTGACGATTCTGCACAGGAAACGACAGAAAATGTATGTAATTATGGATGTTACCGTTATTATCTTTGTTTTAATCTGGAGAAGAACAAATGAATTTTCATGTCTGACCTGATTCACAAGTTTTCCAGGTAACTGAAGAAGCCAAGTCGACAAACTTGTCGTTAATAGTCAGCAAGAAAAACAGAAACAGAAGACTTGAATGAGTTGAACGTTTCTTCAGAAAACTAAATTTTTGAGATCATTCAACAATGAAAAACTTTAATGATAAAAATTATCTATGAGATGAAAATTATAATAAAATTGAAATAAATAAAACTTTATGATAAATGAATCTTTGAGTCTTTTAGTTAGAGCAGCTCAATCTTACGGCAAATTTTTGGTCTTTACGTTTGAGTAGTTCGGGCAAAAATAATTTGTAACACCCACTTTTAATCATTTTTCTCGACGTTTCCAACATCCCTGAGCCCGAAAATGCAATAAATTTTTTTCCGTCCTGCGGATGTGGGATGTTTGTCGATGGGATATCTCTCGAACGGAATGAGCAATCGACTTCATTTCTTCACCTTCTTGTTTGTTTTTAAAAAACGAAAGATGAGTTCGTAGATGGGCCCGATCGGCCCGGCCCTCCTGGTACCCCCTTTTAAGAATCTTTCAAAAATCAAGTTTTTTTTTCCATTTTTTCTATTGAAGACGACGCAATGGGCGGTTGAAGTCTTAAGATGAAATGTTCCTTCCGTCAAGACGGACAGATATATATAGTTGACAGTGCTTTCGCGATGTAGAGCTGGTAGGTACATTGAGACATGGGTGGATAAATGTTCAACTAGGTAACAATGAAAATATTAGTTGATTTCATATGTATCTACTTCAAATGTTTTGGTTTATTTTGAAACTCTTAAAGTTAGAAGGCTTTGAGTAGACTGTGAGACTCTTCATAATTCATACTAAGTGGACCTGATTTTATTTTATATACTATCAATACCAAGCAATGTACGAAACAGCGACCAAAATTGCCGGAACGGGTTGCCGTTTAACGTGTCGATCGCAAGAATGTCACCAGCGAGTATGTGAACTGTAAAATCTTTTGCCCAAGTTTTAATACAAAATCCGAATCATTAAATTTAGTAACTAACCGTAAGCAACGTATCCATGTTCACTTCGTGAAAGATTCCGCTGTAGCTTTTCAAGTTCTACGCCATCACCAGAATTGTTTGGATGTCCTTGCGATGTTTGTTTCCCATCGAAAGCCAGTTCACTTCGTAAATCGCTGCTGCGAAAGCTTCAAACCTTTTGATTACGCGTGTTCCCATCCAGCAATAGACGAACAGCTGTACAAGGATTATCGCCAATCCCATGTATGCAATCAACGTTGATGGTTCGATCATGATGGTGATAATGCCACCGCAGAGGATGAACGAAAGCAGTGAGAAATCGAGCAGAAACACGAATGTGAGGTAATCTTGCGAGTCTTCTTGCCAATTCATGACTTCCAAGCTCTTTTCGATGACGATTTCCAATTGCTTCGTTATGCGACGTTCGTGGACGAGGTTTTCACGTTCGTGTTCGGTCGACAAGTGTCGCAGCCGCTCAACCGACGAAAGGACAGTGTCAAGGCGCCAGCAAGTATGATTGATTAGGATTATTGTCAATGTGTAATAGACAATGAAGAAAGGTGTCGTGGAAATTAGTGTTATTAATTGGTGAAGATAATTAAGCAGCCAATTGATTGAGAGATCGTCGAAAGGCAGCAACAGAATGTGAGCAGCGAACGGTAGCCGATTTTTCTTGAAGAAAACGACTAGTTCGAAGACTGTCACTACTGAAAAGATACACTCGATCACTAAAGCTATCGACGCCAGAAATTCTCTTTTGCAGTATTTCAGTGTCAGTGGCCAATCGTTGAACGACGTCTTCGCGGCTTCTCTGTTGTAAAAATAAATAACAAAAATTAAAATCAGAACCCCAAACCCGAAAAATAAATTAGACCTTTCTTCCGAAATTCTCCCGATCAGAGCTTTCGTTCTCCCGCACTGGTTGATTTGGTAAATCTGGTACACGACATTGCGTGTGAAACAAACTTGAAAAAGCGATTTATCATTTTGAAGTCTTCTAGCAAATTTGCCACTCACGAAACACTGCCACGATTTCCGTCAGCTCTGTGAACGAAATCTCTTCCGCGTACTTCACATAAAAGCCAAACATGAACATCACGCTGATTTGGTGGACCAAGCAAAACTTGACACTAGAAATCAATAATTCCTTTTAACTGAAATCGCAGAGAAAATTGAAAATTTACTAAGTCGAGAGCTTTAGCTTTCCTTCAATCACCGAGTAAGGATCGAGAAACTTTTCTGCCAACGCCAAAGCACGAGAATAACGAGCGAAGTAAATTTCCATCTTGACTGGTTGAAATCGGACGAGAGCCTGAAATGTTTTATTGCATCTGTGACAATCGGTGACATTGCCTTGCGCAGGTTTCAATCGACTTAATGCCTCGTTGCACACGAAGATGCATCGATTGATGCTAAATAATTTAGAGCCTGGATTTGTGTGAACTATGTCATGGGCTTCGAGGACTTCCAGAACAATTAAAATTCATTACTATCAATTGTTTCGTTGAATAAATTTATTACTAAGAGAAAAATGCAATCAAGAGTCAAAATCGTGTTGAGATTTGTTCAAATTAAGCTAATTGGACATGTTATATGACGTTCAAGATGTTTGACCTGCTCTCAAATGCCTCTTGAATTCGGATCACTTAATTTGTAATATATCATAAAATATTTTAACTGTGAAATCTTACTTGCTCAAGATTATCATGTCTTGTCATATGTAAGAGCGAGTTCGTAAGCAAATTATTGATGCATTTCAGTTGAGCAATGAGAGAGGACGACAAGTTTGTCGTGCGCCTCTAAATCTTTAATGTGGAATGCAACAAATGGTATCGACAACAATCGTCCGCTGTCACGGCTGTATGAGAACTCCGCTCGCGTGCAAGCTGATGATTATCGACCGGACTTCTAGAAGGATGATCAAGTATTGGTGCAACAAGCTACAGTTGGACTGTTTCTGTTTTCCTGGGCTGAATTTATTTTATCTAAACGCTTGCTGATCATATTAAATATAATAAAATGCTTCAAGCAAGCTTTAACTGAAGTTTAAAATGTAACTTCGTTGAGTTCCCGTTGTAGTTTCTCATGTGGTGTCACCAGGATAATTTGGTTCATTTGGCATCGTAAATTGAGATATCAAGAACGTATCTGGTTGGAGAAGCCATCGAAGCAAAAAGCTCGTTTACAGCATTGCACCAGCGGCCGCACTCGATTCGAGACCTTTCCTTCACTCATCGTGTGAACTTAACCACAAGCTTTTCTGCCAAAGCTTGGTAACGAACGAAGTAAATTCCATTCCGATATCGACCGGTTGGAATATTGCGTTACGTTGAGCTGGATACTTTAAATAATTCAATCAATGGGAATCGACACACTGCATTGAAAGGATAATTGCCAACTGCAGTCTGACGAGTTTTGTGCCGATTTTATGTTTGCTGCTGATTCAGCAAAAGTTTACATTTCACAGATTTTAATTTTATCTTTTATTTTTCTTACTTTAACGACCATTAAGTTCACAACAAATGCATAATTGATTGAGTCACAAGTTTTCCAGGTACCTAGAAGAGCCGAGTCGGCAAACTTGGCAATGATAGTCAGCATGACAAACAGAAACAGAAGACTTGAATGCGTTGAATGTTTTCTCAGAAAACGAAATTTTTGAAATCATTTACGAACGAAAACCTTTTATGATGAAAATTATAATAAAAATAAAGCAAACCATATGATAAATGTAAATCTGTGAGTCTTTTAGTTAGCAGCTCAATTTCATGTAAAATTTTTGATCTTTTCGTTTAAAAGAAAACCCTTTTAAAATGTTGACAGTGCTTTCGTGATGTGGAGCTGGTACATTGAGACTTGGGTGGATGAATGATTAACTAGATAACTATGAAAACATTTGTTGATTTCCTTTGTATGTACTTCAAATGTTTTGGTTTATTTTGAAACTCTTAAGCTAGACAAATTGAAAATGAGTATCTAACAAGATTCGTAAGACAAATTGAAGCTCTTCTAACTAAACCAACTTATGCAAGCAGTATAGAAATATTTTGTCTATGCGTATAACATATATGTAATCTCCATTTAAACATGAGGTTTCTAAATTCTTTGCTTTCATTATTTGCAAGTATGCCAAAATCTAGCGTGCGATCTGCTTTCCTCGTCTTTAACTCTTCATGTGCTTACATCGAGTTCTAGTCATCCAGTTTTCTTTGATAAAAGTGAATCAGTTTCTCCGCAAAATAAACTACAGATTGTGATGATTATTTATCATTTTGGGTTAAGAGTGCGGACTCAAATATATAGGAGTCTGTGGTGATTTCTTTTCTCATGATGAGAATCTCGTTCATTGTGATTCACAACCTTTTGTAAACATTAGAATGGTTTGCCATTTAACGTGTTGATTGTAAGAACGTCACCAGCGAGTACGTGAATTGTAGAATCTGTAAGTAATTCTTGTAAAATACCAAATGGTTGAATGTTGTAACTAACCGTCAGCAACGTTTCCATGTTCACTTCGTGAAAGATTCCGTTGTAGCCTTTCAAGTTCTGCGCCATCACCAGAATTGTTTGAATGTCCTTGCGATGTTTGTTTCCCATCGACAGCCAGTTCACATCGTAGATCGCTGCTTTGAAAGCTTCAAACCTTTTGATGACGCGAGTTCCCATCCAGCAGAACGTGGACAACTGTACAAGCATCATCACCGATCCTAAGGCGGCAACCATCGATGATGGGTCGATCAAGACGGTGATTATGCTACCGCAGAGGATGAACGAAAGCAGCGAGAAATCGAAAAGAAACATGAATGTGAGGTAATCCTGCGAATCCGTTTGCCAATTCATGACTTCCAAGCTCTTCTTGATGACGACTTCCAATTGCTTCGTTATGCGACGGTCGTGGACGAGATTTTCACGTTCGTGTTCGGTCGACAAGTTTCGCAGCCGCTCGACCGACGAAAGGAGAGTGTCAAAGCCCAAGCAAGTATGATTGATAAGGATTATTGTGAACACGTAGTAGACGAAGAAAAAAGGTGAGCCGGATAGAAACATCATAAATTGGTGGAGATAATTGAGCAGCCAGTTGATTGAGAGATCGTCGAAAGGCAGCAATAGAATGTGAGCGGGGAAAGGCAGCCGATTTTCCTTGAAGAAAATTACCGATACGAAGAGTGTCACCAATGAAAATACATTCGCGATCACAAAAACCATCGAAGCCAGAAATTCACTTTTGCAGTATTTCAGTGTCAGTGGCCAATCGTCGAACGAAGTCTTTGCTGCTTCTCTGTTGTTAAAATGAAATAACTAATCAGTATTTAAATTTCTATTTGCTAAGAAGCAAATTTGACCTTTCTTCCGAAATTCTCCCGATCAGAGCTTTCGTTCTCTCGCACTTGTTGATTTGGTAAATCTGGTGCACGACATTGCGTGCGAAACAAACTTGAAAAAGCGATTTATCATTCTGAATCCTTCCAGCAAATTTGCCACTCACGAAACACTGCCACGATCTCCGTCAGCTCTGTGAACGAAATCTCTTCCGCATATTTGAAATAACAGCCAAACATGAAAAGCAAACTGATTTGGTGGACCAAGCAAAACTTGACACTAGAAATCAATAATTCCTTTTGACTCAAATCGCAAAGAAAATTGAAAATTTACTAAGTCGAGAGCTGTCGCTTTCCTTCAATCACCGAGTAAGGATAGAGAAACTTTTCTGCCAACACCAAAGCACGGGAATAACGAGTGAAGTAAATTTCCATCTCGACTGTTTGAAAGCGGACGAGAGACTGAAATGTTTTATTGCATCGGTGACAATCGGTGACATTGCCTCATGGTTTCATTGCCTTGCGCAGGTTTCAATCGACTTAATGCCTCGTTGCACACGAGAAATGCTAAATAATTTACTAAATAATTTGAAGCCTGGACTTTTGTGAACTGTGTCATGGTTTTCGAGGACTTCCAGAACAATTAAAATTCATTACCCAATGGCTTATCTGATTGTGACTGATTCTGGTTCAGTGAAAAATGCAATCATGAGTAAGAATCGTGTTGGGGTTTGTTCAAAGTAAGCTTATTGGACATGTTATATGACCTTTAAGATGTTTGGAAGTCACCTCTTGTTCTTAAATTCTTCTTGAATTCGACATCCTGCTATCACTTAATTTGTCTTATCATTAAATATTTTAACTGTGAGTTCTTACTTGCTCAAGATTGTCATGTCCTGTCATAAGAGCGAGTTTGTAAGCAAATTATTGATGTGTTTCAGTTCTGCAATGAGAGAGGACGACAAGTTTGACGTGCGCTTCTAAATATTTAATGTGCAATGCAACAAGTAGTATCGACAACAATCGACCACTTGTCGCGGCTGTTAACTATTCCGCTCGCGTGCAGGTTGATGATAATCGACCGGATTTTAAAAGGGGATGATCGAGTGTTAATGCAACAAGTTACAGTTGGACTGCTTCTGTTTTTCTAGGCTGGATTTATTTTTTCTAAACGCTTCCTGATCTGAATAAATAGAATCGATAGATATTTATTCTTAATGGAGATCCAAGCCATCTGGCACCGTAAATTGACATATGCTCAATGCTCCGCCCTCGATTCGAGACCTTTCCTTCACTCATCGTGTGAACTTAACCGCAAGCTTTTCTGCCAAAGCTCGGAAATAACAAGCGAAGTAAATTCCATTCCGATATCGACCTGTTGGAATATTGCGTGACGTTGAGCTAGATACTCAATAATTCAATCAATGGGAATCGACACACTGCATTGAAAGGATAATTAGCAACGGCAGTCTGACGAGTCTTGTACCGATTTAAAAGACTGTAAGTAGTATTCGCTTTTCTACAAGTTTCGATCTCATGTTTGCTACTGAATAAGCAATTTAACGACACAGGGATTAGGAAGCGGTAAAGAGATAAGGGTTACTGTTGTTACGATCAAAACCTCGCTATAGCTTGGGAGATACATATTAATTGAATTTTCATGTCTGATCTATCTCACAAGTTTTCCAGGTACCTAGAGGAGCCGAGTCGGCAAACTTGGCACTAATAGCCAGCAAGACAAACAGGAACAGAAGACTTGAATGCGTTGTGCGTTTATTCAGAAAACGAAATTTTTGAGAAACGAGAATTCAATCTGATAAGCTGTCGAAATCTTATTTATTCAAGAAATTTACGAGTGGTGCAAGCATAGCAGTCAAGTGAATTGTAATGGTAAATGAACATGACTAGGATTGATTCAGTTGCGTACTTCATCCATCAACTTCTTGATTTTGAGAGGAAGAAGTTCGCACATGTTTTTCGTCACGCCGTATTCGCCTTTCATTCTTTCACCAACGGTCGCGTGTTTCTCGCAATAATCGATGAAGATCTTGTAGTGTCGGTAGCTGTTATTTGTGTTTTCGAGTTGCATCCGCTTGTCGGGCGTGATGATCTTATAGTAGAGGCGACCTAGGTTGAAGTTTGCACAAGCCACCACTTGAATCTCATCAACGTCGAGATTAGCAGGTATTTCACCAGTTTTCTTGTCCTTGTAGGTTTCCTCGAATTCCTGAAACTTCTTTATCGCTTTGTGGCAAAGCGTGTTGATCTTCGATAGCGACGACGGTTGAACTTCGTTGAACTTCAGCTGGTCACATTTAATGTCCAAGATGTCTGAGTAAGTCAGTCCGAGCTCAAACATCAACTCTCGACAGATATTCATGTAGTAAGTTTGATTGAGCTGAGTGAGAAGTTCTTCCAGTTGATCAGCTCGGCGCTTGTGTAACTTCGCTTGGGTGCTGGGATCTTCTTCGAAGAAAGCGAGATGCTTGAAGAGATGCGCGTAATCTTGAATGATCCGCGAATGCTGCGACGCTTCGCTCTCGAGCGAGTAATATTCTTTCGCATGGTTGAGATACGATTGAGCAGTTAAGAAAACTTCCTTCGCGTCCTCGAACGTCAGCACAAACTCGTCAGAGATATCGCGTTCGTAGAGAGAAAGGTCCAAAGCAAATTTGTCGCACTTATCGTTCAGCTGGAACTGCTTCTGATCAGTTTCCTTGCTCGATTCTTCCTGCTCTTGCATAAGACGTTCAATCGAAGTCGTTAGAATATAAATGCAATATTTGGCGAAGCACAAATCGACGTCGGCCGTTCGATGTTTGAGGGTTTCAAGCGCTGCAGCTCGTTGGTCCGCAGTAAGCTCTTTCTTCTCAAGCTGCTCGGAATAGTCGGCGAGCATGTAACTTGATGCAGCTAGCAAATGTCTTGACTGCTTGAGCATGTTCTTTCCGAAGTAATATTGCGAAAGAGTTGCAGCGTTCAGAGCCCATTCGATCGGTTCGTAGTCGTTTAACTCGAATTGACGCTTCAAAGTCAAGTGACAATATTTTCCAGACTCCTCGAGAAGTCCGAGCGATCCATAAACTTGGGCGAGGTAGAAGAACGACAACGTGCATGTTTTCGCGAGCGCTTCTTCTCCTTTTCCTTTCTCAATCTCGTCTGAAGTCCCGAGCACATCGAAAATCGTCAGCGGAGTCTTGCCAGTTTCCTTGAAGGCTTCAGCAGCCTTCTCTGCTTCGAGAAGAAAATCTTTTGACTTCTCGTTATCTTGAAGCTTCGACCACAGAATCCCGAGCTGGTTCAGAGTGTCAACGTAAGAGATAACTGCTTCTGGCTCCAGTTGATGCGGCGATAGGAGATCCAGCGATTTAGTCAAATAAATCTCAGCTTGATTAGACTCGTCGACAAATGAATTGATCTTCCCGATGTCAGTCAAGACGTTACCTAAAATTGCTCGATAAACTAGTAGATCCTTCGGATCCTCTGTCTCGCCGATTATCCTTTCAAGTTTCTTCTCCAAATCAGTCAATAAGTCTCTCGCTTTGTAGTGGTTTTTATACGGCTCAAGCGAATCGGCTTTGCAGTCCTCGATCAGCTTCAATGCCTGCTCTATCTTCTCCTTTAAGTCACTCAATTGTTCTTTCTCAATCATCGCTAAAACTTTAATTTCAAGTTTGTTTTTCTTTTGATCGATTTTGATTTTTTGAAAAATGTATTTAAATTTTCAAAGTTCGTTAAATTTTCGTTAGCTTTTTTTTTATTTAATTTAAAATCGAGGAAAATTTTCTGAAATCATCAAAGAAATTTCGGGTTTCCCAGTCGATGTATTCTACCATTTTCTTCTTTTAAATCAAAGAAGTTATAGTTCATTTCTCTCGTAGGTTATTTTCCAGCAAGTTTAATGATCTCCGCCCTAAGCAAGTCATCATAGGACTTACACAATGTTTAATCTCGCCATAACATCTGCGAGGCAAGAAGAAGCTGGAGTTGGAAAAAGTAAATTGCTTGGGAGAGAAACCCGAGACGGGAATTCTTGAGTATCAGAACCTGTTGAGCAACTTGAGCATAAAGTTTGATGCTCCGTTGAGCTCTGACATTTGTCGTTCAACTGCGAAACTAAACTCGAGCAAATATTGTGTAACAGCGATTAAGTTTTCGTCGAGTATCTTCGTCTTAATGCTCGCCGAAGATGTTATTTCCACAATATTCAGTTCGTTGTTGTTGCTTCGTAAGGTGAAATGAGGAAAGAGAGCGCTCGACACATTCTCCAAGTTAGTTTCGCGTCACGTTTTGCTCCGTCAAGTCGTTCGCGCAGTCGTAAAATATTTAGCAGCAGTGGATGATGAAGATGTTTAATATATCTAAAGGACTTTAAAAAATTGAGTCGAAGGCCATAGACTTTAAATTCCGAGCCTGAAGATTGAGTGGCTCGAAAGCAAACAGTCGAGATCGGAATATTTGCCAACTTAATTTGCTTGATAAAAACCCGAGGTTTCCACCGACACTAGAGCGCGAAAGAGCAGCAAAGTGTTCGTGAAAGATAAAGTGGGTAAAGAAGGAACAAAATATTTTCGCTCGTCCATGTCGAGAATTTCAATCCACGACCGCAGGCCTGTTGAGTCATCGCAATCCGGTGAATCGCCGTCGTCTGTGATAACGAGATCGGAAAGATTAATTTACGATTAGCTCGTGATAGCGACTTCGTCAGTGGTTAAGGCAAACAGGCTTCATCGTGGTTGTGCATTGAAGTTCTTTCGTTCCAATAACTGTGTGGAGAATAATTGAGCTCTCGTATGTGAAGTTCTTATCAGTCGTTTCCTTAAACTTCTTTCGATAGCGTTTTGGATATCGAGACTCTGCTCTACATAGAGAATCTGAAACATTTGTTTTGTTCGTGTCTGGTTAATGACAGAAATGATTTCAGGAAAAGAATGAAAATATTCATGTGACGAAGCTTGTGAAACTGAAGAACAAACTCGCCCATCTGACAAGGAAAATTGTAAGTCATAAGTTTTTCAACTAATGAATTTGTCGACTGGGTAAATCAACTAACAAGTGATTGCTCTAATCAATTGGTGGAATGTCCATTGTATATTTAAAAGACTTGAACTCAAATTGTAAAACCACTTGAAACTGTTGAAAGTAAAAAGGTAGCTTGAAATCACGTTCATTTGAAGGATGGATTCCTTAAATAGTTTTACGGTCGCAGCAGTCGTAAAACAATTTAATTGATCACTTCGACGTGAAGGTAAAAGAGACGGAAGAGTAATTCAATTAAGCTGAATATGCATGAGTTGGTGGCGTCTTTGCGCATGAAATATTTATTTTTAAATATCTCGAGTCATCTCCGCTGCCGAATTAGTTGACTAACAATTCCTCTAACAATCCAAAACAAATTTAGGAAGAATGGCTGAGTCGCTCCTACGATGAAAAACACAACGAGCTGTCTCAAACTACTCAGCGTAACATGCACTAGATCGCTTAACATTCATCTCCATATCATTGAGCACAAAACTAAATCTTCCATTTCTTCTCATTATTCACATGGAAATTGGGCAGTAGAAAGCTTAAGTGGCACTGAATTTACGGTTTCCAATAATTAATCATCGCTAGAGAGAAATTGAAATGAAATTAAAATTAAGGCACAACCGCAGCTCACGATTCTTGCCGTGTTGACGCAAATTTCTCTGTCCCATTCAGATAACTTTGACGAGTCTGCGATCCGTTAATCATTCAAAGTGTCGCTATATGGGGAAATGTGTCTCTAAAGATCATCATGTGCAGCAAATTAGGGAAATTGACGAGCGATCTTACATCGCGATCTCTGATGACTTCGATTACTATGAGGTAAGAGTTGCAACGTTTTGCCGAAATTGAAGATTGAAGCCCTCGGTTGAAATAAGAGAGCTCTGGGTCGAGGAAGAAGATTCTCATATCGATTCAAAGGACAAACAAAATCGTCACATTGCGCAACTGCGAGGACTTTCTCCTTTCCCCAGGAGCGAACTAGATTGCAGTGAAACGAATCCGTTCAACCCCAAGTCGGTCCCGCGACATTTTCTCCATCAGGCCCTGAAATAGAAGAAGGGAAAATTCTGCGTCACACTTTTCTCTCAGCCGCTGCTTCGAGAAGACAATCCGCGAAATTAAATTTCTAAACAGTGGAAATTGTGAAAGAAAGTTGAGGCAGAGACATTAATTGCGAAGGAAGTCGATTAGATTCCGCAAAAGAGCAAATCCAAAACAATTTCTGCACGAAGTTTTCGTCAGTCCATCATTAAAGAAATTTTCCAAGGCCCAAATGAAATCGTTCTGCGTAATTGTCGGAGATTTCGATTCGCAGTGTGTTAACTAAATGATTTGGATCCATTGAACGGCATTCGTAAGTGCAACGGCGACAGTAATGGATGAATGCCACAATGTGATCGATGAGTCATTTTTGGAGTTAGAAAAACAGTGTAGCGAGTCATTAACCACGATGGTAAATTGCATAATTTTTCCTCCCCTTTTTGGTTCTTGTTCGAGGCTTAGATCGATGCAATGTCTGGCTTTTGTCTGGCTGCATTCGACGACACCCTTTTTGTGTATGTTCTCTCAAGCAGTCGCGTAGCAAACGCGAAAACCATAGCGAAGCTATAAATAAATCATAGGTCGTCGATTCGCATGTCTAGAAAAAACCTTCGCCGTGATTCGGCTTTGATGCTAGAACAGCAAAAGCGTGTCGATTGAAAGTTTTTGAGCATGACATTCACCTTTGAATGCTCCAATCTAACTGTACATGCCGGAATGAAATGCAAAGCTCGGAAGCAACAAATCATAATCGGCACTTACAGTAGCCGTTCCAGAAAATGGCTGAAAGGAAAATATCTTGGGGCTTTTAAGGTAGCAATTTGACGAGAGAAAGAGCATGAGCTGTCCACGTGAGATGGCATCTCAAGCAAGGCAATTGACAGTACGCGAGATATTGCAATCCGTAAGTCTTTGTACCGCTTGTTGGAGCTAATACTGAGTAAACAACTGAATTGGATTTCTATTACCAGATCTTACCGAGTGGCTCGACCGCTCAAAATCCATCAAGTTTCGATAATGATGAAAGACGAACGCATTAATTCGATTTTCGATCTTTTGAAGAAAGTGAAAGAGAGAAAGAATTGCTGGCCTCGGCTTGAAAGTTTGTAACAATCAAACTGTAATTTCAATTCAACTGTTATTGCGCTGATCGAACCCCGAAGATAAAATCGCTGAAAGATTCTGAAACGTGTGGAGAAATCAATCAGCTCATGCTCTCTATGTCGAGACGAACAAATCTCGGATTGCGTAGCTTCCGGTTGTCGGTGAAGAAGCTAACGCGAGAGTTGAACGAACTGCTTGATCTCCCGAAGCACTTTTTAATGCTTTAATTGAAGACAATCGCATAATAGGATTGAGGCAAAGCGAGAGAATGTGAATACTGTTGCTGCTTGCCGAAGAATTTTCCTCCTATTGAATTGCCTCGCGTTATTTTTAAGCGGTTGTTACAAGCTTAAAAATGCGGCAGACTCGATTATGAACTTCGAGCGTTGCTGAACTCCTTCTTGTACCAACCAGAGACCTCAATGAAAATTGTTCCAGCATGCTTACA
This sequence comes from Smittia sp. YW1114-2, assembly GCA_033064975.1. Lineage (NCBI taxonomy): Eukaryota > Metazoa > Arthropoda > Insecta > Diptera > Chironomidae > Smittia > Smittia sp. YW1114-2. The sequence continues at coordinate 5,056,070 of CP093834.1, read as the reverse complement.
AGTCATTAAAACACAATTCTCGTTGGAAAGGTTAGAGAAGGCAGAGAGTCGAGAAATCGATTTCTGTTTTCATTTGCAATTAAATTTGGGCTTGGCATGGGAATCGAGTCTTTGATGTTTATTGTTTGTGGCGAAATGTTTCTACCCTCGAGCTTGAGTCTTATCAATCGCTGGTCTAGCCTTGAACTATTTGAAGGATCGAGGAGCTTCTCGATTACCGGCGCCACATGCGAAACTGAAGCTTCAAGTAAACAACTTCATGACTCAGGCAGAAAGCTTTGGAGAACAATTGATTTCTCCCAAAATAGAATTCAATTCTTCGATTGCGGCGAATGCCATTCATTGTGGAAACTCGATTTGATTTCATTTCAATTCTTCTCTGTCCCGATTTAGGGTCAATCCGAAAGCAAAAAGTCGTCGAAGAAGATGTCGGGTCCAGAGACCAAAGGTAAGACCATCTCAATCTGCTCTAAATCGTGCACTCCAACCGATTTCTCCCTCTTCAACTGAAGGCACTTCAATCTCGTTCGGCTTCAAAAAGAAAATCTATTCATCGGCGGCGAGTAAAAAGTTAAATGCCGCCAACAACAATAACGGAAACCTCGGCACTAAAGAAAGTCAGCAAACGGCCACGATCATCTCAAACCATAATGTCATCAAAGCAGAACAGAGCCATCTCATAATTACGGGCGACGATAATGGCAACGATCATAATAAAGGTAATTAACTGTCTCGACACGGCGCGACGGCAGCGTGTAAATTAATAAACTCCAAGCTCTCTGGGTTCTCATCGCTCTTTCGGGGAAATATTTATTGGAACAACACCTCAGTTAAAAACTCCTGAACCTCCCAAAAACCATTCGGTCCCGAGTTTAAATGACACACAAGATTGAATTCAAAAATTCTCAACTTTGACTTCGATAACTACCCTAACTTAATGTAATGCCAAACCCCATTGCTCTCGATTCTCTCACGCGTTCCATTATTGTGATTCGAGTCAACCAGGCCGGGGAAAACTAAGAAATTCATTGATAGTGAGAAATTTGCATTTCGAGAAAAAGTTTATAATTGAATCGACAATTTACATTCACTTTTGTGCTGTCTCGTGCTTTCAATTTAAATCAACGTCTAGTGAATCGTGGGAAATGCAAAAGTAACAACATGAAACCTCTATTTTTAGAAGAACACAATAACAGCGATAAAGAAACGGCAACAGGTCGCTCAACGCCTCGCTTACAGCCTGCTAAACGAGATCAAGCTCAGCCAGCGAACGCTCGAGGCAATCGCTTCGGTTTCCGACAGAACGTGGTACGACCAGCGACTGGAATCACGCCCAGGTTCAACGAGTTCGATAATGCAAACAACAACACGACAGCACCACTTGATAATGATAGACGGCGGTCCCGGAGCGCGACGGCGGCTGCTCGCTCCAACTTCAACATGGCACAGCCAACCGTGAAAACGGTCAACGAGGAGCGCTCGAACGCCAACGCAAAGTGAGACAAAAGCTCTTTGATTGATGTTGTTTCTATTTCTATTCCGGTCACTTTCAATTTGTTCTTCTCAGTACGCGCCCACAAGCTGTTGTGTTGTCACGTTACACGCTCCACTCAACAAGTTTGCCGCGTCCGCAGTACCCGGTGCCCGTTAGCGTCGCGCCTGCACCGCCAAGTTACAAACGCAGCACAACCTTCACGTCGTTCTCTTCCAATGGAAGCGGAGGCAGCTCCAGCCAGGTCCAGAGCAAACTGATGGACACGAAAGGAGCCAAGCACGCTGCAAATTTGTGTAAAAGAGGTGGAATGATGGGCCGGTAAGTCTTTCGATTTTGATCTAGTTTAAATTGACCCCGATTCTTACGAATCGAAGCTCGTCGCTGAATTGCGTAACGTAGAATTTCGTTCAAGCTTGAACGTTACGAAGCGTGACGAATGCACCAACGAGCCCAAGAAATCGATTAATCTCAATCTCACGACATCAATTCTATTTTAGACGAGATGAGTCATTAGATTCTGGCATTGCCAGTCACGACAGCGCATCCGATCATCATCAACTCTACATGGATTCGATGCTCTCACGAAGGCCTCGACAACGCTCGCGCCACTTCGAGATGGTCCCAACGGGTCGTCATAAGTTCGAGATTCGTGACTTGAACGATTTCTCGGATAACTCTGTGGTGGTTCCGTTGTCGCTCCCCAAGTTGCCGACTAGTCGCAGAGAGATTGTTACTGGAGGTCTGATTAGAAGTACAAACAGCTACAACACAGATAACGAGACTGATATGTCGATCAGCGAAAGCACTACTCGACCAGCCTCGCTCATTTCCACGTCGGAAGCGGAGAGTTTCGAAGACGAAAAATTCCGCAACGAGATCAACTTCACCGAGAAGAGTTTCAAGGGAAAAGTGATTAAGGAAGAAGCTCGGAGCAAGAACTCATCGCCTGGCAGCTCTAAAGCATCGTGGTTCGGAAACGGTGGCGAATCGATGGCTACAAAGAACTGCAGCAGCATTAGTCTGAGCAGCAGCGATGAAGAGCGAAGAAGCGCTCAGAAAAAGAAAGACATTGACTGTGATGACGACGATCTGAGCTCGATGACGATAACCGCTGACCATTCGAGTTACTTGAACTCCACAACAGTGAGAACGTCGCCGACGAAAGACGAGAAAGAGACGGTCAACGATGCGTTCATGCGTCAGCAACCGAAGATGGGAAGCATCAGTCGCAAAGAGCTTTTCATTCAGATGGATGAGCTCAAGTTTGCTCAAACCGTTGACAAGGCCAGAGACTCTGCCATGCTCGACGACGAAACATCGCCAACCGATAGCCTCGTCAGCAGCTCCGAAAGTGATGTACTAATGAAGAAGGTTGAGAGGGCACAGGACCACGTTGCACTATGTAAATTACCGTTTGACGATATTAAGGAACAAGATCTGGAAGACACAACACCAGAATTGGTTGATCTCATCTCGCCAGTCACGCCAGGCACTCCAACGCATGCAAGCAACTCCCTCAGCCTCTCAGACGCCAGAGATGATTTCCTGATCGACGACGAAATCGCAGATCAGCCGGCACTGGTCTTCAACGACAAAAAGCACAACGGGTCGCCATCACATCACGACGATTACAGAACAGCGTCGATGAATCTAACATCAGAAACTACGACTCTGAAAGATTTCACGATTGATTCGAATGCATCTTTCCGATCTATGAGCAAGCAACAGAAAGTCAGATCGTCGCCAGCCGTTAACCGGAAGAATCTAGAGCGATCAGGATCTTTGGACACGCTGTCGCCATGTGATTCGATCGCTTCCGATGATCTAATGGGAGACTTTGACATCAACAGCAGTCTCGACTCTATCGATCGGTAAGTGAAAATTGAATATTTGAACAACCCAAAGTCAAACTTTCTCGACTTTGATTCCAGTCCGGGATTCTCTCACGACGATCTCCACATGAATTCCGATGCCGAGCTCCGACACAACGCACGAGCCGGCAGAGAGTATGATGGCATTTCAAAGACACAGTCGTCAGTTCAACGCCGCCACAGCAGTCGCGAGAGCATAACGTAAGTGAATCGATTCAACATTTTTCCGGTTTCCATGGCAGCAAACTTTTGTCGTCGCTTCATGAATGTTTCAGCATTTCTAAGTCATGCATCGAAACGGAACGAAATCCAAGCGCGAAAAGATTAAAAATGCCAACGACCTGATTTTTTAGCGTTTCAAAAGTTTTTCTGAAAACTCTTTTTGTGAATGGGAAAATGCAGTTCACGATGAAAGAATGCAGCGATGTTTTACAACAGAACGATAATGAGAAAGAAGAGGAGGACAAACAAAGGTAGCGCTCAATAGTTTGGTTGTTGTGGACTTACACACGAACTATGCGTTGCCATGGGCTCGCGGGTTGTCTGATTAGACTCGACCACTGATCAGGAAATTGATAAGCGAAGCTTGAAGGCTAACGCGTCTGATAAGATCAGCTCCGCTCGGTTTTCCCTTGAATCGGGCAACACTAAACTAAACCCACACCAGCCGACTCGCAAGCTAGTTAAAGAAGAAAACACACAACAAAGCTCTCTCGACTTTTCTGCTTTAGTTTCGTCTAAGATCGCGCCGCAACAACTCGAAGCCGAGCTGAGTTAAATATCGCGAGAGCAAAATAGCTTCATTTGTTGCAATTAAAAGAAAATATTTTCGACGAAATCGACTTTCAAAATGAATTTGAAGGCCTTGGCTGAAGTGTTGTGAGGCGCGTTGAGAAAACGGATAGAAAGAAAACCAAAAGTTTGAAGCTTTGACCTTTGGAGCCAAGAAGATGAACGACTGCGAGTTCTCACCGACTCTTCATTCCGTTAACGATCGCCTTTCGTTTGACGAGACCAACGGGTAAATGGCGCTTTTCCTATTGTTGCTTCCCGTGTGATTTCCATCTGCTTATCGCCAACATCAAGTGCCAGTTGTGGATTAAATAACTGTCTTTGTGATTCTCGCTCGTTTCTGGCTTGATTATCATACGAAGCCGGATGAGCAAACAGACGCGCGAGCGCGCTTATCGAAATGCTCTAATAACGTTCGATCGCTTCGCTTCGATCGATTTCCCATTGCGAAGAAAATTCTTAGTAATTCGAACAACCTTTGCGCCTAATTTCTGATTTATTCAGATTTTATGGAACAAAGAGTCAAAACTCAAGGAAACCTTGAATTCTTTCCGGTTGTTTTGCTGATATGACGGAGCGACTATTGACTAATTAGCGATTCCTCTCATTATTGTGAGTTGTTTGGATTGCGGAAAAAAGTTTTCGTGAAGAAACCGCGGCGGCGTGATTTATGTCTTCATGCGGAACCTTCGACATCGCCAACAGCTCGACATTCTCACAATTCGCCGGAATTTCTCTTCCCCCACGAGCGCATTATCGAATTTCTGTTCTCTGGCCTTTGCGCAATTGTCAAAAGCGCATTTGTTGTTGGCGCGCCAGCCACATGTGAACGAGTTTCCGTATAGATTTATCGAGTAATTATTAATTGAAACATAATGCTCAATCCGCAAAAGGAGAAAATTGATTTGTGTTCGATTATCCAACTTAATTGGCACCGACATAAAATCTTGCAGATGAGTGGCGATCATTGGAAACCACATTATGCTGCTCGAGCGATATCAAGGTTTGGGAATCGCTGGAATGAAAACGAAGAGCGGAGCGAGAGCGCAAAGGCTTTTACAATCTTTTCACTGGCAAAAGTTTTTCCAGTCAGTTGTGTAAAATTTCTCCTGTTGAATGTGTCGGCTCTTCCATCGCTCGCGTTTTTCGTGGAAAACCTTTGCCTTATCACAGAAATTATTGCACTGACATTCAGCTATTCGTCATCGAGTTAAATTAATTTCCTCTTATCAATTGGAACAACGCGATAACTTGTTAAACGTGGAACAAAAGCACCCGAAAAAAACCATGAAATGAGTAATTCGAGTTTGAGGCAACCCAACAAAAGTTTACTTTCGCCATCGCTCAACGCTCGACGCATGAAAACAGACCTGAAGACATCAGAAAATGTTTTCTTGCAGTCGCGGTCACGCTCCAGCTCGCCAGTTTCACCGCAAAAACCGCTCAAGACTTGCGAAACGTCTAAGACTGCCACCGGCAGTCGCGAAATGAGGTGTGATGAAGTACATTTCTTATCGCCATTGAAAAATCTACTCAACTGTCGGTTGCCAAAAAAATCAGCTGCTGACATTGCGGGATTAATTTAGCTATTTCACGCCAAGTGATTTTTCGTTGTTGGCGATGAACAATCTGAGCTTCGTCGTTTTGTTACTGCGAGACTTCCGTGTGTCTGTGTTTGTGACTGAAATCCGATTTATTGATTTTCATAAGTGAATCTGGCTGAAGAGAATTGAAGCAACTGCTTGATTGATGTTGTTAATAGAGAGCTTTCTAATATGACGTTTCCTTGCAGGTCTCAACTTCCCGCCCGTGCCACTCGTTTGCTCAACCGGCGCCTACAAAACACAAGCAACTCGCCACTTAGCCTGAACGGCTCAGAAAGCCCACGATCACTCGACAGCCTTCACAGTCGAAACACGCCATCAAAGACATCGCTGAGGGATCACCTGAAGCAACGCCAGCAAATAAATCTACAGTCGCAACTACTCAACTCATCCTCGGAAGATCTCGTCGTCGACAAGACGTTGAGAAATTCCATGCTGCAGGATGTGGCATGTTTTAAGAAAGAACTGGTCCACTTAAGGCGAATCCTACAGGAGGTCAGTTAACTTGTCACTTTATCTGTGTCGTCATAACTGGTAGCGGAATTAAATCACATTTTATGTTTCGTCATAATTAACAATTTTCTTTTCATGTTGTCACTTGTTGTGTGCATTATAATTTCCGCTAATCGCTCGCACGATTCAACTTTGTGCAATTATTGTTTGGCTTGTCTCGCGTTTCACTGTGTGTGCCCTTAGGACGAAGATAATTTGATGAGGGTACGTTCATTATTCTCTTCGTTTCTTGTGCTTCATGAATAATTGAATCCACGACCTCGTGAGGAATAAACTAATTCGCTTCTCTCGCTTTCCAGTCGGACACTCTCAACCCATTCGACGCGAATGGGCAAATCTTCAACGCCCTGAACAACAATGTGTGCGACAGCGAGAAGGAGACGTCAAGTGATAAGGAGAAGAAGGATGACGAGAACAACGTCGTGCTATCAACGGAGCAAATTGCCTTGCTTGAGGATCAGCGACAGGAGCTCGCCGACCTCAGACGCCAAGTGGTATTCCTTCAGGTGAGCGGAATTAATCGACAAAATCTTATCGTTTTCGTCGCTTGATTTTTGCTTCAACGGCTTTGTGGATAAGCAAATTGATTTTGTTTTGCCTTCGACTCTTGTTTCCCCATCAATCAAAACTTAAAAAATTAAAATTCTCTTGATTTCCTTTCGATTTCTTTTCTTCCAACGATTTCTCGAAAAATGGATGAAATAGAACAAAGTAAATGTTGATTACACTCGCTGATATAAAGCTTATCATCATCACAAACCGAAAACCTTCATTCATTTTCCCCTCGATGAGTTGCCACGTTTTGCATGAGTCTCCAATCAATTCGATTTCATTTCTTGCATGCTACAAGATGTTAATTAGCTCGACGTCCGAAATTCGTTTCTTTCCCTCAACAAGATCATCGCTGTTTTCTATTGAATCACGTTATTGTTTAGAAATCCTTTCATGCAACGCTGAGCAGTTTTGAATAGAAATGAGTCTAATACTTTTGCTTTCCCATCACAGAGCCAAATGGATGACAAAGATCGAACGATTAGAATTCAACAGAACATGCTTGAGCAATACGAAAAGGAGAAGAACAGCAAGCCAACGGAACTCATCGACACTAAGAGCATCGAAACTACAACGTGTGCTACTCAGACTGAAAGAGTAAGTTGACCTAATGGACTAGTTTATCCTTGGAACTAACGATTGCCTTCTATTCTGTTTTAGCTCCGTCCGGTTTCAATGGGCCAGGAAAACTTTACAAGGTAATTTCCTTTCGCCAGCAATCGACTGCAACACAATCGCTTTCTGAACTCTCTGCAGGACTTCCTTGGGCATTCCGGTTTACTTTTCCCAGTTCTTATGTCTTGTTCCAAATCTGTTTGCCCATCGAGTCCCTAACATTCATCGCGGCCCGAGTCTAACATTAACCGAATTGAATCCGAACTTTGATTTGTTTAATCAGGAGCTCCAACTTAGAATGTTGACTAACTACATCGTGTATCCTTACCGATGTTCTTGTTGGTTCCTCAGCTCTTACAAAATGATTTTCCAAAACCGACTTTACCAGTTGATAAATTACTCGGCCAGACTTTTAGAGCTTTTCAAGCTACAGACATATCACAGAGTTACCAGCCTCTGTCATCGCATTTGTTTGCTCTAATCTCCACGCTAATATTTCATTTCATTATGTCTCTTGCTCCATTCCACGCGCTCCTCCAACACTGCTAATTGAACTGTCGTGTCGCTAACTCAATTAAACCTCCGTTGACTTTAACAAAACTGCCTTGACACCTTGACGTCACATCCCCGCTGGCTCTGATTATCTAATTCCCCTCCGCGACAGCCGAGTGAACTACGGACAGGTACATTTGTGTGATTTATTAATGGCGATTTTGTTGATGTGTGGAATCAATTTGTTGCTTTTGTTACATTTAACGTACAAACCGTTTCAATCGTCCGAGCATGCGAACATTTTATGAATTCGATCAAACGTCCACAAGAATCCCTGCGAGACTGATGACGGAGACTTTTAAATTTGAACCACTTTTTATTTTTCATGCCATCGACCTTAACAGTTGAACTAGGTAAATTGACACGGAATTTACCAGCTGCAAGCAATTTCTCCTTCTGCATGAACTTTTTCTTTCCACGCTTGATTTTGGTTTAGATTTGTTGGCTTTTTTAAGGAACTCTCGCGCATTTTCCAGAGCGAAATTTTCTCTGAAAACTGCGGAAAGTTTTTTGACTTTTCATCATTAAAATAAACTTTAATAAACACGTTTCCTCCTTTCAGTTCCTCGGAACACCTTAAAAGCTCGAAGCTGAACGGTACCGCAAGCAAGCAAATTCCTACGATCACCATCAAGCCATCGTTGCCGAAAAGCAAAACGCAAATCTCATCCATCTACACGAAACTCTCATCCATTAAGCCGACGAATGCAAATCCATTGTCGACCGCCAACAGCAAAACTTCTTCCATTCCAAACTATGTGAGCTCAAAGACAGTGAAGACGACGCAGATCGGAAACTCTCAACTGTCTTCGATGCGAAACATCAACCAGAATCGCTCGCCTGCAAAATCACCGAAGAGAATTCCTCAGCCCGTTAAGCCGGCGACTCCTAGCAAAATTCAGCCTAAGACTCTCATGAGCTTCATCACGAAAGCAGACTCCAACGGAAATTCTGCGACGTCATCACTCAGCGCAAGCAGCAGCAACTCAAGCTTGAACAACGCTGCTCGGAACTTTGTCTGAGAACATGGAAAAGTTGAATAGCAAACAAGTATTAATTATTGAAAGACAGTAGCTTAGGGCCGACGTGTTTGGTTTAACGATCTGAAGGTTCCTTTAAGTTTTATGAAGAGTTTTAGTTCAATCTTAGAAGCGTAGGCGCCCACCTGTGTTTGTAATATTAGTGATTGCATGAGCCTAATGCAGATGTTTCATTTTTATTTTAAAGTTAGTTCGAACCCCGAGAAATTATTTTTGATTAGAATTTAAGCGATAGCTTGCGAGAGAAAATATTTATTGTAAACATATTTAATCAAAATAAGATATTTAAAGAGCCGTTAAGAATGAACCTTGAAGTCCTTTTGAAGTCCTTTCTGATCAGATGGCGATTTGAAGCGATCAATGATGAATCTAATTCAGGAGTTGAAATAAAATTTTGATTATTTGGTTTTTCGAAGTCCTTAAACGCGCCGAGTTTTAAGTGGAATTGGTTTTCAGGAAAAAGCTTATCAAAGCTATCTGAAGAACTTGAGAAAAGCTCTGCTGATAGTTTCCAGAATCCATCGTTGAAAAGCTTGTTGAGCAAAAGCTTTCAAAAGCTCCTTGAACTTTCACTCAACTTTTAATCTTTCATCGAGAGGTTTTTCATAATATCTAATCAGCTTTCAGATGACTTATCAATTGAGTTTATATATTGCAAAGGGTTGGCAAAGACCGTGAGATTTAGCGCGTAAATTAACAGAGCTGTGACAGAAATAACCGCTCAGCGTGGTGCCAAATAAGAATTGTCGGTTATTGAAAGTCGAGCAGCTGATTGCAGTTAATCAGTTGCGCCGAAGCTAGTTTGTCTATCGCGTTACTTATTGGCTTTGTTGCAACTACACTGAATGAGGGACAAGCTTTGCTTATTTTCGACGATGATAATAAGCTATACGTGTGATCTTCATCAGTGCGAGTGATCAATCGATTGCTAAAGTGATATAAAGGCGATTCATCTCGCTCGATAAATCATTTCTTCAACGACTAAGTTGACGACAAGTTCTGATCTAGAAATAGTTCCTGAAGATTTAAATAATGGCCGACGAACCTGCAGCAGAAGCTCCACCAGCGGAAGAAGCGCCAGCAGAAGCTCCAGCAGAAGAAGCAGCAGCCCCCGAGCCACCAAAGAAAGCTGAACCAGTAAGTTCAACATAGCTGGCAATGAATGTTTCTTCAACAAAAAGTTTGCATTCACAGGCTTACTGGAAATTCCCTCCAAAGTCTAAACAAAAGGTCGCAGTGATTGACATTGACCCGGTTTGTAAAATTTCTTTTCAAACCAGAGCGTCTCGTGACTGTTTAATTTTATTCTCTGAAATTTAGGACACAAAACTGAGCAGAGATCAATTGAAAAGTAAGACTCGAGCTTTCAAAGCTTTTAATATTGTTTTTAACATTTTCATTTGCAGTTCTCAGAGATGCATTCAGAATCTTTGACAGCGATAACAAGGGCGCCATCCAGTTGGAGATGGTCAAGGAGATTCTGACATTGCTCGGACACGAGGTCAATGATGAAGAGTTGGAGGAAGTTATGGACGAATTTGACGAAGACGAGTCCGGTGAAATTGAATTCTCTGAGTTCATCAAGTTGGCTGGGGAGTTCGTAGAGCCCGAGCAAGACTACAACGAGATGAAGAAGGAGCTCAGAGAAATCTTCATGATGTACGACAAAGAGTCGAGAGGTTTCATTCCAGTCGCTGACTTCAAGTCAATCCTCAAGGAACTCGAGCCAGAGCTTCCTGATCAAGAGGCAGAGCAAATTGTGAAAGAGCTTGATACTGACGGAAGCGGAACCATTGAATTCGAAGGTAAGCTTAGAGTCGCAAATTAGTTTACATTATCTAACAAACTTCTTGTCATTAGAGTTTATCGAAGCGATGATTGGAGACGACGAGGACCCAAGACGCCGCGAGTAATTCTTAAAAGATTCCAAATACAAAACGCTCTTCAAAACTTTACGTCGTTTCGTTTGACTATTTCAAAACTTGTCATTGCACTTATTTCATGTTCTCGCCTACGAACAAACGGATTTGAGAGAAGATCACAATCGACCTTGGATCTCGTTTATTTTCAGCTTTGCGAATTTTCTTTCGCGATAGCTCACTACTTAGTAATTTCGAGCAATCAACGCCGCTATTTTTTATCGGGAATCACACTGACGCTTCCATGCATTCTAATCAGAAACTGTGCTGTCATAATCTCGCCTTTCAGTCAGGCTTCGTTGCTCACGTGAAGTAGATCGAAAATATCGAAAACAGTTTCGCTTAGTGGAGATGAAAGCTCTTAAGTTATTGTGGATCGTTGTGCTTATCGGAAACGTAAGACATTTCAAGTCTGCAGAGGAATAATATTTTGATGAAAAATATTTTTAAGTCGCAATGCTCGGACGATAACGAAAACAACGAGTTCAACGACACTTTGTCGTCGTTCTACACCGCGGCTGTTGTTGAATTCAACGCTCCCGGTGATCGGCTACTGGATCCCGTGCAGATCGTCGATGCAAACCTTGCCGAGTACCTCGCTTTAATCTATGAGGCGGGAGACAACGGCGTTGATATTTTGGTCTTCTCCGAGGCCTCGCTGAATTACAACGGTAACGCTCGATGAAGGTCAAGGTCGCTTTCGCTGCTAATACATTCTCGCTTAGGCATTAATTCACTTGAAAACCTTACGGAAGTTGCAGTTGAGCTGCCAAGCGAAGTTCCGAGTACATCAGAATGCGACTATTCAAACGACGTTGTAAGATGATCGCTCACGTTGTTTTCTTATTCCTCGCTAAAATTATTTCCAATTTAAAACAGATCTTGAGAGAACTTTCGTTCGCTGCAGCTAACGCGAGTGTTTACGTACTCGTGAATGTCGTCGAGAAGGAGAAATGCGACGATTTGCTTGAAGTTTGCAGTTCGGAAGTCAAACTTTTCAACACGAATCTCGTCTTCGACAGGAATGGCTGTATCGTGTCGCGTTACCGGAAGTTCAACTTGTTCGTCGAGCCTTTCATGAACGTCACGAGCACTCCAGACATTTCAACCTTCGAAACTGACTTTGGCGTAACGTTCGGTCACTTCGTTTGCTTCGATATCCTTTTCAAGTCTCCGGCGCTGGATCTAATTGAAATGAACATCACACACTTCTTATATCCATCGATGTGGTACTCAGAAACTCCCTTCCTCACAAGCGTTCAGATACAACAAGCTTTTGCGCAACGGCACAACATTGTTCTACTGTCGGCGGGGACAAACTCACCTGTTGGCTCAAACACTGGGAGTGGAATTTTTGTGGGACAAAATGGAGCAGTTGACAAAATTATTTCATGGAAAAACGAAACTCGAATGCTGATCGCGGAGGTTCCAAAAGACGTTGAAGACCAAGATTACGAGCCAGGAGAGCCATCGATTGAGCCTTACACGCCTGAAGAGATGGACGAGCTAGTTTTGTGGACCTACAAGCCATTGGAGACTTTTCCCTTGCAGGAATATTTCGAGTATGAGATTGACAATGTCAAATGCGAAATATTTCTGAACTTCTCGGTAACCAACTTGAGCGAAGATGATTCGTTCGGGTACAGATTCACAGGCTTTTCAGGAGTGCGACAATACGGAGGAATAGCAAATGGAGGAGAAGTTCATTGCGCAATCGTTCCATGTGCCAATAAGAACGACGGAGCTTCGTGTGGACATAAATTGACAGGAAAAAATATTCCGAATGTTAAATTTCACTCCATTCGTGTAACGATGACAATCAGCGGTGACGACGAAAATATTTATGTCATGCCAACGTCACTTGACACTTCGATTCTTCCACTCTCAACCAAAATGTATTCATTTGAAGTTAATGGTGATGACGATGGTAAAGTTTATTCGATGCAAACTGACCACGAGATGCTCAACTTGATGACTTTTGGACTCTATGGGCGCAATTTCAACTTGGATAGCAGAGATTTTCAAGATGATCACGATGAAGCGACGACCACAGAGTTTGAAGAAAGTTTCACATCGCCTCGACATGAAGATGTTGAAGCAGATGATGAGGACAAGAACTACAAAACGAAGATGATAATTTACGTTGCTATCATGGTCGTTTTGAGCATTCTTTGCACCATCATGACTTACAGAAAGCTGCAAACTCCTTACCTGAAGCCAGATATCAATAAAAGAAAAAGCTGTAGCAACTAAACACGCGCTCAAATATGCCCAATATATTGTAGGCTTAGCAGTTTAAATAGCAATAAAACTTCTTATCATTAGCATAAATTCGAGAATTAAACAAAGATTTCTCACTTTCAGTTTCGTCATAAAAGGTCTCGATTCTTAAACGATGAATTTTTGTCTAGCTAATCAGATTTTACTATTTCACACTTAGGTTGAGTTTCACTGTTGGATTCATTCAACTGTTTTTAAATGTTATAGAATTTTCAGTATAAAAGCTAATGAGACGAGACGGATTTCAACCAGTCACAAAAATATTTCTCAGAAGAACCCAAACATCAACATGAAGCTAATCATTGTAAGAAAAATATTCGATAAACTCAATCACTTTCTCACTCGTCCGTAGGTTTTCCTAATCTGCTTTGTAGTCGCTGTTGCTCTCGCTGCTCCGCGTCCAAACGATGAAACAATCGCCGAAGAAATGTCTGGAGACGTGACCGTTAAAGCCGACGACATGCGGCAGATCTTGTTGCTGCTGAAAGCGAAGCCTTTCCTCCTGCTCGGTTGAACTCGTTTTGGTTAAAATTTGGCAAATAAATCGGAACTTGGCACGTTCCAAAAGCAAAACTGAGAAAATGTTGTGCAAAAAATCTGTTCACAGCAAATGATTTACGAACTGATAAGATAAGCTGTCAGTTTCTCTTCCTGATATCAGTTAGATGTCTGTTCAGGGTGGCTAAGCAGTGCTTAGTGAGCACAAACATTTGATATCTTTCGATGCATGGAATCGTCGTCTGGTTATCCAGTTAAACTTCAACGATGTGATCTTGAAATCTGTTTCTCTCAGATTCGATTCAGTAGGATTTTGCTAGGCTTGAGGCATAAGAGTTTAATGGAAAATTACAAGGTTTTACCTCAAGTGCTGGTTGCCGTTGCAGGTTTGGCTACCTCATGAGATTTTCGTCGTCATCGAGTAATCTCGTTTGTTCATTAGCAAACGTCGGCCCGTTCCTCTATGGAGTCGCTTTAGGATGGTCCGCACCGGCGGGTCCTCAGCTTGTAGACGATAAAAACTCGTTTCCGATGACGTTCCATGAATTTTCTTTTGCTGTCGCTGCTATGCCTTTTGGGGCTGCAATGTTCTGTGTCATCTCAGGCGTGTTCAGAAATCGATATGGAACAAAGTTCACGATTCTCATGCTGGCGTTACCCAATTCACTTGGTTGGTTGTCACTTTTGTTTGCGTCAAACAGTCAAATGGTGAGCAAACTTCACAGCAAATTGGATCAAGGTTGATTGGTTATATTTCAGATTGTTGTAGGCAGGGTTCTAATTGGAGTAGCGAGCGGCGCTTACAGTTTCAACATTCCGATCTTCATCGGCGAGTTCTCATCAAAGGAAATTCGCGGAATTCTGCTGACGCTGTATCAAGTCTTTGTGAAGATTGGCGTCGTTTTCGTTTACTCGCTCGGCTCAGTGGTCAGCTTGTTCACACTCTCATCAGTTGTCGTATCGATCGTTGTGATCTACACAGTTTCCTTCATGTTCATGCCTGAAAGTCCAGTTTTTCTTGTTCGTCAAAAGGAATTTGACAAAGCGAAACGGTCGATCAGAATCCTTCGAGGAGAGAAATTCAACGCGGCGGTAGAAGTGTCGAGCCTCCAAAAGCTAAACGAAGATTCTGAATGTGCGCAGAAGAAATCTTTCCGCGAGGAACTCAGCAAGCCGGAAACGTTCAAAGCGTTCACGATCATCATTTGCATCTTTTTCTTCTTTCAAATGACAGGAATCAACGCTGTGATCTCGTACACTACGACGATTTTCACGGAAGCAGGCTTGACCTTCGATCCAGCGATTGCTACGATAATACTTGGCGTTGTCCAGTTGCTGGTGACTCTGGCCACAGCAGCTTTCATCGATCGATTCGGCCGAGTTTTCCTTCTGACAACTTCGTTCGTACTCTCAATGCTCGGACTGATCGGGATTGGTGTTTTCTTTCACTTGAAAGAAAGCCAAGCGAGCATTGTCAGCAGTTTGTCTTGGCTTCCACTGCCCTCGCTCTGCTTGTTCACCGGCGGTTTCCACGCGGGTCTCGCTTCCGTCCCGTTCGTTCTGCTTGGCGAAATCTTCTCGAGCGATGCCAAAAAAGTCATCGCACCATTTGCCCAAACGATGAACTTTGTCATGTCAACACTGATTGGAGTTTTGTATCCGTTCCTTGCCAGCAGCATTGGAACTGGATTAACATTTTTGATGTTCGCATGCTTTTGCTTTTTCGGATTGCTGTTCACAATCTTCGTGATACCAGAAACAAAAGGAAAATCTCTGGCTGAAATCCAAACATTGCTAAGGAAATAAATTGCTAAGTGACATAAGTTACAATAAAGAAATGCTTGGAGTCGATTATTCTTCCCGCAATTTCTAATTACGATAAAAAAATATTTCGTTATCAATTGTGGGCAGTTCATGAGTGAAGTCACATTGGAAAGTATGATAGATAGATAGATTGTAAAAGCGTCGGTCCGCAGCTAGTTTCGGTCCAGCCTAAGCTGGTCCAATTCAGCCGCTACGCCGACTGGGAACCCTAGAAAGCATTGTCAATGCAGTCGGGGAATTCCCATCGACAGCCCCTGCTTCGTGCTTTTCAGCACGAGCTGGGACCTTCCGGAACCCTTGCCCTGTTAGGGGTCTTCCTACCTTACTAATTGGTACTCTTGCTTCGGCAGAACAAATACTATTGGAAAGTATGTTCACTCAAACTTTGATTGATGTGCAAGCGTCAAAATCGTGTCACTGATAACAGCAGCGGAACATCAGTATCATGTCCTGATAACGATTTTGATTCAGTAGCGAAACGGAGTTTGATCGAGTTAGACAATGGGGAGTTTCCTTCCTCAATTCTTGGTGGCGATCGCAGGTTTCAAATCAAAATGCAACGACTTAGGCTAACTGAAAATTTCACAGCGAGCGGCGGTGCTTTCATCTTCGGAATTCTTCTGGGTTGGTCGGCGCCGACAGCCCATCAAATCATCAAGAAAGAAGATTTCTACTTCTTTGTGACAGAGAATCAGTTCGCATGGATCGTAGCGTTGATGGCGCTTGGCGCCGCGAGCAGCAGTGTTTTGTCGGGGGTCGTGCGGAGCAAAATTGGAACTCGCATGACTATTTTCTTCTTCGGAGTTCCTGTTATCATCGGTTGGATTATGATTATCATGCCGATTAATCCCGCGATGGTGAGAACCGGTTGAAGGCTACAGTTCAACGAATTACATTTGAGTTTTAGTTGATGATTGGAAGACTTCTGTGTGGCTTTGCGGTTGGCTGTTATTGCTTCATCATCCCAATCTATATCGGAGAGATTTCCTCTAACGAGATCCGCGGCAGCATGCTCAGCATTTTCCAGCTTGCGGTGAACTTTGGAATTTTGTTTGTCTTCATCGTGGGCCATTACACGAGTCTACGAGTTCTCAACATCATTTGTGGTTCCATTCCGGTCATTTACTCGATTGGATTTTTGGCGCTCCCAGAATCGCCGAGTCTCCTCATTCGGAAAGATCGTGATGCGAGTATGGCATTGCGAAGATTGCGAGGAAACGTTCGAGATAACGAAATAGAAATCCGAAATTTGAGAGCCGAGAATGAAGATTTGAAAAGCCAACAAAAATCTATCGTAGAAGTTTTCAGAACAAAGTCAACGACGAAAGCTTTCGTCATCATAATGCTTCAGTTCTTCTTCTTTCAAATGTCCGGAATCAATGGCGTGTCCTTCTACGCAACGACCATTTTTACTGCTGCGGGAATCAAACTGAACGCAGGTCTCGCCAGCATAATCATTGCCGTTGTGCAAGTTCTTGCGAACCTCGTCGCTCTCGCTTTTGTCGATCGTTTCGGAAGGAAAATCTTGCTCTACATATCAAACGGCGCAATGTTCGTTGGGTTGATTGGAATCGGAACTTTCTTTGCTTTGAGCGATGCTGGGAAAAACGTTGAAAATCTCGATTGGCTGCCAGTTGTCTCACTCTCCATTTTCGTCATCGCCTTCTCTGCTGGCGTCGGCCCAGTCACTTTCATCCTCTCAGGAGAGCTTTTCATGCAAGACGCCAAAGTCTTCGTTGCCCCGATTGGACAAACTTTTAATTTTATCCTAACATTCGTTGTCGGTTTAACTTTTCCCATGCTGACTTCATCAATCGGAATGGGGCCGACTTTCTTCATGTTTTCTGGGTTCTGCGGTCTTGCATTGTTATTCACGATCTTTGTTATTCCCGAGACAAAAGGCAAATCCATCACAGAGATTCAAAAGCTCTTGAGCTGAAAACTTTCAAATGTCTTTGTTAGATGGCTAAGTCAATAAATTTACAGAACTAAACGTTTCGCTTTATTATGGAATCATCGAGGAACACTCGAAGTAGGAGGCTGAAATAATATTTCAGAGTTCACTAGACTCTCTCTCGTATACAAACGAATCAAAGATCTCTCGAGAGTGTCAAGTGTCGTAAACTTACGGTTAGTCATAAAATGTTTACGATAATAGTGCAATCTAGTAGAACCTGAACTATTTAATTCAACACAACTGGTCAGCGTGTCTGCGAACACGAGAGTCTGCCGAGTCTCGTTTCGCTGTTTGTTAAAGAGTTGACTTTTAAAACAGGTTTTGGATATTCACACCTCAACTTGCCTTATTCCGTATAGATAAATTGTTAAAGATCACTCATGTTATTGTTGGTTTTACTGTCAACCGATATGGACGAAAATATTTATTTGGAAGCTTTTGTTGAAGAGTTTCGAGTGGTTCTCAGTCGCGTTGGGAACGTCAAGCATGACGTTTGTGCTGAGAAGAATCTGCGAGGTTTTAGTTTTACTCATATTCATCAAAGCTTTGGCGTCAAAACCAGTGGAGAATCTAATCAAAAATGAATCGTTCAAGAGCGATAAGTATTACAACTTCACGTGCGTAACCGTAAGACGAGAAGATATATGAAGATTAAAGTTTTTTCACCTTCAGTTATAAACTCGCTGACGGCCAATATCGCAAAGAGAGTGGACAACTTGCCACCGACGGTCCGAAGGATTTTTACCGAGTGAAAGGATTTTACAGTTACACAGCCGCAGGCGGTAGACGAGTGAATGTGATTTATACAGCAGATGAGAATGGTTACCGCGCCAAAGTTATAGAAAAGCTTTTAAGCGAGACAGAGATCAATAAGGACCGCTTGGATCTGAATGCCATTAAAACTTTGGTTGGAAGATGAGGAAGCCACAATCAGACACGTAAAGTTAAGAACAGGAATGTAAGAACGCTAATTGGAGCATTCGTGACTAATTGGAGGTCAATCTTTAGACTTTTTGAGTGATTTAATATTATTGACTCACTCAGTGAGTTTCCATGTGATTCACAATCCATGTGGATAACAATAAAAGTTTCATGTATCGGAAGATTTTGTGACTAATTCAATTTGTTATCAACTGAACTGGGCGGTGATTATAAATGAAGTCACGCTATAAACAAGCGAAGAACGCCAAGTCTTAGTGACTTAACTGACAGATGTTTCTCCTATCAGTGATGGACTATCGCTATCTGATAACAATCCGGAATCAGTTCTGTATAAAAACAAGATTCTGTTATCGAATTTATTTCAGTCAAAGTAGAATCTGAAGGTAGAATGTCAGGAAATTTTCTCCCTCAGTTTCTCGTGGCAGTTGCAGGTTCGATCTTGTGAAACCTTTAGAATCCCAAAATAACCTTTCGCTTAACAGCGAATGGCGGCGCTTTCATTTTCGGAACGTTGCTCGGCTGGTCGGCGCCAACCGCTCATCAGATCATAGAGGAAGAAGATTTCTACTTCTTTGTGACCGGCTTTCAGTTCGCATGGATCGTAGCTTTGATGGCGCTTGGAGCCGCCATCAGCTCCTTGTTCTGCGGAGTTCTGTGGAGCAAACTTGGAACTCGCTTAACGATTTTCTTCTTTGGGATTCCGATTGTTATCGGTTGGGTGATGATTATTATTCCGATTAATCCCGCGATGGTGAGTTCAGATGCACCGAGATTGTTAGTCCGCTAAATTAAATAAAATCTTCCAGCTGATGATTGGAAGACTTCTCTGCGGCCTCGCTGTTGGCTGCTACTGCTGCATCGTTCCTATTTACGTCGGAGAGATCGCTACGAATGAGCTGCGAGGCGCTATGCTGAGCATCTTCCAACTGTCGCTGAACATCGGTATCTTGTTTGTCTTCACAGTCGGTCATTTCGCCAGTTTACGCGTCTTGAACATCGTGTGTGGTTGCATTCCAGTCGTTTACTCGATTGGCTTCCTGCTGCTTCCGGAATCGCCAAGTGTTCTAATTCGCATGAACGGCAATGCTCGAAAATCACTCGAGAAGCTTCGAGGGAAGTCACACGACATCGACTCTGAAATGAAGTCGCTACAATGGGAGCACGAAGAGTTGAAACGGCAGGAGAAATCGTTTGGAGAAGTCTTCAAGACAAGGTCAACAACCAAAGCTCTTGTGATCATCTTGCTGCAGTTCTTCTTTCTCCAAATGTCGGGCATCAACATTGTGTCTTTCTACTCAACGATGATTTTCTTTGAAGCTGGTCTTACAATAGAGGCAGGGATCGCAAGCATCATCATTGCGTCCGTCCCAGTGATTACGAACCTCGTCGCAGCAGCGTTCGTTGATCGCTTCGGAAGAAAAATCTTGCTGTACGTATCCAATGTTGGAATGATCGTAGGACTTTCAGGCATTGGAACCTTCTTCCTGTTAAGAGACGCTGGGAACAATGTTGACAATCTTGGCTGGTTGCCTGTGGTCTCACTTTCCTTCTTCGTCATCGCTTTCAGCGTTGGCATGGGTCCGATCACTTACATCCTGTTTGGCGAACTGTTTATGCAAGATGCCAAAGTTTTCGTCGCACCGATCACACAAACCTTCAACTTCATCATCACGTTCGTCGTCGGTTTGACATTCCCCCTTGTGACCTCAACGATTGGAATGGGGCCAACATTCTTCATATTCGCTGGATTCTGTGGGCTAGCATTGCTGTTCGCCGTCTTCGTAATTCCGGAGACGAAAGGAAGATCGACCACAGAGATTCAAGACCTTTTAAGCTAAGAAAATCATGCGACAATTAGAAATAGTACTCTAGAAGATAAGCGGGTTAAGGCTCGTGCGTTAAGTCTGTAATAAAAACATTTCAACTAAGTTGAAGCAACAAACTTTTATGGTGGCAAATTGCCTTGAAGTCGGCCAAAGCCCCGTTTTGTATAACGTTGTGCGAAACTTATTTGATGAGAGAGAGAATGCTTAGTCAAATGATAAGAACGTTTATTGCACAATCTGTTGGACTACGTGGTTTCAAGCCCGTTCAAAATGCTGCGTCAGGAATCCACCAGCCCCAAGTGCCGGCGTGTTTTGCTGGGTTTGCTTCTGGATCTGCTATGAAGGTTCTTCGAACGTCAGCCGAGAATCCAACCGCGTCAATCATTCGCTGTTTCAACTTCTTTACAACTGCGGGATATTTATCGGCGACGTTTTTCCGTTCGCAAGGATCGGCAATGATGTTGAATAGACAAGGAGAGCTCAGCGGATTGCAGCTGTTGATCGGGTTGGTTGCTTCGTTGCAAGAAATTTGAAGCTTCTTACGCAGATTGTTGATCTTCGCAACGGTAAGCTTTGGTTGGCCGGGAAACTTCGAGTCAGCGATTGCTTTACCGGCTCTTGACGACAGAACAAAGTTCGCGTAAGCCTCTGAAGGCAGCGAGAACTCCTCGACCAGTCCCAAATGTCTGTCTAAAGCTCCGTTGTTCGTCGTTCCATTGACGAACTTCCACTGGTCTGAGATTATTCCAGAAAATCCTATAACAGGATCCAATGACGTTACAATCTCTTTCCTCGGTGATACGCCTCCATTTGTCAGAACTTTCCACTGATCGAAACCATCAATGCCGTAGATCTTGAAACCAGCTGCCGAAGCGAGAGTTGGCAGAACGTCTGAAGTGTGGAAATAGCCATCGTAGACCCGTTGGCTCGCTTTAATAAGAGGGCTATAAATGAGACCGAGATTTCGCACTGCTCCTTCCCATGGTGAATTCTTTTGCTAGTTTTTGATAATGACGAAAGAATTTATAGGATAAAGAATCTGTTTAAATTATACTCACGCCTTTGAGTGGATGGTTGGAGCCAAAATTGTTAAACATACCCAGCGTTGGTGCCCCGTTGTCGCTG
Organism: Smittia sp. YW1114-2; assembly: GCA_033064975.1. NCBI lineage: Eukaryota > Metazoa > Arthropoda > Insecta > Diptera > Chironomidae > Smittia > Smittia sp. YW1114-2. The sequence continues at coordinate 5,034,665 of CP093834.1, read as the reverse complement.
TAAAACATGATGATAGTGTTTTCGAGGATTCCTTTGGCCTTTAACGCTTCCACAACCTTCCCGATTCCGTCATCCATCTTCGAGATCATTGCTAAGAATCGAGATTATTAAAAGATTCAGCAAAAAACGTCATTTGTTACCAGCAAGCTTTCTTCGATTAGTATCAGCGATGTAGCCAAACTTTGCGATTTCGTCTGCTGGAGCTTGCAGAAGATCGTAGTTGTTTCCGGTGTGTGGAGCAAGGTGATTGAGCATAAGAAAAAGCGGCTTTTTAGTCGAGTCGTGCTGTTTAATAATTCGTAACGACTCGTCTGTGAAGAGATCCGTCGCATATCGTCCTGGTTCGACGTTGTAATTAACATCAGTGTTATTGCGGAAGTCGTAGCCAGGCGCAAAGGAAGGCGATGCTGGTTCAATGTAAGTGTAGTTGTAGTAGTCGATCAAACCATTGTAGTAGCCGTAGAAGCTGTCGAAGCCTCGAAAGGTTGGCGTGTACTTTCGTTGAAAATACCCCAAATGCCATTTACCCACTAGATGAGTCTTGTAGCCTGCATCTTGGAAATAGTTCGACATGAGTCTCTCGCCCAATCCAAGACCATAAGCTTCGCCGCCAGGGATCACGTAGTGCTGCATGCCAACCGTTTGAGGATATTTCCCCGTCATCACCGAAGCCCGGGACGGCGTACACATTTGTGGAGTATAAAATCGATCGAAAGCAACGCCGTTGTAGGCTAGAGCGTCGATGTTCGGTGTAAGGATTTGATTCGAGCCTCTGAAGCTGGCATCAAATGAGCCCTAGTAACGTTTAGTTATTTTACCAGTTCATTCATTTTTCTTTCATTTCACTAACCATGTCGTCGGCCATAATTATCACGACATTCGGCTTCGCCTCGCCCTGCGAGAAAATCGCGATCACTAAAATTAAACTTTTCAAGAACTTCAGCATCATCGTGATGCGACTTCTTTGAAACTTAAGATCTGACTGACTTTCTCGCGATTCGCGTTTGTCTTTTATATTATGCAATCACTCTCAGCTGGCTTCTTATCGCTGACGCTGTCAGTCTTATATGCGGAAACATAAAACAATGAGCGCAATAAAATAATAAAGTAAAACAAGGGAGAACGATGGAAAGTGAAAAGCAGCCCAGTAGTTGATAACTGCGGTCCATACCTTCAACAATTTATTAAGCAAACCGCTTTATAACCCTTTAAAGTTTTAAATTCCGACGATTCCTTGGAGTTTTGCTGACCAAACGAGCTGCTGCACTGCTTGGGATGTGTCTCTGCACCATCTGATTTGAGTTTGATGAGATTCTCGAGTTCCAATTCGATATCTGCATCGTTGCTAGTTGATTCGAATGAATCGTTGAGCACCGCTGCAAATTCATTTTGCTGCTCGAAGGCTTCGTTCATCTCCTCGATAACTTTCCGAACACTTTCAGCACTCATGCTCGGCTCATTGTAGAGTGATTTCATTGTGTTGAGGCCGCATCGATAGATCGAAAGGATTTCAAGGTCGCTCTGTGACGAACGAACCCGATGCAGCAGCATCTGAACGTTGTCAAGGACGACGAAGCGCTTCGATAAATCATTTTGCAACAGAGTCTTTTTGCGAAGCCAACTCTTCGCCATTTCCTTGTTCCCTGCTCTGATGCAAAGCCTCGCCTGCTCCTGAAACTCTTTCTTCATCTGCTCGGCCGCGTCAATCTTTCGAAGTAAAATCTTTTCTATTTCCACGAGATTGAAAAGACTTCGTTCCATTTCAGTTATCGGCGTCGCTTGCTGGTGGGCTTTGAAGAACTTCACAAGAAGATTAAGCGATTGGTTTGACTCAGTTCTGCTGGCAGCCACTTCGATGGAGACTCTTTTCGACACCGAGCTTAGGTGATGCAAAACGGCTGGGATTCCATCTTCAGATAAACCTTCAATATCATCATTCAGCAGTTCATCAACACACAACAATTGATTAAACAACGATCGGTGTTCGATGTGTTTTAGCAGATGTCGCGATTGGTTAATGACAGCAGAGATCGAGATGAACATGACTTGCTCGTCATGCTGCGTTGTCTTCAGTTTTTCTCTGAATACCTCGATGCCTTTGCTCAACGGTTTCACAAGCAGGTGCTCAACTACCAACTCTAAGCATGATTTCGGATGTTGCATGAACTTGTCTTCCTCAACGACGGAGCCGTCAGCTTGCATAACCGCGACCACATCTTGAAGGCAGCAAGGCGTTGTCCCGTAGCGTTTGAAGACGCATTTCAGCTCCTGCACACAAACTCTCGACGACCTTTTGTACTCGCAGTAGTTCTCAATCATTCCCCTCCAAAATTGAACTTTGTCCTTGTTAAGGTTCGAAGGCTTCATCGGCGCTAGATAAAACGCCATCGTATTCTCATCTCGCCATGTGTCTGAATAAACTTTGTAAAATTTCAATCAAATGTTTCACTTCGACTTACAAGGATAAAAACTTTCGTCGAGAGCGAATAGTTTCATGATCGGGAGCTGTTTCGCTGATCTTCGGAGTGTGTTCATCATCACAAACTGAAAATTTAGTTTAAGGGTCGAAAATAGTTTTATCTTTTTTTCAAGTTCAAATTTTATTGTCAAGATTCCTGTGATCTTGTGGAATAAATTTTCGAGAGAAGCGATGAAGTATTTTAAAAAATGTTTAATGGTTTCGGTCGTTGATCAATGTCTTGTCCACAAAAGCAAATGATTGGTCAAGTTTCTTGCAGGTTTCCCGAAGCCTTCGCACGTTCATGAATCCTTCTGTGTTTATTTAACGACTGGCAACTAGTTAACGTTTTCCCGCAAGCCTCGCATTTGAACAAGACTCGAGTTGACGGATTGTGCTGCTTGATGTGAACTTTCATTCGGAAATACACAACTTTGTGACGACAGATAGGACACGGAACCTTGGCATGAGTTTGCATGTGTTGCTTGATCAGTTGTCTTCCTTTGAAGGATTTACCGCAAACATCGCATTGGCAGTCGTGTTGTCTATGAACGTTCAAGTGGTGAACGTACAAACCATGCTTAGTCACAAAAGATCTAGAGCACTCCTTGCAGACGAACTCGCTTTTCTTTGTTGTAGCGTAAGTTCCATGCCGAGTTCGCTGCTGGTGATTCTTCAAATTAAATGGCATCGTAAACTTTTCCCCACAAGTTTCGCACGAAAACTTTTTAGAATGAGCTCGACAATGTCTCACTAGATTGCCTTTCTCTGTCGTCGTGTAAGGACATTCCAGACATCGGAAGTTTGATCCATTGCGGTGATCTATAGATTTGTGCTTCTTGTCCTGGTTATCGCCAGAGTAGTCGCAGAATCTGCAGTCGCTGTCATGAGTGGTTCGCAGATGGTGTTCCAGGAATCTGGGGCTCCGAATAACGTAGTCGCACTTGTGGCAAGCAAGGTATTCCGCGAACCATTCTGCCTTAAGCTTCATCTTTGCATCGAATTTCTTCACAACCAAAGTGAGCTCTTTATCTCGTTCCCTTATTTCCTCTTCTGTTATCGAAGCCACTGGCAAGCTCAGCACAAAATTCTCCTCTGGTTCCTGTTTTATGTTGCCAACAATGACCCGCGAGAAATTGTCCATGCTCAACTTTAAAAAATCTACGATGAACTCTGGTCAAACGCTCGATAAATAATGAAGATGCGAAGAAAAAGGTTTTGCCTTTATAGGCAACAAACGTAGATATTTTTACCTGCTTGGGATTTGGATTGATTCGAAGCCATTTGGTTTTGGCATGCAAGGGCTACAGGTAAGTCCGAAACGATTTTGATTTTTCTTAAAAATTTTCTGCTAAAAATATATTCGAAGCTTTTAAATTTTAATAAGTAGTAGGATGCTTTACTATTCTCCTGGGAGTCCACGTTGCCGTTGTACGTCCGCCGACCGGCTTAGGAATGATCGGTAGACTTACGAGGCTATGAGGACTTAATACCGAGCTTGTGGGCACGCACGGGTTTGTCTGATTTTATTCTTTAAAAAGCAAGCATCGCAATTTGTTTGACAACCCGCGGGCTACAAACTTAACAGCCCACAAATGCTTGAGAGTCAGTTGCATTTACACTACGTTGTAATGCTCAAATGATGACAGTAGCAACTGATACTACTCGACTGTTAAGCTGAATATTGCAGCGATAAACTTGCATCGGTCACCGCATCTTAAAGCTGCCACACGACTTTTTTGAAGGCTTAGATTAATGTAATCTCAACCGAGCAAAAGCTGCGCCACTTTTATTTGATTCTAAAATTTGTTATCGCTCGAGTGCTTGTGGACGCTATAAAGCTGACGATTACCGTCAAACGCTGAACATCTTTTTAGTTTGAAGCGAAAAATGGTCGAGTACAGAATCGTTCCGCAAGTTTTGGTGGCGCTTGCTTGTGAGTTTTCAAGTTGAAAAGATGAACTCCAGGAATTAATTTGAGCTTCAGCATACGTCGGTGCTTTCATCTTTGGAATTCTACTCGGGTGGTCGAGCCCTGCAGCTCCAAAGCTAATAAACAATGAAGAAAATGGCTTGAGCGTGACGAGTGACGAGTTTGCATGGATCGTGGCGATGATGGCGATCGGGGCTGGCTTAGCCTCGGCAATCGCTGGTCTATTCAGAACCGCTTTCGGAACGAAAGTCACAGTCTTCCTCGTTCTAGCCCCAACAACGTTGGGTTGGCTGCTGATTATTTTCGCGAAAAACGCTGCTATGGTAATTAAACTCAGCAGAACATGTGACTGAATCTGAGGTCATTTGAACGTTTCCAGCTCATGGCGGGCAGATTCTTTGCGGGATTCTCAGCTGGGTCGTATGGAATTCTGCTGCCACTCTACATCGGGGAAATTGCGTCGAAAGAAATTCGAGGAAGTTTGCTGAGTCTTTTTCAAATCGTTTTGAACTTCGGGGAGGTCTTCGTGTTCACATTCGGATATTTTGCAAGCTACACGACTCTGAATATTGTTTGTGGAATCATTCCACTTGTATACACTGCCATGTTCGTGGTCCTACCTGAATCTCCCGTTTTCCTCGTAAGCTCTCCCTTTAACTCCAACCTCAATTTCTTCATTGGAAATGATTCTCATTCAAGATCGGAAAAGAGAAACGTGCAGAAGCTCAAAAATCAATGAAGCTTTTGCGTGGGAAAAAGTTCGACTGCAGCAAAGAGATCTACGAAATCGAGTTGTACCAAAAGCAGAACAAAGTGCAACTGTCGATCCTCGACCACCTGAAACAGAAGGCGACGCGTAAAGCATTCTTCATCATCTCAGTGCAATTCTTCTTCTTTCAGTTCACGGGCATCAACGCAGTTCTGTTCTACACTTCAACGATCTTGCTAGAAGCTAAAATCAATTTAGATCCTGGAATCGGTTCGATCATAGTCGTCAGCTCGCAGATCATTGGAACGGCATTCTCAACTATTCTCGTCGACCGCTTTGGAAGGCGAACGATGCTTATGATATCAACGGTCATTATGGCTCTCAGTCACATTGCGATCGGCTCTTACTTTGCCGTTAAGGATTCTGGAGGATCTGTTGAGAGTGTCAATTGGCTACCAGTTGCTTCTTTAAGCATCTTCGAAGTAGCATTTGGTTGTGGAATCGGACCGGTCTCTTATGTTCTCCTTGGCGAGCTCTTCAACCCCGACGCTAAAAAAGTTATTGCGCCGATCGGGAAATCTCTCAATTTGTTCTTCGCGGCCGCTGTTGGATTGATCTTTCCAAGCCTTGTTGAATCGATAGGTAACTTTCGTCATACTTTATGGAATCAATATTATTTAGTTTCTGATCAACAGGAAGTGCCGGAACCTTTTTCCTGTTCTGTGGATTTTCTGTGCTTGCGTTGATCTTCACGATTTTCTTCATTCCAGAAACTAAAGGAAAATCTTTAGTTGAAATTCAAACGATGTTAGGCTAGAAATCTTTTCATGAACAGCGAAAAAAACATTGTAATCAAGTATTAGAGATCCTAGAAGGATTTATTATGCAACTAAACTAAGAACACTAAAGCTTTCATTTCTTATTGAGTAACAAATGTCCTTTCGGCTTCAGCTTGCTGTCTAGGATATCCTGCTTCTCCTTGATCGAATTTTCCTGAATTCTCTTGTGACGGTCGATGGCGTAATCGATTTCCTGGCTGCCGGAGATGATTTTCTGCGCGAGTTCACGTTGGAACAAAACTCTTCGCTTTTGCCGGCGCTGAATGAGAGAAAGAATAACAAATGATCGATTACAATTGCTATCAAATACTTACGCCAAGCGGTGTCGGCCTTCCATCCATATAGGTGAAGTCGGGAAGGTTCGTAAGAGGTCCATCGACGTTTGGGTTCGTGGGAAGTCGGCGATCTTTCCTCCAGCCTTGATCGAGGCACATTGCAAAGCTCGTGTGTAGACTTTTCACGTTTTTCACTGGAAATCGGCGTTGATTAGAACGGCGGTTAATCTGCAGCAGAAGCTTTCAGTTACTTACATTGTGTTAAAGTCCCGAGATTAATTATTTTCAGCATTTTGCAGGTTTTAAATTGATTTTCTGTGGTTTGTTGACAAAAATCCTTGTTCAGCCAGAGCGAAAAGTCTTCGATAATTTGAACCGACGAAAATATTTGAATCTCAGCTAAAGCGCGGGAAAATTCAAAAATCATGGAAAACCTTTTAAAATTAACTAAAACGTTAAACTTTTAAAGCGAATTATTTCAATTTCTATTTCATTATTAATTCAATTGAAAATGTTTCAAGATATTTGACTCGTGATTAAGTTTGCAGATCCCACGCTGAGCGACATCCATCGCCATCTGTACATTTTCCTAGTCTTTTGTATCACTGCGCGCCCCGTGCGAAGAATTTTTGAGCCGGCAGTGTTAAGATGTTATTTTCCAATCTTTCTCCGTCAAACCAATCGCAATCGTGTCAGAAACCATTCGAATTCGTAGTTTAACCAGTGCTGATTGCTGCTAAATTGTTTCTCGATGACTAAAGTGTGAATTTGTGTACGTAAATTGAAGTTATCGCAATTGAAGATGACTGATTTAATTAAGGGCCTCCTATCACAGATGAGCAGCAAATTCAATGAGCAAACCAACTCAGAATTGGTGAAGAACTTGGACTACCAAGAAGACAAAACATTGAAGTGGAAAACGCTAATCAATAATACGTACGCGAAAAAAGATCGCGAGAAGCGAAATAAAAATAGAAAGAAAGATGGTGAAGAGTCGGCCGACGATAAAAGTGCTCTTCAACATCTACCACTGTCACCCACGACTTCGATGACCGAAGTCGAGTCGTCGTCGAGTGCTGGCGCGATCGATGGTGCAAGCATCGAGAAGAGTGAAATCATGGACGGCGAGGAAAGCTCTAAAGCCAGCAGCAGTCTAATTATAGGCGAGAAGTTTGGTAATAATGTTAAAGAGAAAAAAATCGTAATTGACGATGATTTACATACAGCCGAACAAAAAAGTGCTGCAGCAACCAGCACGCACACCAGCTCGAGTAAAGAGAGCGACGATGAAAAAAATATTTCAACTAATTTACCTCAATTGAATACAAACAGTCAGTCAGCAATTGAAGGCACCAAAGTAGCTGCTGATAAGAGAACCGATGGTGTTAGTGTTGCTCTTAGCGATGATGATAAGAGAGCTGTCTCAACCAAAATGAAACAGCAGGGCTCGTCCAACGGCGGCGGCGGCAATCTGTGTAAGCCTATTGATAAAACATCATCGCCACGGAACTTAAGAAGTAACAAAAATCCGTCAACAAACATTGCACAAGTCTCGTCGTCGTCGACAACACCAACACACAAGCAGAGCATGTCGGATGATAAAAATAAAAGTGATGAAGCGGCTGCAGTCAAGAGCGATTTGGATGAGAACGAGGGAACGAATGAAGATTCTTCGGCGACGAACGAGACAACCCAGTCTTTAACACCGAAGAAGGGCCGCGGACGTCCCAAGCTGGTGACGGAAGTGAAAACTAGTGAAATGATGAACGAGAGTGAATCAGACGCAAGTCAAAAGAGAATATTGCGATCGATTGTCGACGAGAAGAAACTGGAAATTCCTCTTGTGGGTGAAGAGGTTGACGTGAAGAAAGAAACGGAAATGGAAGAGCAGCCGAAGCGACGTGGTCGCTCACGGAAACTTGTGGAAGAGAAGGATGATAAGCAATTTGAAATGCAAAACGATGACGACGGCTCCAAATCCCAAGATCAAACTGAGTCTCCAAAGCGCAAGCGTGGTCGTTTGAACAAGAAGTCTAGTGAACCCGACGTTGCGGATGATAAAAGCGAAATGTCGAAGACGACGGAGAACAGTGACGACGTGAAACCGCGATTGCTGATGACCATTCGAACCGATAAATCGGCTGTCCCGAAAATTATCACAGCCCAGCCAATTACTGTCGTGGCGCCAAGCAGCGTAACAGTAGCTGACGATCAGGAGAAAATTATTAAAAAGCGCGGTCGTCGACCCAAATCGACCTCAATAACAAAACCAATACAAGTAAAGAAATCGCTGCGATTAGCGAAAGATGGATCCGAGGCAAACATATCAGAGAGCGCGAATATTCGCAAAGAGAAGCCCGATCCCGTAATCCTTGCGCCGCCAATCGGCAGGATTCGGTCTCAGCGTCGTATCAAACCGACAGCGAAAATTCTAGCGAACGAAGAACTTCGTCAGGGCTTCGAAGTCACCAACTGCAAGCGGTTGAGTTTGAGCAATGAAAACCTGATGGAACATTTCGATCGCAGCCCAACGTTAAGCCGAAGTGGCAACGACACGTCAAGCAATAAATCTCCAATGGTTTCATCGCCCGAAAAGTCACCGAAGGCTTACGGTGAACTTCATCACGACGTGGACATAATACTCAATAAAGCTCCGCCAGCTAAGAAACCCTGCCGCGATCCGCAAGATTTTTTAAACGAGATTAAAAGCTTCAAGATTGCTACAAATCGATCAACTGAAGAAATCAAAAAGCTGACCAAGAGTCAGCAACGTCGCTTGACTAAAGCCAAGGAGAAGCATTTAGGGTTGTTGGGCCTTCGCCCGAAAGTTGATCACTCTGATAGCTCAAACGAATCATCAACGTCTGACGACTTTGTACCTGCAAAGCCCAATCGTGGCACAAGCAGACCAACTCTTCGTTTACGCAATCAGCGAGCCGCTGAGCTTTACAAGCGCAAAATCAACTTGAGAAAACGAGAGAATGCAGAGAAGCGTCTCAAGCTTATCGCAGCACAGCCGCCACCGACGGAAATCGACATGAGCGATGACGACGACTGTATTGTGGTAGAGAGTAGTAAAGCTTCTCGTAACGAAAACAACTACGGCGGCAACAAGGAGAACAACAACATCAATCTGATCTGCTCGTGTCATCAGTCTACGAAATACTTTGTCAGCAGCTCTCAAGCCGCGCCGTTTGCGGTGAATGGAAAGATGTTTTGCTGCGCGATTGACGAAATCGAGAGCCGCAAGATCGGATGCACCAACGAGCTTTCCGAAACGTTGATCAACTTATTCAGGCCAAGCGTGAAAGTCAGCTACATGGCGCTTTGCTCGAGCCACAAGAAGCGTCTCGTGTCACATAATTGCTGTTCAGGCTGCGGAATTTTCTGCACTCAAGGAACTTTCGTCATTTGCGGCAACAAGCACTTCTTCCACCGCAACTGCGCCACGAAATATATTTTAAACACCCCATACGACCCCAACAACCCGAACTACACAGGGCCAACTCTCTTGCTGAAATGTCCGCACTGTGGAATCGATGCGCCAGACTTTGACTATCGTGTCACGATGCGCTGCGAGAATTTGCCTGTTTTCGTGCAACATCGAAGCTCCACCGTTCCGTAAGTTTACCTTCTCTTGTTTTCATTCGCAAATCGCGAGATTTCTTGGCGCGTTGCCAGATCGAAATTTAACTAAATTGTTTGGCTTTTGATTCTCTTCCTTCATTAGAAAACCGGCGAAGATGGGAAATATGTTGCGCAACCCACAAGCAAGCCAACAGATTCAGATCAACAGTTTGACGTTGAGCATTGAGAAGTTGATACCCGAGACAGTTATCCAGATCCAGAAGTCTGCAGTTGATCGACTGAAATCGCAGCACGGCTCAACTTCCGATCTGTCAAAGATGTTCGCGCCCAAAGACATTTTCTATGCAATCTATCGCAAGGACGCTGACGATCGCATGGCAGAGATTATCTCATCAGGATTCAATCTGATGACTCCACTGAGAGATTTCCATAATGGAACTTGCCTCCATTTGATTTCGAACTTTGGATCGTTGACGATGGCTTATCTGGTTTTGAGTCGGGCCAACTCTCACAACTTTGTGAACTTAATGGACAAAGAGATGCGGACGCCTATCATGTACTCCGTTGCTGGCAAGAAGCATGACATTCTGAAGCTGCTCTGCCAAAGCGGAGCTGACGTGACGCTTAAAGGTCCTGACGGCATGACTGTCCTTCATCTCGCAGCCAAGAGTGGAAACATCACAGCAACACAAATCATTCTCGAGAATTATCGACAGATCGCGACGATTTCGAAGCTCCAGAAGTTCATCAACACAACTGACGATGGACACTGGACGGCTTTAGTCTGGGCTGCTGAAAATGGTCACGGCGAAATTGTCAACTATCTCATCAGCCTCGGCGCTGACCCGAATGTTTGCGATTCCGAGAACAACACCGTGCTTCACTGGGCTTGTCTTGCTGGCAAGTTGGAGTCGATCTATCCACTGGTTTCGAACACCGATCTCAACATACAAAACATTCATGGCGACACAGCGCTTCACATTTCAGCGCGGCAATCCAAAACGAAGATCTGCATGCTGTTGATGGCGCATGGGGCGAGTCTCAACACAAGAAACCTTTCGAATGAAACGCCGATCGATGTTGCGGACGAGAAGAACGACTGCGGGAAGTTGCTGAAATTCAACCACGAGCTACGGAGCATTGGGATCGGAGGCTGGAAGTCGAATCTCAATGAAAAGCTCGTCTTGTGCAAGTGAGTTGACGCGTCACAAAGTTTGACGATCTAAAGTAACAACGATCTCTTTCCAGTGACATCTCAAATGGACGGGAAGTTTATCCAATTCAGATTGTGAAGAATCTTCAAGCCTCTCACACCGAAGATGGAATCCTTCCGGACTTCAAATATATCACCAAGAATATTCTCATGCAGAACTCGATCCAAGTTGATCAGCGAATTTCTCAGATGAGAGTCTGCTCGTGCAGTGACAAGTGAGTTGTGGTCTTGAAAGACTTGCACGGACCTCCAACTTCTTTCTTTCTAGTTGCATTTCTGACAATTGTCAGTGCGCCCAGATCTCACTACAGAATTGGTACAACACAGACGGTCGATTGATTGCGAACTTCAACTACTCAGACCCACCGATGCTGTTCGAGTGCAACGATGTCTGCCAATGCAACCGTTTGCTATGCAAGAACCGAGTGGTTCAGAACGGAGTGAAACTACCGCTCGTCGTCTTCGAGTGCGACGTGAAGACGAAAGGCTACGGCGTGAAGTCTCTGATGAAAATCCGCAAAGGATCATTCGTCGCACAATACATCGGCGAGATTTTAACAGATCAAGAAGCTGATCGGAGAACCGACGACAGTTACTTCTTCGACTTAGGCGCATCAGATGTAAGTTCATATGGATTTCGACTTGGATCATTGAATGACTCATTTCTTTCTAGCATTGCATCGACGCCAATTTCTACGGCAACGTCAGTCGCTTCTTTAATCACTCATGCTCGGCTAACATCGTCCCAGTTCGCGTTTACTTCGAGCATCAAGATTTGAGATTCCCAAAGATCGCTTTCTTCGCTTCCCGCGATATTGAAGCTGGCGAAGAAATTGCGTAAGTTTTCACATAAAAATTTCTGCCTAAAGTTTTACTAAACTTTGTTTTTCCAGTTTCGATTACGGCGAGAAGTTCTGGATGATAAAATACAAATACTTCAAGTGCTTCTGCAAGTCAGACAAGTGTCGATACTCGGCTGAAACCATCGACAAGACAGTGGCCGACTACAACCAACGCAATGGAGCGTTGAACAATTAGAAAGCCAAGCTAGAGATGTCTTTGACAGCCTGGAAAAGAATCACAATCCGTTTATCCTCAAGAGTACCAAAAATCATTTCATTCAGTTCAACCAAACTGTTCACTGTCACTAGTCATCACTTGCCAGCTGCTTTAGGGGTCCAGTGGAAGACAATTATCATCACACAGGATACAGTTAGAGCTGCACGATCCACAATTTGAAGTCACATTTGTTGTAAGACTTTTCTGTTTGACGTGTAAACTTCACAAGACTTGCACCGACTTTCGAGAGAGAAATTAGAATTTGCTCACAGCTTTACTTATCAGAACTTTAGTGAATTTAGACGAAAGCGCTATCTAATCTTAACTTAGTTCAATTTCATTTAGTTCGAGTCATTAGTCAATGTCAGGAAACGACATTTGTTTGCAAGATTTTGTCTTAGTTGTCCTGAATAAGAAATTTGTGTTGCCATAAGTTTAGTCAAACGAATTTGAAGAGAAACTTCACGGAAGTTCAAAGAGCTTTCGACTTCTCTTCAAGTTTCCTTTTAATATCAAACCAAAAATAAAATTAATATTATTCGTCTAATCCAAATGTTCTTATCAAAATAATCCAAAAGTTTTAATTAGATTTCAAAATTTTGTACCAAAGTCTTTTAATCCATTTCACAAAGCTAAGCAACTAAGAAGTAAATAAAGAATTAAATTGCAATGAAACGAGTCTCAAGTTAAATTTAGTCCCAACCTGGATCCGGATCGATCCTCAGGGATCTTTTACCGTTTGCTGAATTAAAGCAAACTGTTTTTCGATTTTCTGTGGTGGCTTCACGAGCTCAAGACGAGACTCGACGTCTTAGCGTTGGTGTTATCTCTTCAGTGTACCGTCGAGTCTCGTACGAGGACGTTTTCTCTAAACGATGCAGCTACCTATTGCAAGATAAACGAAATACTCTCGATTTCGAATTTATTTTGAATATCTCGAGTGGGTCAAAGTTTCAGAAAAAGGATTTTTAAAATTCACATAAAAACTCCTACACAAAAACTCCCTTGAAGCCATCGGTGTAATATTCATGCCGCGCTTTTTTGTCGCTGAAAACTGAAAAGCAAATCCACAAGACGTAAATAATTGAATTGATAATTTATGAATAAAGTTCGACACAGGTTGACCTTGTCATAACTGGAATTGCCAATTGAACAATTGATATCTTCGCCGAACTTCAATGGATGAACTGTTTTGAAGAGTTCACGATGGACGTTTGTGTCTCTTCGCATGCAACTTATGAAGGAAAATTACACGAACTCTTTCAGTCTGTGCAATAAACCTGCGCGAGTATCTAAATGAAACGATGAGGCAACGTCATCGATGGTCACAAATGCAACAAAAAATTTAATCGGTCGAAATGGAAATTCTTTGGCGAAACAGTTTCTCGACCTTTCGAGGGTTCGAAGGGAAGCAAATGGTCGCGACCCAATGAATGTTGAATATTTTAACTCGAATTGAGTTGAGTTGTTGGTTTTCAGTGTCAAGTTCTGTCCATCAAATCAGTCTCGGCGTCGTTTCAAGTGTTATTCGTAACGTTTACCAAGTCATCCAGAGCAAGAGATCGAAAGCTCCGATCGAGAGGGTTTTCAATATTAAGATCTTAACTTGTTTCAGCAACGATATGAACCAAAGAAAATTATCTCTATTGCAGCCAATTCAATCGAAAAAGAATTATTCTGACCTTCTCTATTTTTGCACATCCGTTTGACCATCGCTTTCCTCCGGTCATGTCGGTCGAAATCAAACGATTCCGCTAATTTTGTAGCTGCTGTAATTATTGGAAAATATTATAAAAGCTTGATTCTTCAGAATCTGTTCATTTCGCGATCAGAAAGCGGCAGAATGAAGCTAGTAATTCTTTTGTTTCTGATGGCTTCAGTGAGCTTCACAAGTGTAATTGTAAGTGGATTTCGAATTGACAAAATTCTATTTAATTCAAGGTGAGAGCAAAAATCGTCATCGAGAAATGGGATATCCAAGTCGACTCCAAGTACGGCGTGTTGAAGCAAGAGATCAAGGATTCAACATACGTTTCATTGGATGTCCACTGCAATGTCGACGCTGATGATGTCATGGTAAGACCTCAAACGCTCTTCAGAACCTGTCATTTAGTCGGTGGCTCACATTACAGCTAGAAGCAGCGGCTTACTCAAAAGTCGATGGGGTCTACAACCCTTTCGTTCGCCCAGATCCCATCCACATCTGTAAAGTTCATGAGCACGAGGACCCTCTGGTACAATTTATGCACGAAGAAATTGTAAAGTACGGAAATGTCACGAAGGTAAAACGTCATTGACTTTCGCAATTAGCAGTTTCACAAGGTTTCTTTGCCAGGCGTGTCCGCTGAAGAAGGGTGACTACTACTCGCTCAATAACTTCGTGGTCGATGAAGCAAAGTTCCCAATGCCGTTACCAGAAGGAGAATTCCGGCTGGATTTGAACGGATCGATCGTGGACAAAGGCGTCACTACTCATATCATCACCAGCGAGTGTTACTTCAGGACTGTCAAAGACTAAACTGAAGGCAGAATCGAGCTATAAACGAGTGAACACAACTTTACAGGGCAACAATAAAACTTATTATAAAGCTATTAAATATTTTTCACTGGTATAAATGAGAGTGAAAAACTAAAACGTGCTGGTAAATTTTAGAAGCTCTGCTCGGTGATGTTCAAAGATTTCGTGTCGCAAGGAAAACTGCAGTGATTTTCACTATTTAAAATTGCACAGCAAAGTTTCTGACATCAAAAAGCTCTGTAAAATGCTCTGTACAAAAAACATATCCAGTCAAGTAAATCGAACACTGCTTACAAGATGTGAAAACTGTGTATGTGGAAATTGCAAGTTTCAACAGTCGACACAAAGTCACATTCGTCATATAAATTTATTGGAATAAAACGTTTCTGGCGACCAAGTCTTTCAAAGTATTGAAAATCGTGGCGGGACAGCAATCGTTTCCGTTAAAAGGTGGTGAGCTGCTGGTTGAGCTTGCAATTTTAGCGATGATTGAAGGGCTGAGAAATTTAATAAATAATCACTTATTCATCTTCCAAGAGTTTCTCACTTTCGTCTCGATTCCATGTAACCCATGCGAAAACCAGCTGGCAATTCTGACGCTGCGGTGACTCCAGGGCATTTGTAGCAGTTGTCAGCGAGAAATTCGTGATCGAAAGCTCTGAGGTAGATAGCGTTTGCAAGATTGTGAGCGGTATCAACGTCCACCACTTGTTCAATAAAGCCCACGTAAGACGCGAGGAAAGTTATTGGCTTCGCAGCGCATTGCGTTATGCCACACGATCCTATAATTGAGCTGCTGAAATAATTCTCTAGAATCCTTAGCAACCTACACACCCATTAACCAGTTTTGATGGCAGTTGTAGATCGTCGTTCCTAGGTCAGCAGACGTGTGGACGCATTGAACGTTCTGAGCCGCTTTTTTGGCATCAGAAAACGTGGCATCAATGAAGAAACCAGGACCAGCGGGATCAAGGGCTAAACAATGTTTGGAATTTACAAATAGGTTGATAAGTAGTTTATCCTACCGTCTATGTATGGAAGCCGCCCGCCCATGCTTTCTCCAGCGAGAAGAACTAATCGAGCCCCCAACGAATGTCCAACCATGAACATGTCGTCAGTCGAAACGCCTTCGTCTTCAAGTTGTTTCAACCGTTTAACCAGCGCAGCAACGATCTTTTGGAACTTGATGAATACGATGCCGACGTAGTCAATGCTGTCGGAATATTCTCCCCAGTTCATATACCTTTCAGATCAATCTGATAAGTCAAACGAAGCAGAGAGCAAAAGTCTTCTCACATCACGCAGCCTCCTCGGTGTTTAAGGAGTTGATCAGCCATAGGTTTACCCCACAACGAAATCGAGTTCAGAAACCCGTGAACGATCACAGCAAATTTTCCGTCCGCTGCACATCCTTGAGTTGTCAATTTGGTGCCCAGCTCCCAAACGAAAGAAGTGCTGCGAATTATTGGGAAGACATTGGACACTTTTCAATAAATCAAACCAACTTGTCTCCCTTGTAGACTGTGAAGATGATCTTTCTGTCATATTCAGTGTATCCATCATCTCCGCCAGCGCTAGCAGTGGAGAAAACCAGCGCGATCAGGCACGTTGGAAGAAAATATTTCAGGATCATAGTTGACTGAGGAGTAAACTTGAACTAAGTAGCTAATCGATCGACTTAAGGTTGCATTATCATTGTTTGATAACAGCCAGACGTGTGAGTGCTTCTTGAATCCAGCAAATAGTTTACAATTGCATTGGCAAACGTGACCGATTCGGCGTGACAATTAGTTGGATTGCGCTGCAAGCCAAGCAGTATCTGAAGCTTTCACCATTACCTAAGCAGTTTCTGAAGCTCAACAACTTTAATCATTACAAAATGGTTTGGGTGTCGACCAACAGAGGGAATTTGGTTGCTTCTCTCTTTCTCAGAGCGAGCATATATCCGTATAGCTATATATATATGTATCAACATATATCCGATAACTCATCGCGAGAGCTGAGAAGAGAAAAGTTTCATTCAACGGTTTTCATGCTCTTGCTCTGATTTTCTCAGTTGCATCGCGTTCGTTTCACTGCCCAGACGCGTTTATCTTTCGCCCGGGAAGAAAATAATTTGTAGTGCAATAAATCTATAAAATATTTTGTGAGTCCTTGGACTTATAGAAAGAGAAGCGAAAGGAGTGATTTACGTTTGTGAAAAATCTGAGCTGTAAAGAGTAACGAACAGCTCGAGGCTATTTCTAACGAAAATTTTGCCAGTTTGCGAGAATAAGGAGGAGAAAGAAAAAAGTTTGCGCTGAATAAAGAAGAATCTGACGATTCCAGTTCAAAAGAAGTTCGCAAGAAATCGAACAAAGGACTTTTTCTCGGCTCATCCAACTAGTGCAACCTGCAATGCGTGATTTCTGCACAGCGAATAATAACAATACAAAGATGGCCGAGCTCAAGTTTGAAGCACCTTTGGCGCAGTTCGAGGAAAGCGACGAATGGGGACCGGTCGACTATCAGTCGTCGGTGCCTCAGCCGCAAACGAATCCGATGGACTCACTTAACTACTTGAACAATCTCAAAGAGAATCTCTTGGTGATCGATAACAACAACACAATCGACAATTTGAAGATGAACGCAACAAATAGCATCAACAACAACAACATCAGCAAGCTCCTGTCGAAGGATACCATCGACAACTTCAACGAGGAGACTTTCTCGGGTAGCTTGGAGGATTTGGTGAACACGTTCGATGAGAAAATCACCAAATGCTTCGGCAACTACGAGCAGTCCGTTGAGGAGCTCGCTCCCGTTCAAGTCCGCAGTCAAGAGGAGATCATGAACGAATGCCAGTGAGTTTGACGCGCTTTCTCTTTTCGCTTATCTCTACCCGCGATGCGACTTTAATTAATCTTCATGCCGTCCGCCCACGAGCGTAGAAGTCAAAACAGAAGATCGTGCCAAAGCCCTCGGGTGGTTCGTCTAGCTTTCAGCTTTTTGGCGAGTCATAAAAGTTTGTTTAAGAGAAAGACGATCGGTGCCATCTGCAGACGGAATTTGGGGCAAATGTTGATGTCTTACAGACATTGGCAAAGTTTTAAATAAACAATGAGCTCGAGCGAAAAGTTTTTCGGCCAAAAATTCTCCTCCAACCTTCGGAAATCAATCTCTGTGTCACTCTTGGGCTCATCAACGGCACAAGCCGAGCAGTGACAATGACTAATGCAGTTGGGTGTCAGCAGCACTGTCGCTTAAATAAGTTTCTAAATTTACCTGCGCGAGAGAGGGAAACTCTCGAGTTTATTAAACCGGTGGAACTTCCACGCTTATCGCTCCGAAACGCAATTAAATTGCAAAACATTAAAGCATAATCGATAAAAGATTACGTCGCGAAGGTTGAAAGCAAAAAGCCGCCCGCTAAATGCGGAAAATGTCTTTCGGATGTGACGAGACAAGAAGAACTTTTCATCGAGTCGCGATTGCGCAAGATCCAAAAGCCAGGAGAAAATATATCGCATGTAAACAGAATATTTAAATGGAAAAACTTTACGTTGCTCTCGGAATGGCGTAAAAATGTCGAGGAAAATCAATATCGCTCTCGCCACGACTTTTCTCCTCTCGTGAGTGTGCGAGGAAAACGCTCGTTAATGTGTTAGTCGCCGAAAGGAAAGCACGCTGGATGAAGGCTAAACAACAGAGCCAAGGGATGAGTCATCAATCGCAACCCTCCGATGATTTCAATTCTCAAAATGCGAATTATGAAGTTTATTTTATTCCTTTCCGTCTATTGTTGTCGTCTCTCTGACGAAGGGAAACTCTAAAATCACTTTGCGCGCTCTGCGATGATTCATCTCGGTGCGATTGTTGCTGCAGACAGAATCAAGCCTCTATTGAAATGGGGTTGGAAGTGCGGCGAAGATGACTCGAAGTGCGCGCTGTTGTCAGACTTCTCTGTGCCCATAAAAGTGTCGAGGAAATCTGATCGTCGAATTAAATCTTCTCGATTTAATCGTCTTTTCTCCGATCAACATCGGATTTTGGCGAATTGAACTGTCCGGTCTCGCAGCGCTGGTGGGCGGCGGTCGAGAGCCGAAAAACAAATCAAGCCATAAATGAAGAGAATCTTATTTAGATGGTCAGATTGAGCCGGTCGCTTTTGGCTGAAAACCATTAAGGAAGTTTGATGAAAGATTTGGATTGAGATGAACCAAGCGGAAGTGAACGAAATCTACTTGTCAGTTTATGAACCACGTAAACTTTCCAGCTCTTGGTTTCTTAATACAGATTTTTGCCTTGGCGATCCAAGAAAAACCCTTCAATTTGACTCTCCGACATAACTCGCAACTTTCGTCTTGCGAATGAATCACTTAAGTGTCAATTCATTAAGCAAATATTTTCGTCGTGTGACTCGCTGAATTGCTGGGAAATGCTCGAAAGTGAATCGCCCCATTTAACTATTTTTAAACGAAAATTGCTCATCGAGACTTTGAGTTGAACTTCTCGCCTTCTTCCCCGACGTTTTTCAAGATCACTTCACTGTTTTCTTAGTGCGTGCTTGAAAGGTGCTTAAAGAGGGAAGGCTTCAAAAATAAACACTAAGACGAACCTTCTGCCCGGCTTATTGCCGTCCATGTGTTGTCTTAAACGTAATTTCTGGTTTTCCTATCGAATTCCTTAGACCTTCATTGATCGTTAAGAACCGAAAAGAAATTTAGAGAAAGATAATCGACGAAACTTATTTCGATGCGTTTCTCTCCCGAGTCGCTTAATAAATTAAATTATACCGAATTTCTCCTACTTCAGAGACACTCCAAAGCCGGCTCCAGAGAGATGCAGAGTGAATTTATTTATCTCGGACGATTCATTCTTCATCTTCTTCTTTATTAATTTTTAATACTTTTACGTGTTTTCCGAGAATCGCTTCTTGATTTATTGTCCAATTTAAAGGCCCTAATTCCCATCCCGAATCAGTTGGGCGTAGGGAAAGGCCTTATTAATGCACAGCGTTGAAAAACTCCTCGACCCTTGACACCTCAGAACCTCCAGAACAATTCGTTCGATTAGTGAAAATATCAATTTCTAGTTTTCAAAATAATCAAACTAGAATTGTCTATCATGCATTGATGTCCCCTAAAAACTAATGTGACAGCTAACCCTCTCTCAGTGAACGCTCCTCGAGAGACGATTAAGTAACATCGTTAAAGACGATGCAGTTACGGCTTTCCATGCTTTATGATCTCGCCAGAGGTTTTGTTTACGTTCGGAATCATCATCTCGTTTTCATGTCGCTGGAAAAGATCTTCAGACAACTTGTAAAGATTTCAAGAGCATCAACATGTTTCAATGAACCTGATGTGATCGGCTGTGTTTTGAAAGCTGAAACTTTCTCGCAGTCGCGCGATTTCTAATCAGCGGGAATTAAATTAAAATCGCGCCCGAGGCAAACGAAAATAAACAAAACATTCGTCAGACGAAAAGTGAACGAATCAACGCAATCGTGTTGATGGAATACGCGTGTTGCTGTTACGCGGATCGCTCTAAGCCATTCCAAACCATAAACAGAGCAGCCAATATCGACGCAAATTCAGCCTCAGTTTCACGGTCAACCGCTTAGCATAATTGAGTCAATCATGTTATTCCAGTCTAAACGGTAGACGAGTGTCACAACGAAAGATGCGAAGACAGAAATGAGATCAGAGGAAGACAAGGCGGAAGAGACGTCGACGAACAATGGAGACCGTTATAAGAAGCCTAAAATTATGGAGCGCAGAATCTTCTCGGTGATAAGTTGAGTCAAGCGAGACTCATAAAACGGTCGACGAAAGAAACTCGGAAAGATTTTGAATTTTTACAAATCCTCGAAGAGATTGCTTTCGTGTTTATCGCTCCCCAGCGGGTCGTTGAGCAAGGAAACTTTCCACAAAAGATTTATTAAAGCTGAAAAGCGAAACTCTGGGATCGTCTTGATCGCATGTTATAAAAGATGCAAACACGTTTGTGAGTGCACATCGCCGTTTGCCCAACATGGAATGGAGCGAGAAGCAGTTTCGCAGCTCAAGAGAATGGAAAAGTGCTAAAGATATTTCGAGACCAAAGCGGAGAGCCGAAAATGGGAAACAGAAATTGCAACATTCTGCTGCGTTCGAACGAGTCGTTTCGCCCTATATGAAAATAATTAATCGAGTTGCTGACTCAAGACTTGTTTGGAGTTCTCCTTCATCCTCGCTCGAGCCTTCAACTTGTCTCTATCGAATTAGAGCATTTCGCAAAGGGTTAAACGCTGGAAAAACGATGCCGAGGGTCAAACATTTTGACTCTTCATGAAGTGAGCTCGCCGTTTCGGTTAAACAGCTTCAAGCATTCGCTATGCTTGAAGCGGAATTCCCGTGGAACACGAGAAAAGGAGAATAATGTTCGTAACGTCATACCTGCAAATTAATGATAACCACTTCACCATTGTGTGCTTTGACGTGTAGAAGTTCTAGCCGCGGCGACGTTTGAAGTTCCATGAACCTCGAGACTCGTAAATTCGAGCGTGATCTTCGACTCTCGATAGGAATTAACTGAACACTCGTGATGCCGCATGACGTTTGCGTCTAATGATATTTTTAAATCTCGTTGTCTCGGAGGGATTTGGGTCGGAAGAACTCCGTATGGTCGTCAGCGGCGGACGCTTAACGAGAAAATTAATCACTAATTTACAGCGTTCACTCTCGAAATCTCCAACAAGAGAAACGCGCGCCGGGAAAATAAACAAGCTTCAGGCTTAATCCCAACTAATTGCCGACCGATGCTGTGCCAAAATAGGTCAGACTAGAAGTTTGAATTGATGAGGTGTTTACGATCTCTCACTGAATCAGCTCGCGCGAGTTCCTTTCCGCAGTCTCTGAGTACGAGCCAGCGAATTCCATTAAGAAAACAATTTAAAAACAATCTTCGCGAGCGATGATCGAAGTCGAGCGGACATTTAAATTTCCTCGCTGCGTCTTTGAGACAGGCCAATCGACTTGGGATAGTTAACGAAGTGACTAATTTACGTTTGATGGTCGATTGATTGACACTTGAATGAGATCGAGCGTTGGACGGCGATGTTGTTGTCTGGTGGGCGATGTAGATAGAGTGTGAGAATGCGAAATGTGAGAAAATTCGAGCAAAGGGTTCGGTTGAATCGATCGTTTAGCTTCGATTTTCGGTCGCTCATAATTACTAGATCAATGCCTCGATTCATTACATGTTTTTGCGCAATAAATTGCTTCATGTTCAACGATCGTTTGGAGCACAAAAATTGTTTACAAACACCACGGCGAAATACTTTAGCTAATGATTTTAAAAATGAAGCCGCTGCTCGAACCGTTCGACTCGATCCCATAAATTACGGCAGTTCCGAGTTTCATGTTGCGAGAATCGATAAAACTTAAAACGACTCGCTGACATCATTTGGCGACGACGATTAAGTCAGAAAGCGAAAATATTTATGTCAGCTGCTTTTTATTAATTCATTTCAATGTGCCAATTGAAGCTCCTCGCGTAGAATTTGGATCTGCTTAGCTCAAAATATTCGTGACGAAGCGTTTCGTGGTGCAATTTACGGAACAGCGGAAACACTCGATGCTTGAATGTCAATCAAATGCGGAATTTAAGTGCAGGAAGCTCGAGATTCTCTGCTGCGATAAAACTGCAATCGCTCGATGTTCAAGCATGAAGACCTGACGTTGAAATGTTTGCTGTTTTGTTGCACAAGCAAGTGGAACTAATTAAAACACAAACGGACTTTCGAATTATTCGGTAATCTTTGCTTAAGCTGTTCCAAGGTAATTCTTA
This sequence comes from Smittia sp. YW1114-2, assembly GCA_033064975.1. Lineage (NCBI taxonomy): Eukaryota > Metazoa > Arthropoda > Insecta > Diptera > Chironomidae > Smittia > Smittia sp. YW1114-2. The sequence continues at coordinate 5,012,261 of CP093834.1, read as the reverse complement.
TCTCCCAGTTTAATTAAATCGTCGTGACGACGGGAACGAAGCAAACACAAAGATTAGAAGTTCAATGAGCGAAAACGATAAAAGTTGTTCTATTTCTGCTTCGCCGATATCAATTTGGATGACGTTTCAGAGCAGCACGAAATTAGCGCATTCATGCATTCGAGAATGATTTATGCGCAATAAAATGTTTTCGTTCAACTCCGAGGAAGAAGCTCGAAATAAATTTAGTTTCATGTCATGACAGTTTTCTCAACGAATTCGTGCTGAGCTTCTTGAGGAATTTATGTTCATCAGCCCACTCGACGATGTCTCTCTCGCTTTTGATAACTTGATCCCGTCGAGTTTCGATAGAACGAAACACAACACTCGACATAATCTGACGCGACTGCACATTCTGTTTGTCCACCGCTTTGATTCCCGACCAAGCGCATTAAAGCGAATTGCACAAGAAGTCGTACAAATTTTATATTGAAACCGGTTTCGGCAGTGGAACAATTTAATCTGCTGAAGCTAAGCAAGTGCAGAACTGTCTCTTGAGCACGCGACGTCCGCTAAAACGTCGCCAACGCCCTTCGGCCTTCAAATCCGCCGATGCTTCTAAATGTCATGATCCAGCATTTCACTCCAACGGCTAACGATGTGCAAAGAATGTCAAGGAATTCCATGAAACGATCCATCAATGCTGTCAGTGAGATTATGTTCGGCTTGCGGTTGGCGATGGAATCAAGCGTCTAATTAGTGTTCGATCCCTGTCGCATCGATTTCAACAAGAAAGCGATAAACCTGCGTATGTTCAGAGCTCAATAAAGACGCCAACGACATTAAAATTCAATTTCCCTCCCCCAGTGGGCTCGACACGGAGAAGGTTGTCCATGTTACTAGAAAGTTTAATTTTGTTGTCTCGGCTTTTACAGAAAATCAATGCTGGCCAGACATAAAATGACGGAAAGCCGTAAAGACGAAACATTTTGTTTGCGGTTTTACGGTTTTTAATCTCGATGAAGCGAGTTTTATGATGTGCAGATCAGTTTTTGCGGCATGATGAGTCAACCTTCGAGAGAGTCAAGGCATTGGGGGCGTTTATTGGACTCGAAAGTTCATGCACATTCGCTGAGGTTGAGCTGAAGTATATTTGAGCTGAAATCAATAAAACTAAACGCGCAACGTTCCTGTTTAAGCTGACTTTTCCTAGACTAGGAATCCTAGTGTCTCATTGCATTGCGAGACGTTCACTGCAGCCAAGAATCTTTCACGCTCGTCTGCCGCCACATAAACTGATTTGCAGCGGATTGCTCTACTTAATATTCTAGTTTCCTCGCATCGAGCGATGAGTTGTCCCTGGCCTAGTAAAGAAATATTCTCTTGACCGCTTCCCTCTTCTCGTTCCGCTCACTGCTCAATAGTTCAGAATGACGCAAATCTGGAAATAATTCAATTAAGTGATCATCGCACATTGTACAATGACAGAAAATATTTTTGTGCTTCTGAGTCGCAGCGTTGGGTCGACATCTGGGATTTTGAAAAATCTATCGATTGAGTTGCCATCTGGCCGCGACCAAACATTGAACTTGCGTTGCGAGCTCGCTCAGAGTTTTCCCATGACTTAACCGCTGCGACTTTACGTCGATGTGTGAATAATTTGTTATGAAAACTGCCTTGAATGGCAGATTCTTTCTCTTCGTTATGTTGCGAAACCTTTGCGGTGCGTTTTGAGTTTCTCACAATATGTTCCATTGTAACAGTTGAAGCCATGCGACTGTAAAAGTTTCCTGATTGATCAACGACGTGAAAACTTTCACATGGAAATTGGCGCGCCGCTCGAATTCGTTACAACAGCGACTCGAGTTTGCCTAGACATTACGAAGCCAGACGAACGCTCAGATTAATCATAAATTCCGAACAAGCCGATCGGATCAAAAAATCATCAAAAGTCAAGCGGAGCAAGTTGGAATCATAAAAGCTGTTTCCATGCCGAGACGAATTCTCCGAGCTACATTAAAGCCGAATCTCTGTGTCAATGAGGCCAAATCTCCCTCGAACTGTAATCGCCAATCCATTAAGAGGAATCTGGCGCGGACCGCAGTTTAAACCGCTTTCATTCGATGGTCTGATGAGTCATCATTAAAAGTCTCTCTATTAAGATTAATGAAGGTTGATTAAATCATCTCGTTCGGCGTGAGTAGCAATTGGCCAGTGAAAAATTGAGTTTGGCACAGGAAGTGTTAGTTTAGTAACTTTTCGCCCGGCAAGAACACTCGACTCATTTGAATCGAGCGCCGTTCTTTTGTTCGCCGATTTGAAACGAGCATAATCACCGACTCCGGAGCTTTACCAGAATGATTGTTGTTAATTCAATTCTCTCAGATCCGCAGGAAAGATTCTTAATGATACATTGTGCTGCGATGATTGCCAATTGTTTCAGAGCGAGACATGTTTATCGTTGGCTCGGAGAGAAATTGTGTTCAAGGATCATTTCGTGCCTTTGAGGCTTTAGGCTTTATGGGCTCGTCTTGTGATCAATCAACGAAAGAAGAACAGTAAAGCGACGTGATGTTGATTCCGTTTCTGTGAGATGTTAATTGAAGATTGCTGTCGACATCACCCAAAGCCGATTCCACTTCCCTTGTTATCGCTGTTGTTGCGCAAGCCCGACGAGATTTCTTCACGGTTTGCATTCGTCTGATAACGGCAGCATGACGAACGCTAAATGATCTCGAATTAAAAATCCGAGACGAGTTCTCCGCGCTGGTGAACGAAGCGAACAATGGAGCTGGGAACACAAAGCCGAGCTGTGATTGAACTTCCTGGCATCGCAATTTTTCCATCGAAATTTCTATTTAAATTCTTAACTCCCGCTTGTCGATTCCCATCACGTTCGATCACGGGATGTTCTGTAACAAATATTCCGAGTTTCTTTGCGCAATTTCAATGCGGAAATTAAAACAAAAATATTTTCTCTCCGCTCCTGAAAATATTTCTTCCAATTACGTTTTCTAATTTTACCGCCAAACGCTCCTCGCCTTAAGTGAATTAGTTTTAATTAAAATGAAATTGAACGGAAAACTCCACACAGGCACAAAGTTTTATTTGCTTGATGCAGTCGCTTGATTGCGCTATCAAGCGTAATGAGGTCTGGCGAGAGCGACAGTTACGTAAGAAATTCTCAAAAACGTTTCACATGCAAGTGCATCGAGTGCTTGCTCGTCAGCGCCACTTAGCGCTTTCTCAATTGGGAGGCGAGGAAAAGAACTTTTAATTCATCATCATGAGGCAACATTCTTCTTCAGCTCACGAGTGGATTTAATGACACGTTTCGGAGTTGACAACAGCTTCCCTCCTCGCTATTTATAAGCCGAAAGCCGCTGGAATTGGAAGAAGCGAGAAATTGCTTTCCCGTGGATATTTTTAGAGTCGCGAGGTTGGAGAAGCATTGACAGCTGCGACGTTGATAAGAGCGAAAGCATCGGCGGGTCAACTCCAAACGTTTTAATTAGAAAAGCGAAGCGATTAATCTTTTAATGTCCGACAAGTGTCACGAGAAAGCAAATCCGAGCATTTGTTTCTCGCGAGTTTATTGTCAAACAAACGTTGCGTCATTCGAGCCAACGATGCCATTCGACCACTTTTTAATTAATTGCCTTTCCTCCTCGGCTAACAAACTCGCTTCTGTCTCAGCGAGAGTTTAAAATAGAAAAACTTTACCTTTCGAGCTCTGGGGGCGCTCACGTTCCAAGCGCGCTGCACAAAGAAAATCTCAAACTATTTGAATTTAAAATAAAGAAAAACCAACAAGACTGAAGAAAGATTTAGGAATTTGGGTAGAAGACTTAATTTCTTTTGATAGAATAGTGGAGGCTTAGTGTCGTCTTTCATGAGAAGACGTTCAGCTGAGTGTTTCAATTGGAGGGCGAGCGACGGACTCGAAAATAACTAAATTCGATCATCGAGAGAGCTTGTGAATCATTGAGTTGGCGAGTTGGTTTCTGAAATCATTTTGGCTTGATTGCGATTGTCATTTAGCGAGCAATTGAGCGATAACGCAGAACGCGGCGTTGCCAACTCGGGATCGCCGACGTCGCCACATTTGCTCCGCTCGGAGCGATGCTGATTAAAGTTTCAAGGCTTTCACAGAAGGCTTGAAGATGACATGAAAGTTTCGCATCAGGAAAGCCACGGCGCATGAGCCGTCAAGTGGAATCAGCCTCTCGTGTTTTAGGCCGATTGGAAAACAAATTGCGACGCGAATTTTTCGAGTGTCTCGAGCACTAAATGGCTAATGAAGTTGAGCACTCGCTGCTCACTCACGCCGAGTCGATCAATGACGTGCGCGACAAATATGTAAAGCGACAGCAATAAAATCGATTGTAGAGTAATCGAAATCAATGAGCCATTGGGTCGTTGTTACACCAACATCAGTTCTGACATCTTCAACCATGATTGACGTTCCATTCGAGCTGATTGATTTCGAATTGAAGTTGAAAGTTTGCAATTGATGACGAAGGCGAACGAGGGAATTCCATCGATTGCTGTTCCACTTTTGTCCTTAATTAAACGCTTTCTAGGACGAAGCAAAATGTCCCATTGGGAGGAATTGTCGGTTATGTGGAGCACTAAGTAGGTAATCAAATTACGATGCTTCGTTGCAATTTGAGTAGAATCGTTTGCGGTGGTTGAGCTCTTCAAGAACGTAGGCGTTAGACACTCAACAGCGCTGATCAGGTTCAAATATCTTTGAAGCCGAAACGCAAACACCTCGAAGGTTTTCCCGTATTTATTGAAGACTTCCTGCCGTCTCATCGCTCCGTCGAGATCGAGATTTAAACCATTGAAATATGAACCGCCGCTTTACAACGAGAGCAAATGAATGAGTCAATTTGTTGCCGATGCTGTGACATGAACACGCTTTCCTTTTCCTCAATGATAAATTCGGAGGAAATGTTTCTTTATTCGAGTGTTCGGGTAAACACGAGAAATGTTTTTATGATGCAACGAAAAATGTTTTCATTCACTCTGAAGGCTTTCTATAGTTACAGAGCGCGCGGTGAGTTTAATTGCTTCTTGAAGCGAGTGAGAGGGAGCTTAGCGTTGCAGGAGGTTTCACATGTTTATCTCGAGGGTTCTGGAATCCCTGAAAGTCTTTGGAGGTGTCGTATAGTTATCAAACTGGAAACTCCATGCAGCCGTTCTCTTTAGTCGTCACTCCCTAACTGTTCTCTTCAAATATTTGGAAGCAACAGCGAAGCAATTAAAAAGCGTGAACGTGCGACTTGAATGAGAGATTTAATCATTTGTCTGCATGTTTCGTTCGTTGTTTGTTCCGTCTGGGATTTGCGTGCACGAGAGTTGGCAGAAGCAAGAGAATAATTACAAGTTGTCATCGTTCGATGTCGTGGAAGCTGAACGGAATGTTTGTGAATAATTATTGGGAAGGCCTTGCATTGTTTGCATCAGCTGCGATCGACGATCACCGGCGCTTTTTGATTTTCTATTTCGGAACTCAGCTCGCGAGAAATCAATAAACATCGAAGTAAACTTGAGCCGTTAAGTAATCCATCAACAGCGCTAAACCATCGGCGTGGCCGTGGCCTCCGTCGGGCGAAAATAAACTTTTCCCTCTCGAAGCTACAAGCGCGTCACTCGAGTGTAAAAATCCATAACAGCGGAAAATTGTTTATGTTTTAGCGATGAAAACTTTATTACGGCGCAGATCAAAGGGGAAGCTCTGTGTTATCGAACTTTTTCCTAGCGGTATTTCGTTAATGGCCTAGTCGAGTGGCTTGTTTGTCGGCGTGCGTTCGGCTCAAATTTAACTAAAGTTCTGCGTTGCAAAGTCACACCCAGTCGGCCGTCAAAGCTTCCGTTCGGCTCTGTCACTCGGAGTCTAAACATTTGGAAGTGAGCTTCGATGGACCACCTATAGCTGTATTGACACTTCCACTTGGCTCTCTGAATTGAAATTGACAGAAAATTAACAAGAAATAAAGCGATGACGAGGGAGAGACGCGCAAGACTGCGTCTGGCTATGAGCTCAAATGATTTACCGACCCATTCGCTCGATCCATCTCAATTGTTGAGCAATCCAAAACATCATCGCGCGAGTTAATCAAATCAAGTGGAAACTGTCCATAAATATTTTCCAGTCGACAATGTTTTCATTCCTTCGTTGCCTGGTTACTGATGTTCCCTAGCACAGTGAATAAATAAATGGACTCTCGGCAATAACTAGAGCAGTCGAGGCGCCAGGAAAATTGTATTGCGAGTTGTCGCTTAGGCTTGATTTCATTTCCGTGCCAATCAAACACATGGAAAGCTTAAGTTTTTCATTTGCTTATCAACTCGCTCGTTAAAGAAGCTAGAGCACAACTCGACTTCGCTGCGTAAGCGTTTCATGCTGCTCGCAAATTAAAACCTCGGGTATGATACGAGAATTTATCTTCCTCGGGTTAAATGACAAAGTTTCCCCCTGACACAGCGATGCGAGTAGGGGAACAATTTAATTAGCTACCTCGAGCTGCTCGATTATTCCGAGTCGGAGCAGTCACTGCTCCAATTTTGAGGGGGAAAGACTTTCAAACGCTTGACATGCGATACGACACCTGACACTCCTTTTACAGGGCTTACTCGCGATTGATAGAAAAGCGCGTAGAAACCACTAACTGCTCATTGTTCGAACCAACGTGATGACACCAGCTAAGTTTTTCCTACGTAATTGCTCAATTAATATTCCACATTGAAGCTCGTTACGACCAATTGTGTCATGCGGTGATGAGCGTCGCTTGATAACGAATGACACAACGGCACTTTGCGATTCTCAACGGTCACAGCTGAAAGTCAACTAAGCGGACTCGAAAAGGAGGAGAATCTTGTGAATCGGGAAAGAAATTTATTGGAAAACAATCTGAGAAGAAGAGAAGCTTCGATCGAAGTGAACTTTAAGTTTGAAGTCGTTAGTTTTCTGTATAAAGTTTGCTCTAATGATTATTTGTCGTCAATCTCGTTGTGCTCCTTCGTGCCAGCACCTGCGACTAACTTCCAAGATAGACAGAAGCGAAACGCCTAAGCAAGTTGGCATCAACATTCTTTGAGAAGCACAAGCTCAATCAAATTGTCACAACGCAAAGTTTGCTTGCAAGTTTCTCTCATTTTGACTTCGAGTTTCACAGCTTGTCACCATATTTGTCGCCGAACCTGCAGACAACAAAAGTCTCGTTTGTGTTTGCAATGAAGTTGAATTTGCATCGCATTTTGGTGACGGCAATGCTCGATACCTTCGGTCGATAACTTTAAAATTTGATTGAGATTCCAGGGGTTAAATAACATTTTGCACCTTCCGAAGTTGCCCGCCAAACTCTCGCCTTCGTTCTTTGCTCAGCTCATACATTTAAAATCAAGCAAAGCAAACAAATCTCGTGATTTACGAGCTCAAACAAATCTCTGTTGAGGATACAAAGGCGCTTAGTTAGTCGAGAATGTTGTCACCTCTAGACCATAAAGCCAATCTCTTATTCTTCCGCTTTTGGAGTTTTCATGAGCTTCGTCGCGGTCTAGTCAAATATTGACATAAAATCATACTCAAGCTTCTGTCGCTCCGACCCTGACTGCCTTTTCTTCTCAAGAAAAATGTTTTCTGGTTGGGCTTGCGCAACATTCGATTTCATTCGTCAGGCGACCTCTCCATCTAGGGATCGTCTTCATTTTCGCTCAAGACGATCGGCGCAGCCTCATCGAGTCTCTTTCGCAACTCTCAGTCTCTTACGTTATTTCTCCGACTGGAACATGCACGTGGGCAGTTAATGATCATGCAGATGACGTTGCCACCAAGCTTCGCTTCTCGTTTTGATTCGAACACGAAAACATTTAACAGTAAGATTTGAAAACAATTCGCGAATTCATTTACATAACGCAGAGCTCGAGGCGAAGAAAGACAAACGCGAGAGTGGCATTGAAATTAAAGTAAATATAAAATCGAATGCTCGTGGGCAAGACGGCAATTTGTACGAGAGTGTAACGAGATGTCAAGTCGCTTATAACGCAAACGGCTGATGCTGTTGAGTTCCCGCAGTCGCATGCTAGCGTTCATAGACAAACGATCGTTTTAAGCATCTTCTTTAATTTGAGTAAATTACTTCAACTTCATCGCTCTCTCCTCCTCAGAATGTGGTGGACGATAACTGGCAACTTTGGCAACATCCTGCCCATCGATTGGTCGAAATCCTACTCGAGACAGATGCACGTTCCAACTTTGAAGCTTGGAGAACGACCAGCTGAGACACCCGACGACGAAATCCAAGATTTGAGCTCTGAAGATGAGGCAGTCGCCAACGACTTGGACTTGCACCAGTTGATCCTGGGTGGAATGCAACAGAACGACAACGGACCAATTCAGACGGCCGAAGAAGTCATCAAGGAGATCGACGACATCATGGATGAGCAGACGCCTTCCGAAGGCGATGCATTGGAGAGCGAAGCCATGGAAAAGGCGAAAGAAGTCCTTGGATCTCCGCTTTATGAAGATAGTGAGTGTTGTGTAAATGTTACGCTTTGATTGTTAGCTTAACACGATTATCTCGCACGCGAACAGAATTAAAAGAGATGACGATAACTCAGCTGAACGACATCTACATGGAGATGGAAATTTTGATTCGCGAGTTCTCTGAGAGTCTCATCAACGAGCTTGCACGCCGCGACGAGTTGGAGTACGAGAAGGAGCTGAAAAACACATTCATCTCGCTTCTGTTGGCCGTTCAGAACAAGCGTCGCCAGTTCCATGTCGAGAAAAAGAAGACGGGGAAGATGCAATCGTCGATGACATCGTCAACACAGTCTCTGAACGGACAGAACGGCACCGCGCGACCCAACGGCCTCAGCACGTCGTCGACAGACCCGAAATATCTCACGACCGTCATTCCATATCACCTAGACGCCGGTCCTCCCGACAATCAAGCGCTTCAAGTGCTCATTAAAAGTAAGAACGAGTTCAAACCTTTCCTTGCGTTTCAGAAACTAAATTTTCTTCTCTTGCAGTTTTGAGAGCGATCAACGAGGACTCGCCAACCGTTCCAACTCTCTTGACCGATTACATCCTGAAAGTTCTGTGTCCGACGTGAACACAACTGAAAGAGCTTACGCTAACTTAAAGAACTTTAAGTTTACCATTCACATTTCTACTTCACTCTTTGTGTTCGATCCATTCGTTCTCCTCTCGACCTGAAGAGCATTGAACAATGAAAATCTAATAGAATTCTTTTAAACGAAAAGCATTTACTGCAAGGGCGCTTGGAGCTTTTTCGTTTAACCTCCTGAGTCAAAGCTTGAACAAACTTTTTCTGAATCATTTCAGAGTGAAAGCTTAAACAATTTATCCAGAGCAAAAGCTCGAATAGTTCACTGCGAGATAAGCTAGCGAACTCAGGAGAGATAAAATGACAAAAGCTCCTGCGCCTGATTTACTGACAAGTGTCGCTTTCACAAGGAATCTTAAATTTCTCTAAAGCCTTCTCTGCCTCTATCTAACCGCAAAGTGAATTGCTCAGTTATCTTCATCTCCTCCATGAACGAACAAAAGCGTAGCGAGACAAAGAATGATAAAGAAGAATTTTAATATTATTTAATTTCGAACGTGTGATATTTTAATTTTAATTACGAGGAACGACGAGCAGATGTTTAATTTATTTCTTAAGTTGCGACGAAGCGTCGGCAGATCCCGGACAGCTCAAGCAGTCACAGATCGCTTGGGTTGGATTCAACGCTCGAAAGGAAACGACTGAACAGAGTTGAGAACTCGCCTCGGTCGCCGCCATAAATTATTAGTTTCTTAAGTTGGAAGTAAACGAATTAAATTTTATTTTGTAAATAAACGTCAAACAAATCTACAGTCGACTTTTGGTTCTCTGAAACTTGCAAAGTTTTTGTAAATTGTAGCAGAAACTCTGATGAGATGTATTCAATGGTAGCATAACTCGTTCTCTTCTTAGCCGCATGTAGCCGCCTCTATTCGATGTTCAACCTCTGTTATCTTCGCTGAATATTAAGGAAATCGACAAAATGTCTTTAAAGCGCAAATGTTTAACTTAGCCGCATTTTACATGTCAAAAAAAAAATGCTTTCGTAGCATCAAAATCCTTCAAGATTAATTAAAGAGCTTCTCGTTTTATTTTTTATACGAGTGGGAAACTACCCGCGTGCACTTTAGAAAGATGTAACTCTAATCCATTTGACGAGTGTGAATTGAGGAAGCGAACAAGAAAATACTCAGACGACGCCAATAGACGATGAGATCTTTTGGGATCCAACTCCGCACCGGCTGCTTGCAAAGTAGCGAGCTCTCGGCGGATGCATAACTAGCTTTTAAGATTGAATCTCTTTATTGAATCGTAAATCAATCAAAAAGTATTTAAGAGAAAGCTTAATTCATTGTGCAATTCCTATGTTCAATTCCTCCTCACTGCAGTTACTCTCCATTGCATAAGAAACCTCTCAGAAAAGGAAGCTTGATGTAGCTCATGCGAACTCTGCTCGTGGGAGAACACGGCGACATGTTTATAAGAAAATCTTAAAGGAAAGTTTGATCTGATATGAAATAAAGCAAACGCTTCAATATAAAACTTAATCGTAGGCTTATTGATTGCTGGTGGACTCTTTGACTTTCAGGAGCTCGTCGACATAGCCGGAGATTTCACTGAAGGCTTTCTTAGCCTGCGGAGCTCTTTCGATCTCAGACGCTTGGCAGAGTTGAATGAGATTCTCTATCTTGAGATTCACGATCTTCGCATCATCGAGTATCGCCTGGACGCGATCCTTTTGTGAAGAACTTACAAGCGCGTCAGCGCACTCCTTAATCAACTCCAGTTCCTGAAGCTTTAGTTCAACAAGTGCTTCAGTCTTTTCGATGTTTTCTCTCTGCAGTTCAATGAATCGTTTCTGCTCCTTCAAAAGATCGTTCGTGTTGCCGGTTGATTGGTCGCTCTTGATCTTCTCGAGGTTCATCAAATGCTCAACGCGTTCTCGTATCAGTTTCTTCTCTGTGTATGTTAGTTCAATTTTCCTCAAGTCAAACTCTTTCAATCCTGAAATCGGGTAACCGGAAATTGTTGACTAGCTTCAAAATCTTGTCATCTACTCACCAAGAAGCTTCTGATCGTTACTCAGACTGATGTGATCTCTTATCTTCACCGCCAACAAAGCTTTCTCAATGTTTTTCCTGGATGGTTCAGGCAAATCTCTCGGGAAATCTTCTAACGTCAGCCGCTGCAGAAGGTTCATCTTAATCTCATTCTGCTTCAGTCTCCTCGTTTCCTCCTCGTATATTTGGTTCAACTCGTGTTCGTTGCTTGTCAGCAGCGTCTTATCCAAAGTATTCATCGTTTTAATTCGCGAGAGTTTTGAAAAATATCAACAAACTTTTCGGCGGGAATTTCGAGATTCGCCGAAGAGGGCGCGACAACTTAGCGGGAAAGTTTGAAAGTTTAATTAATACTTTTATTACTTTTGTACTTTGAGGACAATTTGAAGTTAGTTTCTTAAGTGTTATTGAATGATCGCGGTCCGCCGGTGATGCCGATGGGATTCCAAGGATGAATTACAATCTTCCGGCGTTTTCGCACGATCAACGGTGGCGAAGGTTCTCTCTGTTCTGGAATATCTTGGATCTGCTCTTCTTCCTCGCAGTCAACTTCTTCTGTTTCACTCTCAAAGCTATCGAAGTTGCTGAACTTTTGTGAATGTTGGATTTGCGCTTCCATTACTTGGTCGAATGACGGTATCACAACTTTTCTGGACACCCGCGGCTTCTTTACCGGTTCCACTGGTTTCTTTTTCTTCTTCAGTTTCCTCCTTTTCTTTGCATTCAAGGAAAAGTCTTCATCGGACGAGTTGTCGTTGTCTGGCGAACTTTCGGCGCTCGAAAGTTCAGAATTTTCAGCTTGCTCCACCTTGACAGCGCAGCGCTTTCGTCGCAAAAGTTTATATTCATTCAACTCGTCCATGAAATCTACTTCTGTTGCTCGTGATGTCATCGTGATGAAATTAGCCGGCGGATTTAATTCTCAAATTTAGATTCACAATTTTTGTTTACGGTTTTCCAGCAGCGGCGCTTCATTTACTTAAACGCTTCGCTTCAAATAGAAATAAAGCGTCGATTTTGAGTTCGACGCGTTGCCTCGCAAACGTTTGCGGTTGTTTTGGTTTGATTTTCTCGAGAAACAAAAGTTTTCCGCCATGGAAAAGCCACAGAAAATGCCGAAAGTGGCGAAAGTGAAGAACAAAGCACCAGCGGAAATACAAATCACTGCAGAACAGTTGCTGCGCGAAGCGAAAGAGCGTGATTTGGAAATCTTACCGCCGCCACCAAAGCAGAAGATTTCTGATGAAGCCGAATTGGCAGATTATCAGCAGCGAAAGCGCAAAACCTTCGAAGACAATCTTAGGAAGAGTAAGAGCGTAAGTTGTGATGCATCAACCAAGATCCAGTGAGCTAAATTCTCTTCCAATTTGTAGGTCGTTTCGAACTGGATCAAGTACGCGCAATGGGAAGAGTCACAGAAAGAGATCAAACGAGCTCGCAGCATCTGGGAACGAGCTCTCGACAACGATCACCGCAACATTACAATCTGGCTGAAGTATGCGGAAATGGAAATGAAGAACAAGCAAATCAACCACGCTCGTAACTTGTGGGATCGCGCGATCACCATTATGCCTCGAACGAATCAGTTCTGGTACAAGTACACCTACATGGAGGAGATGCTTGAGAACGTGGCAGGTGCGAGACAAGTTTTCGAGCGCTGGATCGAATGGCAACCTGAGGAACAAGCGTGGCAAACTTACATCAACTTCGAACTGCGTTTTAAGGAACTCGATCGCGCTCGCAACATTTATGAGCGTTTTGTAATGATCCACCCAGAAGTCAAGAACTGGATCAAGTACGCAAGGTTCGAAGAAGGTCACGGATATATCAATGGAGCCCGGAAAGTTTACGAGCGAGCTATCGAGTTCTTTGGCGAGGAATACATGGACGAACGGCTTTACATCGCTTTCGCCAAGTTCGAGGAGAACCAACGTGAGCACGATCGTGCCCGAGTTATCTACAAATATGCTCTGGAACATTTGTCAAAAGACAAATCCTTGGATCTGTACAAAGCTTACAGCATTCACGAGAAGAAATTCGGAGACCGAGCGGGGATCGAAAATGTCATCTCATCGAAGAGGAAGTTCCAGTATGAGCAAGAAATTGCTGAGAATCCGACAAACTACGATGCTTGGTTCGATTACCTCCGACTGATCGAGTATGAAGGCGACACAGAAGCAACGAGAGAAACCTACGAGCGAGCGATTGCCAACGTTCCACCAGCAGACGACAAAAACTTCTGGCGACGTTACATTTACCTTTGGATCAACTATTCACTCTTCGAGGAGCTTGAAACTGAAGACATTGAAAGGACCAGACAAATTTACAAAACTCTGCTGCAACTGATTCCACACAAAGTCTTCACGTTCAGCAAGATTTGGCTGTACTACGCACAATTTGAAATCCGACAAAAGAACCTTCAAGTAGCCCGCAAAACTCTCGGCACTGCGATTGGAATGTGTCCACGAGATAAAATTTACCGCGGCTACATCGAGCTGGAGATTCAGCTGAGAGAATTTGACCGCTGCCGAATTCTTTACGAGAAGTTCTTGGAGTTCAACCCAGAGAATTGCATCACGTGGATGAAGTTTGCTGAATTAGAAACACTTCTCGGCGATGTGGATAGAGCAAGAGCGATTTACGAGCTTGCAGTGAATCAGGCCCGACTTGATATGCCTGAATTGCTGTGGAAGAGCTTCATCGATTTCGAGGTTTCTCAGGGCGAAATCGAGAACGCTCGTCAGCTCTATGAACGACTTTTGGACAGAACGGGCCACGTAAAAGTGTGGATTTCATACGCAAAGTTTGAGCTGACGTCGGAGACGACTGAAGATGGCATGAACGTCGCGCTTGCCCGGCGAGTCTACGAACGAGGCAACGACTGTCAACGAAACCTCAACGATCGTGAAGCACGCGTGTTAATCCTCGATGCTTGGCGTGATTTTGAGAAGGAAAATGGTGATGAAGACTCGCTTGAAACTGTGCTCAAGAAGGTTCCGCGTCGTGTCAAGAAACGCCAGAAGATTGTCTCGGAAACCGGCGAAACCGAGGGCTGGGAAGAAATCTTCGACTACATTTTCCCCGAAGACGAAATGGCGAAACCTAATCTCAAACTCCTCGCAGCTGCCAAGAACTGGAAAAAGGTCAAAGAAGTTGAACCCGAAGAGCCTTCAACCTCAAACGACCAGCAGCCAGACGACGATCAAGGTGACGATGACGATTCAAGTTCTGCTTCATCCGAACCAGCCGACAAAGAAGGAGGCGACGACTAAACTTGTTCTAAGAATACAATAAACTTTCCCAATAAAAAATGTTTCGAAGCTAAGGCGAGGCAACTCTGAGCAATTAAAACTTTCAGCTATCTAATATATGGCATCGATGTGTCTTCTGTTTAACGAGCGGAAGCGAAATAAACTTGCGTGCAATCGAAGCCCTAGCAATGCTTAAAATAAAGCCAGCTGGTGAGCTCAAAATTTAAGGAGCGTCTCGTCAAGGGATTCGTGTAATTGGCATGTGTAAATAGGAAAAAAAAACTTCGAATTGAGAACGAAAGGATCGGAAGAGGGGCGAAAGTCTGCAGTGACACTAAAGCTCGAACCTGCCTAGTTTTGAGCTGTCGCCTTTCAGATTATTTGCATGTATTTAATTTCCATTAAACGCGTTTGGACTGCGACATTTTGCTGGTGGAAGCCGATAACAGTTTCCACCGTTGGACGAGCAGGATGTAAGTTGGCACAATGACAAGTGAATTAATTGGCATAACGAGTGTTGATCGTTAAAGGAAAAGGTCGATGTTCAAATGCAAAGCTTTGACTGCGTTCACTCTGCTAAGCTTGTTCGGGTTAATCTTCTTCGCAACGAGCTTGAGCCTCGTGTGGATTTACTACGATGAAATTGACAAATATCTCTGCGACAAATTCAAAAAGAAAACTGAATTCAGTAAGTTTAAAGTCGCGTGTTGTGACAGATTAATTGTATTAGGCGACATTTCAGAAGATTTGCATGTTTTTCTTGGGCTCTCGATCATCAATACGTTGGGATTCTTTGTTACATTCGTGCAGCTTCTTATTTCGAAGCCAACATCGAAGAAAATTCTGATTCCCGTGGTGCTCTTCACGATGACAACTTTCGCGATTCTAATCGCTTTGGACTTTTACCTCGAACTGCGAATGGCTCACAAGCCAAAGGATGAAGAGAAAATTAGTTTACCAGGAACTGCAGTGGAAAGATGTGAACGGTTTCGCTTTCCTCCCTCACTTGATGAAGTTACCGAGCCAGAGAACATGAAAGATAGCGGCACAAAGAAGAAGAAATCAAGACTTAAAGTTCGATATTTTCTAATTTATGGTAAGTTAACTCAACGATCGCAATGCTGACATCTTTCACAGCTTTCAAACTTGTAGTTTGCATGTGTGTGGTCACTGGCTTTGTCTACCTCGCCTTCAAGGATTACGAAGAATACCTGGAGGCTGAACGAAAATCAAACGAACCGCAAGAGATCATCATCAGCCACATTACTTAATATTATTACCTACAGTTATGATGAAAGCTTTCAAGTTGTAGCTAAGAGCTTTATTGGTTGCGTTATGCTGTAGACAGGCGAGTGAAGTGTTTTGAATTTCGTTTCCTGAGTCAAAAGGTGGTCAAAGCGACACGTGGGTGCACTGTTTGCTAGAGCTTTTCTCTGTATTTACTCATGAAAAATGCTCGGAGATCTCACTAGATTGACTCACGATGAAAGCTTCAATCACCTGCCTACAAATGCTTTTAACTTTGGAACTGAACTAATAAAAATTTCTCGATAAAGCGGCAGCGATTCTCGATGGTGGGCTCATTCCAATCTGAGTCAAAATAATAACAGAATTTTTCTCGCACCGCCACGTTTGATTTGTGAGACTATTTTAATTTATGTACCCGATGATTCGAGATAAGATTTTGTTTGATCAAGAGAGCGAATCGTGTTGGTATCTCAGAAATGAATATAAAGTTCGAGGAAGAATCGCTTAGCTCTTCAGTCGAGAACCGCAGAACGAGGATTGAGGATCGCGAGGCGCCAACGCTTATCAGTGACTAAAACAAACGAATTGTTTTTTTGATAAAACGTGACCAGTGAAAATAGTTGAACGATAAGGAATTTGGGGTGAAGTTGAAGCTTAAGTTGGAAGCTCAAGTGAAAGGTTCGCGATGAAAACGAACGAGAGCCAAACGATGTCGGACGAAGAGTTGGACAAGTCTTCCTGGGCGAGGTTCTGGCGTAATCGAGGGGTCAATCCGAATTTGTTAATGCTCAAAGTCACACTCTTCGTGATGCATGGAGGTAACGCATCATTTTTATTGACTAACTATTGCAACTTCGTTCCTCTGTAAACTTGAAATTTGTTTGAACAAGGTTTGTTGTCATTCAAGCGACTTCGTGTCTCCTCCCTTATCTGACTATTCACATGCAAAGCGTCGGCCTAACGGTGGAGGAGATTGCATTCATTTATCTCGCTCTACCTTTCACTACCTTTGTGGCGCCTCCAATCACAGGTAAATCTGCTCTCACAGTTCGCTTTCTGTTTGAAAGCTCTCACGCTTTTCCAGGCTTTCTCGTCGATAAGTTTGGAAAGTACAAGCCTGTCGTTATCATAACATTCCTGCTCAATGCGCTCTTCCATCACGCCCTGTTCATGATCCCACAACAGGAAATCCCTGGCATCATGCCGTCGTCTTATGTTATTCGACACCCTACGACTGGAAACGTTGAGGTAAAAGCTCGTGAGAGCTTTCAAACGATTGGACTAATTAAAAATCTTCTCAGGTCTGGTGGTCGCCTTGTCCATCGCGTGAATGTCCGGAAAGTGAAGAGATCAACATAGTTGTCGACTCTTGTCTTGATCATTGCATTCTCCTAGACCAGGATCCGAAAATAAATGCCGTCACGCAACAGAAGAAACTTCCTCCACGACTCTACAACAACATGGACGATCTCGACGACTTGAACTTCAAAGTCAGCAAAAAGAAGCAGTCGAAGGATAAAGATAAGCAAATCGAATCAACAACTCTTGTTCCGATTCGACGATCAACAGAATCTTATTCGAGGAACGGCAGCAACACATTCGCAAAGCTTGCAGAATTCATTGGGAACATCGAGGAGGAGAGTGAAGAGAGTTGGGTTGCTGGCAGTGGAGAAGCCGCTTTCTTCTTGCTCGACATGCACCCCGATCTTGGCGATGCGATTGAGCATTTGGGCATAGAGATCGAGGAAGAAGACGATTCAACTGCCACGGATTTCATTAAACGATTCGGAGAGAAACTTTTGTGGTCGATGGGAGTGAACGTTACAGAGTTGGAGGAGAAAGACTTGCGATGTGGTGGAATCGTCATGCGTCACAATATCACAATGACTGAAGAGAGGTTGAAGGAACTGGCCGAGGATTGCATGATTCAGAAGTGCGAGTTTCTCTCGGGCGGTCCTGATCTCTGCCCGCCTGACTACAACGAAAGCTCCGACAAGACTTTCTGGATATATTTCTTGCTCAGATTCTTTGGAACGATGATGCTGTCAGGGGGTGTAACGATGATGGATCCGATCGCTTTGATCTCAATCGAAAAGTACGGCGGTGACTTTGGTCGCGAGCGCCTCTTCTCAATGTTCGGCATGGCGATCTTCTCACCAATTACAGGTTTCATGATCGACTACTGCTCGGAGAAAATCGGATACACTGACTACTCAGCAGCATTTTATATGTACGACATTCTTCTCATAGTGAGCTCGATCACTGTTTATCTAATGCCACTTGGCGAGAAACTGCCAGCTGATAACGTTTTTAAGGATTTGTGGAATCTACTGAAAATGCCGCACGTGATTTGCTTCATTTGCTTCCTCTTCGTTCTTGGTAACTTCTGGGGGTTCATCGAAAGCTTTCTGTTTCTGTACCTGAAGGAACTTGGAGCTCCAAACTACCTTCTGGGTATCACGATTACCGTTGGAACTGTCTCAAGCATTCCTTTCCTTTACACAGCAGAAAAGATCACGAAAATCTTCGGCCACGTCAATCTTATTGTCATCGCTTTCTTCTCCCATGCGTGTCGATTAATGGGCTACTCGTTCATCGACAACTCTTGGTGGTGCTTTCCGTTCGAAGCAATGGAAGCGCTCTCGTGTCATCTTATGTGGGTGGCTGCAGCAACGTACTGCTCTATCCTCGCACCACGGAACCTTCTCGCTACTCTCATAGGCGTTCTTGGCATGGCTCACTTCTCATTGGGCCGAGGAAGTGGATCGTTCATGGGAGGGTTTCTCATTGGTGAGTCTATCTAAAGCTTTCGATTCCTTAACGATGTGGAATGTTTACAGGTGAAGTCGGTACGAGAGAAGCTTTCAGGCTCATGGGAATCGTTGCAATCACTGGCGGGTTTGCTTATAAATTGATGCACGTCTTGTGGCTGAAGAAATTCGATATGGTGAGTTGCCGAATTAGATTTGTAGACCGATAAAATAGATAAGAAGCTTTTCCGAGCTTTTATGCTTTTTGAAGCTTTTAATCTGAAGTGTCGAATTCTTATGAATATTTTAGATGGACGATGTTGATGCTGCTGAGAACGGAGAATCCGAAAAGTTCACACAACGACCGAAGATGGTTGACTCTTCAACAAGCACGTCTACCGAGCGTTTATCGGTGATGGTTAAGCACAATCAAGTTAGGAGCTTGACTTCGCTGTCGCGTGGCTCGCGAGTTGATATTGAGTCCTTGATTCGTCGTAGGAGTAGTTACACCATCGTTAGCACCACGAAAGGCGGTAGCGCCTCAAAGGTAGAAGCCACCAAAATCTCAATTAAAATGTTTACAAATACATTTTATCTAGATCGACTTGCTGAGATCAACACTGGAGATGAACCACGGCAAAAGCTCCAATCTTGTGAAGAATGTCGGCAAATCATCTGTCGATTCAATGACGAGCGATCAGTTTGGAAGTGGTTCGAAGTTGTACAAAACACCAAGCATCAGAAATATATCGCAATCAAGCTTCATGGACATTTTGGAGGTTTGTTAAGCATTGGATTTACTTATATTTTAAATAACTTTTAATTTTATAGAAGAATGATAGAAGCGATGTCATCTTGGAGGAAGATGTCGAACATGAAAGCGATGCAGCTGGATTGGAAAACGTAGTCGCATCAAATATCTGACTTAGTCTGTGATTATAGAGAATAAACGCAAAGTTTGATAGCATTTGGCAGACATTTTATTGGGCCATTCCATCGATTGATTTAAAAATTGCCAAACTCATCACTTGAAGTGCCGCTCATTCGACTCCATTGCATCACTTACGCAGCGATACTTTCAAATTGATGTCCCCAATCGGTTGCAGAAACAACTGATTGGGATTGAACTTAATCTCCTTTTGCTCTGAAGTCGTCAACGCAAAGTTGAACTTGGAGAGAAGAAGCGCCAATTGAAACGTTGTGTTCTGCTTTCCCATGCGGTGTCCGATGCAAATCCGTTGTCCTTCCCCGAACGGAAGGAAATACAAGCCATCGACATCGCTTCCACTTGGGCTGTTTAAAAATCTTTCTGGAACGAATTCGAGAGGATTTTCATAGATTTCTCCGTCACGATGCAAACCAAAGATTGGGATAAGCAGCTCAGTGTCTTTCTTAATGATCAAGTCGGAGTCTGCGACTTTGTAATCTTTCACGCATTTCCGATTCAACACCGGAAGGGGAGCATATTTCCGCAAAGTCTCATGCATGCAGGCCTGCAGATATTTCAGGCTTCTCACAGTTTCGTACATCTCAGCACCGTCGTCAGTAAGCCGGAAGAGACGATCCACCTCTGCTTGTGCCAATCGCTGCTTATCTTGGTTTTTGGCGAGCTCATGAAGACAATAAGACACGGTCGTTGAAGTGGTTTCAAAGCCTTCGATAAATCACGGCTCAGTTCAAGTGGCGACGAAGATAAGAATGCTACTCACCTCCCAAATAGAAGCCGAATGACTGGCCGCAGATATCGTTGTAAGATAACTTATTTATATCGCTCTTGTCTGTTTCAACCTCTTCGTCAGCAAATCCGACGTTCTTCAGTTGTATCAGGGTTTGCATCAGATCATTTCTTTGATAGTCATTGCTCTCTCTAAACAAGACGTTATCGCCGATGATCGATTTGAAGAATTTCTCGACTTCATCGCTCACAAACTTGAACTTGAACCACTCATTAATTTTCGGGAGGAAGAAAGATGTGAAGAACCGAAGGCCAGCGATGGTGTTAGGCTCGAATACTTTGACGCCCATCTGCCTCATGATATGGTTAGGGTTATTGATGGTTTCGACATCGAGTCCGAATGCAACTGCTGCGATGATGTTTGTATTTAGTCTCGCTACCAAGTCTCGCAGTTCGAAGACTTCTTGACCGTTTTCAATATTTTCAACGATATGTCTTTCCAGAATTCTTCCGTTGTTCGCAACAACAGGCAGCATTGCTTTGAGCTTTCCGGAAGTGAAGGCCGGAGTGAGTTTCGCACGGAGTTTTCTCCACTTTTGCCCGGCTTGAAAGAACAATTGTTCCGAGAGCGGATCGAACTGTCCGTTGGCGTGAACTCCGCGATCCGGGAAGAACGAAAAGTCTTTGAACATAATGTCGCGGATGATTTTCGGGTCGTTGATGAACAGAATCGGCCGGTAGGATAAGTAAGCGCCAAATATTCGGTGTTGCTTAGACTTGGAATATATTCTTTGCGCGAGGTCTGCGATCGATTCTTTGTGCAGAAAAACGCTTTTGAAATCGCCGAACACGACTGTTGGTCGACCTTGAGCTATTCCCTGCCTAGTCCAATGACTGAACAAGTGGCCATTCACCAAATACAGAAGATAGGCGATAAACGCCACCAACACCAACAGTAGCATCGAGAACAGTTGTCCGCTTGGCGATTGAATGAAAACTGAAATAAATCGCGTTTGATTCATATTTGATAAGACGTCAAGTACTAAAAAGCACGCGGCCCCAAAATCCGACGATACATCTACAAAGGTTATTCGGCTAAAGCGTAGTTTATATCACAAGCGAATTGACTTGCAGATTTTGGCAGTTGCCGGGAGCCAAATTTTATGCTAATGTCTCTAACTCGGGTAGTTTCTCACAAATTTAAAATGTTTGTCATGTCTAAAGCTCGTGAGATTTAACTGAAATTCTCAGACGTTTTCTTTCGATCTTATCGTCTGATACTTGAAGTATATATTAATCGATCATCCGAGTTTACGTTGATTGATACCGAGTATAAAAAGACGAGAAATTTTTCAATCACTTCTGGGTGAAGTGGCGCAACGATGGCAGTTATTGTTCTTCTTGTGAACTCTTTGGTCATTTTGCTGTTGCTCGCTAATTACTTCTACAAGAAGACTTTTGAGTTTTGGAAGTCGCGAGGAGTTCCGTTTGTCGAGCCATGGTTGTTTCATGGGAATACCGCTGGGCTTGGCACAAAGTTCCACACTTTCTCAATCATTAAGAGAGCTTACGAGCAGCTCAAAGACAAAGGACCAATAGGAGGAATTTACATTTCGTTTCGACCCGCAGCAATCATCACCGATTTGAATTTAGTGAAAAATATTCTAGTGAAAGACTTTGTTCACTTCCCAAATCGCGGGATCTACTACAATGCAGAAAGCACGATCCCATCAGTGAACACATATCGAACATCGAGAACGATCAGTGGAAGAATATTCGATCAGAAGCTGACGCCGATTTTCACGAGCGGAAAGCTTAAAGTTATGTTTGATTCTATTCTCGACATCTCCGACTCCTTTCATGACGACCATCGAGCGAGAATCGACTGATGGCAAAAGCTTGGAGATTAAAGATATTTTCGCTCGTTTCACTTGCGACGTAATAGGCAATGTAGCGTTCGGTGTGGATTGCAAAAGCCTGAAAGACAAAACAGCTAAGTTCTATGAGATGGCAGTGGCGCAACGATGGCAGTTATTGTTTTTCTTGTGAACTCTTTGGTCATTTTGCTGTTGCTCGCTTGTTACTTCTACCAGAAGACTTTTGAGTTTTGGAAGTCGCGAGGAGTTCCGTTTGTCGAGCCAAGGTTGTTTTATGGGAATACCGCTGGGCTTGGCACAAAGTTCCACACTTTCTCAATCATTAAGAGAGCTTACGAGCAGCTCAAAGACAAAGGACCAATAGGAGGAATTTACATTTCGTTTCGACCCGCAGCAATCATCACCGATTTGAATTTAGTGAAAAATATTCTAGTGAAAGACTTTGTTCACTTCCCAAATCGCGGGATCTACTACAATGCAAAGCACGATCCCATCAGTGAACACATATCGAACATCGAGAACGATCAGTGGAAGAATATTCGATCGAAGCTGACGCCGATTTTCACGAGCGGAAAGCTTAAAGTTATGTTTGATTCTATTCTCGACATCTCCGACTCCTTCATGACGACCATCGAGCGAGAATCGACTGATGGCAAAAGCTTGGAGATTAAAGATATTTTCGCTCGTTTCACTTGCGACGTGATAGGCAATGTAGCGTTCGGTGTGGATTGCAAAAGTCTGAAAGACAAAACAGCTAAGTTCTATGAGATGGCAGTGAGGTCAATGGATTCATTTGATTTCGTTCAGAGACTCGTCCTGATGGCTCACAAGAACTTAGCCAGAGCTTTACACATGAAGCTTACGCCCGATGATGTTTCTGTGTTCTACAAGCGAATCGTGGAATCGATTGTTGACTACAGACTTCGCAGCGATTCCGCTGCTCGGGCTGATTTGATGAACGTTTTGATTGGCTTGATGAAGAGCGAGAACTTATCGCTAGAACAAGTCACAGCTCAGGCTTTCTTCTACTTTATAGCTGGTTACGAAACAACATCGACAGCAATGACGTTCTGCATCTTTGAGCTTTCTCAAAACCAAGAACTCCAAGAAAAGGCGAGACGACACGTCATCGAAGCTTTAAGTAAAACTCATGGCGAGTTTACATTCGAAACTATTAATGAACTTGGCTACGTTGAGCAAGTTCTCAACGAAACTTTGAGAAAGTGGCCTCCATCTGTCACTGTTCAACGGGAAGCCTTGAGCAATTACAACGTCCCGAACTCCAAGGTTGTGATTGAAAAGGGCTGCGCAGTCGTCGTGCCAGTTTACGGGATCCACCATGACGCGACGATATATCCTGACCCGGAAAGGTTCGATCCATCAAGGTTCGATCCGGAGGAAGTTGAGAAGCGACACCCATTCGCCTTTCTGCCTTTCGGAAATGGTCCACGAGGCTGCCCAGGGATCAGATTCGCCATGCTCGAGATGAAAATCTGCCTCGCGAAGCTTTTAATTTCCTATCAGTTTTCTTTGGATTACGAGCAAACTCTGCTCCCGATCAAAATCTCGCCATCTAAGTTTATGATGAGTCCGGACAAAGGCGTGTTTGTAAAGTTTGATAAACTGTAGAGAATATTGATAGATTCAGAAGAAATAAAATAAAACTTAACTGTCGGATCAATTTTAAATCTAAAATTCGCTTTAAAAATCTTTTTTTGATGAGATTTTGTGTTTTAATTAAAAGCTGATCAAATGTCGCATTCTTCGTAAGAAAATTATCGAGCTATCAACGAACTAATAAACGCAAAATATATTTCAGAAGAGGCGGAAACCCTGGGCGTCGGTTCTTCAACAAATTCACGAATCAAAATGTTCTCCGCCCGGCGACTTCGTTGCTGTCGATTAACTCCTGCGACTTCAATCCAGCAAACTTCTCAACATCTACGCCAGTTCCATCTGAATGGGACTTGAATGAGTCTCCAAGCAAACCATCGCTGGTCGCCGATCCAGATGAAATCAAGCAAGAATCAATAAGCAAGCCGCCGCTCTTCGATTTCAGTTCAAGAAATCCTTTCGAATTGCAAGCTCAGGACTTCAATGATGATGAAGAATCAGACGATGAAGCTCTATCGATCAAGTATGTTCCTTTAGATCTTCAATCAGAATGTGAAGAAGGATCAGACAACAAAGATGAGGACAAAACAATAATCGAGGAAAAACTTTCAAACGATTCGGATAGAACACAGATCGATGAAATCCAACAAACTAGAGAGACTATTGACAACAATACGATGAAAAGCTTGCCTGAAGACGAAGATGCAGAGTCTTGGCTCAGCTATTTCGATTGCCTTGCCGTTGACGACATTCTGTTTCTCACTGGAATGAACAGAGATCCAAACTTTCAGCTGCCCGTCCAAATCGTTCCGCTGGATTGTGCAACTATAATTTACATCTCCGAAGTTTTCTCTCCGGTTCACTTCTGGTTCCACAACGGCTGTGAAGTGGAATCTATGATGGAGGAGCTCACGCAATCGTACCAGAAGTTAGGCGATCAGGAGCTCATCTTCAGCGAGGGCAACCTGAAACCGGGATTACTTGTCGCTTGCTATCTTGCCCTGTTCCAGACCTGGAACCGGGCGAAAGTCATAAAACCACCGAACAAGGATCTCAAGGTTCGTCTGCTATTTATTGACTTTGGAACGGTCGGCTATGTCCACATGAAGAACATCAAATATTTGAACACGAGCTTCCTAAATTATCCACGCTTCTCTCACTACGGCCGCCTCCACAACTTGAAACCGCCGAAAGGCGAGTTGGCCTTCACGGAACGACAAGTCAACACTTTCTTGCGGCAGATCGCAAACAAGCCGTTGTCGGCGAAGGTCATCAAGATGTTCCCAGAAGAGGAAAATGTTTTTGAGCTTGATCTTCACTTTGGGGACGAATTAACGAATCTCCGTGACTATCTTATCGGCAATTCTCTCGCGGAGCCTTTCGAGCTGCAACCAAAATCAACGTATCCGATGTGCTACTTCTTCCCAACATTCGCCATGCTCGAAAGCGAATATCCAACTTTCCACGAGAAGACATTCATGCTAGTTGAAAACATTCACTTCGATGTCCTGGTCGAATTCAACTTTTTCAACAACTTGTCGATTGACGACTTTGGAAAAAGTCCGACGCTGCTGTCGATGATGGGACAGAAGAAGTTCAAAAGCGTGAGAGAATATTACTTTGCCACGAAGTAAATTCTGGTTAATACTTCATGAAAACATGTTAGATCTCATGTGCAACTCCATTCGACTTTCTGGTGATACAATAAAAATTTGACTTATAAGGAAAACATCGAGCTAACGCGTCAGATGCAAGCGAATCAGCTTTTGGATGCGATTAACCAGTTTGATTCCTCAAATTGCTCCCTAAATTATTCAGTCCACTTGGCATCTCGCTGTCGAGCGCGTCTCACTTGCACGTGAGCGTGATTGTCTAACACAATAAGTGCTGAACAGCCTGCGACTTTCAGCAGCTGTCGTAATGTATCAATCAGAACCAATATTATATTATTAGCCACGACACGGAAAGTGCGCAATTGACTAATTTTTGATGCAAACAAAACGCAGCGTTATGAACTGGCAAGAGTGAAATTTGTTTGGCATTAAGTTGATTACAAGAAGCGTGAAGATCATTTTGATAGGAGACTGAGGTCAATGGTACGATCAACGAGAAATGGAAGACCACAATTCAAATGACAATGGCAGCAGCTTTCGTTTGGTGGGCTTATCAGTAAGTTTAATACTTTAACTCGATTGGTAAGTCGGAAAGCGTTTGAAAGCTCAAGTGGCTGCAAGATAATTTTGCTTTGATTGGTTAGATTCGTCGGCGCCGGCTGACCAGGAAGTGAAAATTGAAAAACCTAAAGGTTTTAATCTTGAACAGAAGATTTTCATGCGAAAGTTTAATTGAATAAATTTTGTAAAGCTCCATGAGTGTAAATGATTATCTAATCTTTTCAAACATGAACTGCTCGTTTCCGGCGAGAAGGTTGAGCAATGTCGCGTTGTCCGATCGCAGAGCTTCGATTTCTTGGCATGGGAAATTCTTGAAGTTTTTCTGAATGTAGTCACAGTTGCGCTTGAATTTTTTCTTGAGTGCTTTGACTGAAGTAAATTGCATCTTGTTGAACTCGAAAGACTCGTCGACGACCGGAAAATCCTGAAAATATCGAAAGTGAATTTGTTGAAACTTCATTAGAATTGAAGCTTTCTTACGTGTTTATTCCAATCCTTTTCACAAGCAATGCAAGAGCACTTGAAACGATAATGTTCGAGGCAAAACTCTTGTCGTTGTTCAGTCGGCAAATGAGATATTTGTCTGTGGAGAGACAGAGATATAAGAACATTCATCTAGTTAAAACAAAGAATAATTTACTTACTCATAAAGAGAGAAGATTTGTTCTCCTTTTTTGATTGGAATTGCAACGTAAAAGGCTAATTTGTTATCCACTACCATTTGCATCACGTTGGGGCTGCACGAATGATTGAAGAACGAAGCGAAGAGACAGACGGACCAGCCGAAGTCGAATCCTTCTCGGCTTGACTTCTCATAAATGCCACCGTCATCGCTTTGTTCCCAGAAGTTCATAATACCAGCGCTGATTCCGTTATTCACCCGACGGACAACGCTTGATATGAAATCGGCGACAATCTTTCTTTCACGCTCAACAGTCCAACGATCCAATATGGGATGATCTCTGTAAGCCTTTGGATCGACTTCATATTCAGCCAACGAGTTGAACGCCAATAGCTGTTTGTATCTGAAGTTCTTGTCGCTGGAATCACTCAAGTCTAGATCGACGACGGTCTTGCTACGTAAGTCAGCGTTGTTCGTAAGAGATTCCAATTTCTTGAGATCACCTCCAACAATATCAATTGCTTCGAGCACGATTCGAGGGATAATTGAGAACTCTTCGTCGGCCCCACACATAAATTTGTCTTTGCCATAATCGAGACACTCCTGAGAGCAGAACATTGCGTTGGCACAGGAGTCATGCGGAATCAGAGATAGTTTGTTCGACTCAAAGCAGTTGGCACAGCGAATGAATGTGCCGCCTTTTTTCAAAGCTTTGAACGGACTTTCCTCGAGCGCTATGAAATCACCGGGCTTGAGATCTTGATTCGTTACGACATGTCTGCCGTATTTCTTGTTCGTCCTTAGCTCCAGACACTCGGCGACGTTCGGATATTTCTCATGAGGAGGATAGCTCAGTTTAAAATAGTTCTTAGGATTATCGCCTGGTCGTTGCTGGTTTAGTGCTTGACACTTTTGCTCGCGCTGATCGAGTCGGCTGAGCTTATCGATCGGGTATCCAGCGTCACGAGCCAACTGAATGTTCGCCACGCATTTTTCAAATTCTCTGATCTCAAAGTAAACTGCTGACCGATTTCCGTAAGCCAAAGCTAAATTCTCAGATCCGATTTCAGCGAAGCACAAACTTTTATTATAAAACTCAAGCGCCTCACTGAACTTCTTCATCTTGTAACAATCAGTTCCGAAATCACGATATTCCTTGGCACGGAAATCGTCTTTAGGCTTGTGAGTGTGGTACATCTTGAATCTGCGTTTTCACTATTTCAGGGTGAAATAGTTTAAAAGTTTTGACGTCAAAGTTACAATTGAAAGAAAAAAAGTCTTAGAAAAGTCTTACAAAAAAATCTTAACCGCGATTTCTAATGATTTTGTGAGCGTTATAGATTATTTTGTATTTGTATCGATGAAAATATTTTTCTTTTAGCGAATTTCATAAGCGCACGAAATAAAATGGAATAAAACTGAACTGTCTCACGTTTCACGGTCAGTGCGAATCAACAAGTTGAAGTGAACTACTGGAGACTTTAGCACAAAGAATAATAAATTACAGTGAACGTTCTAAAAGATTTCCAGGTATTAATGTAAAGGTAAAACGATTTCAATGGTTTTTATTCTCTTTTTTGGATTTTTACATTTTAAAGAAATATATCTACTAACGTTCAGCTCATGCCGGATTTCTTTCTTTCGCCCTATTTATCAAACGAAATATTTACAATTGGACTTATCTAAGAATTTCAAACAAAAAACATTCATTTCGTTTTGTTATGAGAGCTTTGCACGTGAATCATCAATTCGACGCGAGGCGATTTATGATTATCTGAGCAATTTGTTTTCTTCTGTTTCGTTAGAGATGTTTCCGAGTCGGATGTACAACGGTGAACTGCCGTATGGCTATTACATGGAGTTAAGAGACACCAGAATAGTTGACGAGAACGAAATCGATTTCAAGGTTGCGCCACAGCAAGAGCGGAAGGAAGAAAATGTTTTGCTGATCAAATCAAATTCGTGGAGTAATTCAACGATGAAGTTTATCCCGGTGTCGATAATCGAACGATTCCCCAACCTTACTTGGCTTGAGCTCAAATACGTTCAGCTAGAAGTTCTACCAATCAACACATTCTGTAACTTGAAACGTCTTGAGGAATTGGCTTTCTCCCATAACAATTTGCAGTCAATCCCCGCTGGCGCCTTTGCAAACTGCGATAAACTCACGTTGCTTAATTTCAACTCCAATCAACTCACTGACATTGACGAAACAACTTTCGATGGGCTCGAGAATCTTTCGTTCTTGTCCCTAGCCAACAACAAGATTCAAAAGTTGACAGCAAGAACATTTAAATCGCTGTCGAGACTAGAATATCTCAGATTAGAAAACAATGAACTCAGTGACCTTCCGGCCAATTTGTTCGTTCATCTAACACACGAAATATACAGCATAAACTTAAGCGATAACAATATCGAAGAACTTCACAAGGACATTTTAAAACCGTTGACGAAGCTTCAGATGCTGATTTTAAACAAGAACAAACTTTCATCGATCCATCCGGAACTATTCGATTGCAATCAAGCGCTCAGTACGCTTGAACTTAAGAACAACTTAATTGAGGAAATTCATTCCGAAACCTTTTCAAAGCTTTCGTCACTCAGTTCGCTTGTACTTAGCAACAATCTGATCAAGAAAATTGACTCCAGAGCTTTCTCAAAGCTTTCGTCGCTCTACGACATCAAGCTACGGTACAACAAATTGAGCGAAGTCGACGGTGAATTGTTCAAAAATTGTTCAAACTTAACCGAGATTTCTCTTCGAGGAAATGAAATAAGTAAACTACAACCCGAGACCTTTGCAGCGCAAACGAATTTGCGAGTCCTAAATTTATCGGAAAATCGACTGACAGAAATTGACAGTGAGACTTTCAAGAACAACGAGAATCTGTGGAGTTTGTGGTTAAACGACAACGAAATCAAAAACATTCATCAGGATACCTTCAAGAATCTAAAAAGTCTTCAAGTCCTTCGTCTTGACAACAACAGAATTGAAAAGTTTGAGGTTGAAAGCTTCAAATGTT
This sequence comes from Smittia sp. YW1114-2, assembly GCA_033064975.1. Classification (NCBI taxonomy): domain Eukaryota; kingdom Metazoa; phylum Arthropoda; class Insecta; order Diptera; family Chironomidae; genus Smittia; species Smittia sp. YW1114-2. The sequence continues at coordinate 4,982,905 of CP093834.1, read as the reverse complement.
GCAATCTCTTAGCGCTCGGTTGTGCAGGAAATCCTAGCGAAAGTTCAATCGACAAAATGTTTCTGAAGGAATTCAAGAGATTGAGATGTTATGGAACCAACCTAGGAGGTTTTGCCAATGATCCTGATGACGATTATGTTCCGAAGAAGCAAGAGACGACTGTAACTGTAAAAGAACCTGCTGAAGAGTCCGATGATGAACCGATGCCGGATTTCATTTTGTCACTCTTTGACTAACAATAAAGGAATTAAAAAGCAGATAGTGAATGAATATTTTTAGCCTTACAATTCGAGCAATACAAATTGTAACGTCACAGCCAAAAGCTGTGTTAAGCTAATTTCGCGTTCACTCTTCTGAAAATTGCAAACGTTGATGGTGGAAGATGATTTTATTCGTTTAGATAAACACGGCGAACTTTCAATTTAAGTTTACCTCAAAAGCTTCCCGTTGTTTCAGAATTTCATTCAGTTTAAGAAAGCGGTAAAGTTTAAAGCTTAGTTCAACGAAGCTTCAGGCCAAGTGTTTTCCGCGAGAACTTCAAAATTGAAACATGCTTACAATTTCCTGGATCTATTTCGTTTATTTGTGGAACTATAAACGATATAAAAACTTTTTAACCGTCCAGGATCACGTCATGTATTTTCGTCAAGTGCTGTTTCATCTTGGCCTTCGATGGAATTCGAACTCCACAAATCTTGCAAACTTCGCTGTTAGCATCTTTGTTCTTGTCAAGATTCTTGTTAAGCATATTTAAGCTCTGTTGATGCTTTAATCTCGAGTGCTTCAAGGTTTTCTCTCCACTGTGGACTCGAAGATGTCTGAAATTTTATTCGTTTAGATGATCGCAAAAAACCTTCAATAAAAATTTACCTTAAAAGCTTCCCATTGCTGATGAACTTCATTGAGCAGCCTGCAATCGAGCAGACGAATTCCTTTTTGTCTTCATGCATCAGCATGTGCATGTCGAATGATGATCTATAAGCAAAAGTCGCTCCACATCTGAAAAATCAAAATATTCATGTAATGCTATCAAAAAAATTGAAACGCTAACTTACTGTCCACAAAGTAACGACCGCGGCAGCGTGTGTTTGGTGTAGTGTTGCTTGAGAGATGATCGATCTTCGCAAGTCTTAAAGCAGATTGGACAATCCACTTCGCCTTCGTTACGATCGTGATCGGTCGCCAGGTGCATTTGAAGGCAAAGATCGGTCTTGAACTTTTCTGAGCATTCTTTACAGTTGAAATCAATCTCGTCTTTCGTCTCGTCTTTTATTTCGTCGTTTGGAATTTCTTTTGCCGAGGTTCGAAGTCGCTTAGATTGATGCATTTCGCTCCAATCGTCATCGTCGTCACTTTCAACAGCGTTTGACAGTTCAGATTCATCGTCTATAGATTCGTCCGGCTCTTCTTTTATGTAGATTTCTTCGGGTTGAGCTCGCTTCAGCATCCCAGCCAATCTCACTTGAACTTTTCGTGACTGATCCTGGAGATAGTCGAACCTCTCGACAACAGTGTAACATTGATTGCAAAGAACGCCTTCGGATTTATTCTTCCGGGACAAGCTGATGTCGCCGATGGATTCTAAAATGAGAAGAAGCTATAGAAATCACTGAGGGTCTCGTTGGCATCATCGAAACTCACCCAAAAGTTCCTTCAAAGGCGTTTGAGTTGTTTCGGTTTTACAACTGAGTGGAATGCGACAGGAGCCAAGTTCAGAGTTACATGTGAAACAGTTCTGAGGCTGTAGAAACAAGAAGAGAGGTTGGTTTAGACTTGTTTTAAACTCCAAAGCTTAAGTTTAAAGTAGAAAAGTTTTAAAACCTCAAAGTTAAAGTTATAAGTAAGTCTAAACTTTTCTGGAGCAAATAAGCTTGCAATCGTCGTTTTAGGAACTTTAGCTGGCGGTGGTAAGATTTCGCTTTCAACTTCAGCAACTTCAGTCCCGTCTGAAACTTTATCGATATCAATTCCATGTTGCTTCGTAAGGTGAGCTTTCAGCGAAGTGGTTGCTCCTTTCACACATTTGATAACACTTCCGCATCGATTACATTTTCCAGAAGTTTCGTTGTTGATTTTTTGCTTCGTCGCATATTTCCAAACATTACTGCGAGATGAAGCTGTAAATCAATTATATATTGTGTTAGAAGACTACACTGCGCGTCACTGAATATTTCTAACCCATTTTGCGTTGAAAAACCACAGAAAAATTCTATTTTGTTTAAATATTTGTTGGAAATTTCTGATCTTCATCCAATGGATTTCGATTCGACTTTTTTCGACTTTCCTGGATCGACTTTTATCAATTTTCGAAAAACAGTCGATTAATCGAAAAACCCTGAATATAAAAAACGTCTCGAAACCTGGCCGCTCAAACAAATAAAGCTAATTCTTTTATAGCCATATCAATTTGAAGGTTCACGAAACGATTGATCCCGGAAGGATTATAATGCGAGCAATCGTACTATCTGTGGGTGAGAGCATCACTGAGGCACTGACACTGCCTCACTGGTCTCTTAGCTGGAGGGCTGCCTTAATGGCAGTCTAAACCAGCGTTCTGATAATCTATCTATCTACGAAACGATTTCTGAACAGCTCAGCTGTTCTTTTTCCTATTTCCGAAGCTTCCTCTCTCACCATTGTTTTCATGTTGGACGAATTAGCAGAAATCTTCTCGTTATGTTGAGCAGCTGCAGCTTGAAATAAATTCTTTAGGCCTGGAGTATCGAAAACGCTGAACGGGATTGAACTGTTTGCAGAAAGATCGAGACCAAGAGCTTTGACGGCGGATTTGGACGGAACACAATCTTTGATGCTTTTTTGGTTCTTGTCAATATTCTGCTGCTTCAACTCTCGCTTTTCTTGACACTTCTGCCACTCATCGACATGATGCTTCTTCAAATGAAACGTCAGGCTGGAGTATTCTTTCTACAAATTGAGTTGCATTGAATTTCATTGGAAACTCATTCAATCTGGTTCAAGATCTCTTACCGAAACTGATTTATTGCATTCGCCTATAATGCACTTCATCTTTCGATTGTCTTGCTTATCGATCTCAAAACAAGCGTAAAGCGGACTCTCGTTCTTTCGTTTAGACATTTTCTCGATTAAGAATTTCCAGCAGTCTTAATTTTTGAATGTTTTCGCTCGATTTCTGCTTCAGCACGCTTGATTTCAGGTTCCGATAGCGGTTGAGGTGAACAACTTTCAGACTTTAGCAATTTTCAAAACTCTGAAACTGAATCTGAAGCTGAAATGACAAATTTTGGAATCTCAGAAGCTGAAGCTAAAGTTGAAGTCTGAAACTAAAGGGTGGAATCTGAGTTGAACCTCTGTTTATGAAGCTTATCCTGTTCCTCGCTGTCGTATTCGCTTCCCTCTCGCCAAAGTTCCTCGAGTTGGCACCTTTGTGAATCCAACTAGATAGCTCAAAAACAAAACTGGGAGCATATCTGCAGTCACAGCAGCAGAGGCAACGAAGATCGTGCTAAAAAGTTCATAAAGAGCAACGCAATTCCAGTTGAAACTATTTTGTTCGGGATCGAGTGGTAACCAGGATGAACACCTTTGATTTAAACTTGTTTTCGGGATAAAATTCCATTTGAATCAAACACGTCTTCTCCAACAAGTGAGAAAGAGAATTAGTGATAAAGAAATCAGAGACGAAAGCTCGTCGAGCTTTTCAAAGTTTTGTTCCACAAGTGAAAGCTTCGAATTATTCGTGAACTCCAAAAGAAATTAGACTTTGAATTGGTAACGAAAGAGGCGTTTATTCATTTCATGGAGCTCCACAGAATGAAGGAGACAAGTTGTTTCAGACCACGAACAGCCCTAGCTCTGTCGCAATGTCTCAGGAGTGCGAGGAATCGAAACTTTACTAATTTCAACGGCCACGAAAAATTTGGACGAAAGCAAAAGTTGCGAATTGTTTTGAAAATACGAAAATTGATTAAATCGGAAAATAAACTCTTTCAACGAAATGGCATCAAATGGGAGGCCGTTGATTAAGATCATCTTCCAAAACTTCTTCAACTCGTTTCGTCCGCGGCAATGGAAAGGAAATCTAAAGGGTGAAGATTACTTTGGAAATAAATTCTACGAGATTCCGGCTGGCGGAGGCAAAAGCAAAACGTCGCGGTGGTTTGAGCCTCCAGAGAAAGAGAACCATGAACAGGAGATGGCAGCGGAATGGGAGTCATGGCTGCGTGGTAGAAGGTAGTGTGTTCGAGATACTTCTGATTTGCTTGAAGATCCACGATCCAATGATTTTTAGGAAGGAGCCACCGACTGACGAAGAGCTTAAGAAAAACCTCGCGATCATGCAGATGAAGAAGAGAAACGGTGCGCTTTTGGAAGCACAAAATATGAAACCGCAGGATCACGCTGCTCTCAAAAAGGACGATACTGGTGAACGCGCTGCTTTCCCTCGCTACGAAGAGTACGAAGTTACACCAGGAAAGCCAAAGAACTCGAAGGATTGATTGCTGGAAAATCTCGCGTTGATTGTTAGCTAAATAAATTAGATTTAAACTATGAATTTTACTGAAAGTGAAACGAGATTTTTACAATCCTATAGGACACAACAATGACAATTTGAAATTGATAGTTTGCAGAGGAACAACGAATCTTCCTGGCAATAAGCGTTCGCTGAACAATCTCACAAACAGCGAGACTTGAACAAGTGAGCAGATTTGATGCTGTTGTATTGAACGTCATGGCCATCATAGCACGAGAGAATGAAGTTCATTCAATGAACTTAGTTTTATTGATTGCTGGAGCATTCACCTCGCGCCTCTCTACCTAAATGGCATTGCTAGTTTGTAAAAGCGTAATAGAAAATCATTAAACGGAATGACTCAAGGTTCCCACAAGTCTTCTTCACAGCAACTGCTCGCGGTAAGATGAAACGAAGAAGAGTTCAAGATTGAAATAATGACAACTTTGTAAAGCTCTACAAAGCTTTTTGATGTGCTTTATTTCAAAAATATGTCATTGAATTAAGTTCATTCACTTGATGATTCCGACGACCAAGATCCTAGAACTCTTCGGATTGCATTTGCACTGCCGAAGACGTCGGCACATTGAGCTCGAACGTCAGCTGTGAGTTTGACGTTGCTTTTGTATAGATTGTTCAGGCAACCGCAGTTGTGCAAGCGAGCGAGCTGCAAGTTTTGAAGATTTACAAACACTGAGTGAGAGATGCTGACAAGGTGAGAGCCGCGGAAGTCGATTTCTTCGAGTGTTTCCATTTGATTGCGGAAGAGTCCGGGGCCGATCTGGCTGATTTTGTTAGGACCCCTTGCCGAAAAAATTCGCAGCGCTCGAGCGTTGATAAGCAAGTCGCTGTGGAGATTCTCGAGGTGGATGATCGCATCAAGGAACAAATATTTAAGTTTCGGAAGATCCCAGAAAGTGTCCCTGGGCAAAACTCTCGTGTTGCTGAGGTTCCTAGCGTAGAAGCTTGTGAGGTGAGTGAAGTCGTAGAAATGGCTTCGCTTAAAGCTCGGGTAGTTGGGGACATCGACCAAAGCTAGTTCACTGTAGTTGCTGAACCAAACCTTGAGGTTGCTCAAGCAAAGCTTCCATCGACAGATGCATGAAGACAACTGTCGTAAGATCATCGTTCCTCTTGCCCTCCAAATGATTTCCACTTAGCCGGTCCACGAAATAATCCGTTCGGGTCGTCGAAATGTTTCCCACGCAGATGTATTCCACCACTGGAATCAACGATGACTTGTAGTCACAGAAAAGTTCAGCTGCGTTGGTTCCCAGAGCCAGCAAGCTCAAAAGTGGCAACAGAATGAAACTAAATTAAATAGCAAACAAAGTTTAGCTCAGTCTCACGTTAACTCTTATTATTCACTCACCCCATTCTAAGGCGGTCAGTCGAATGATTGCGATCGAGACAAAGTTGAGCCTTTTATTCAACGGCAGTCAAAGTCCCCCGATTGTCAGCGAATTTCATTCAGTTATATCAGACTTGAACAAGTGAGCAGATTTGATGCTGTTGTATTGAACGTCATAGCCATCATAGCACGAGAGAATGAAGTTCATTCAATGAACTTAGTTTTATTGATTGCTGGAGCATTCACCTCGCGCCTCTCTACCTAAATGGCATTGCTAGTTTGTAAAAGCGTAATAGAAAATCATTAAACGGAATGACTCAAGGTTCCCACAAGTCTTCTTCACAGCAACTGCTTGCGGTAAGATGAAACGAAGAAGAGTTCAAGATTGAAATATTGACAACTTTGTAAAGCTTTACAAAGCTTTTTGATGTGCTTTATTTCAAAAATATGTCATTGAATTAAGTTCATTCACTTGACGATTCCGACGACCAAGATCCCAGAACTCTTCGGATTGCATTTGCACTGCCGAAGACGTCGGCACATTGAGCTCGAACGTCAGCTGTGAGTTTGACGTTGCTTTTGTATAGATTGTTCAGGCAACCGCAGTTGTGCAAGCGAGCGAGCTGCAAGTTTTGAAGATTTACAAACACTGAGTGAGAGATGCTGACAAGGTGAGAGCCGCGGAAGTCGATTTCTTCGAGTGTTTCCATTTGATTGCGGAAGAGTCCGGGGCCGATCTGGCTGATTTTGTTAGGACCCCTTGCCGAGAAAATTCGCAGCGCTCGAGCGTTGATCAGCAAGTCGCTGTGGAGATTCTCGAGGTGGATGATCGCATCAAGGAACAAATATTTAAGTTTCGGAAGATCCCAAAAAGTGTCCCTGGGCAAAACTCTCGTGTTGCTGAGGTTCCTAGCGTAGAAGCTTGTGAGGTGAGTGAAGTCGTAGAAATGGCTTCGCTTAAAGCTCGGGTAGTTGGGGACATCGACCAAAGCTAGTTCACTGTAGTTGCTGAACCAAACCTTGAGGTTGCCTGGCAAAGCTTCCATCGACAGATGCATGAAGACAACTGTCGTAAGATCATCGTTCCTCTTGCCCTCCAAATGATTTCCACTTAGCCGGTCCACGAAATAATCCGTTCGGGTCGTCGAAATGTTTCCCACGCAGATGTATTCCACCACTGGAATCAACGATGACTTGTAGTCACAGAAAAGTTCAGCTGCGTTGGTTCCCAGAGCCAGCAAGCTCAAAAGTGGCAACAGAATGAAACTAAATTAAATAGCAAACAAAATTTAGCTCAGTCTCACGTTAACTCTTATTATTCACTCACCCCATTCTAAGGCGGTCAGTCGAATGATTGCGATCGAGACAAAGTTGAGCCTTTTATTCAACGGCAGTCAAAGTCCCCCGATTGTCAGCGAATTTCATTCAGTTATCAATTAGAAGAGCAACGAATCTTTTCTAGGCTGATTGAGATTGTTCACTCAAAGCATAGACTACAAATTAGCGCGAAACAATTGAATAGAAATCAAGACAAAGTGATCCATCTTTCGACTATTTTCACATTCGACAAAGTTCACGTTGCCAATGCTCAATCTTAATGAGTTCTTTATGAACGGGTGGTAAGCTCCCAGTGCACCAGTTAATTGAAAGTTGTAGCCGAAGCTAAAAGCTCAAAGATTGTAAACGAGAAACAGGAGACAGAATGTAACAAAACATTTTTAGGTAGAATTCAGATTTGCACAGATTTTATTTCTTAATTTGTGTCATGCAAATAGCAAGAAGGCTCTCCAAGCACACAAAGTCATCTTTCAAATTATTTCTCAAAGTTGTGCTTGAAAATATGTTGTCGCGCTACAGAGTAACATCCTGACATTGCTTACAAACGACGTCGGTTATCATTTCTTTGTAGTAAACTCCATTGAGGCAGCCAGAATTTTCAAAGAATCCAGAGAAGATAATTTGGAGATTGACGAAGACCGAGTGGCCGATACGAACCAGCTGCGTGTCTCTGAAATCTGCAACTGTCAATGTGTCCGCTTGATTGCGGAAGAATCCTGGGTTGATCTGATTAACCTTGTTGGGGCCTCGGGCAGAGAAAACAGTCAGTAAACGAAGATTCATCAACAAGTCTTCGTGGAGATTTTCCAGGTTCGGATTGAAGTCAAGAAACAACGAATCAAGTTTCGTCAAATCGAAGAAAGTATCACGAGGAAGTTTGTTGATCGAAGTCATGTTTGAAGCTGCGAAATAGGTCAGATAAGTGAAATCGTAGAAGTCGCTTCGTTGAAAGCTTCCGAGCTTGTCGATGTTCACAATGTTCAATTGCGCGTAGTCTTTGAAGTAGGTTTTCAAGTTTCTAGGAAGAATTTCCATCGACTGATCTTTGAACACGATCGCGGTCACGTTGTCATTCTCTAAGCCATCGACATGAGATCCGGTAACTGCATCTATGAGATAGTCGGCTTTTGCTGTTGTCATGTCGCCAGTGCAAACATATTCGGGTCCATCGTAGCTGTACACAATCTTATATTGACAAGTCAGCTGAGTGGAGCTGGCAGCTGCCAGGCTCAATGCCAAAACCAGAAATTGGTTAGCTCTGTAAACGGATAAGTCAGAAACTAAAAACGAAGACGAACTCAACTCACTTCATCTTAGTTGCAGATAGAAGAAACGACTGAAGTGATTTCCCAATTCTATCTGCTCATATTTTCACTCTCAGTGTGACGATGCGATGAGCTCAGAGTTTTTCAAATAAAACTGAACAATTGCACATTCTGATCTCACACAAGCTGCAACAAAATTCTGTCAAGTGAACAAAATTTGTTTATTTTCTTATCAGCTCTGTGATGTCAATAAATTGACCTTTATTACAATGTTCGAACACTGAACAAACGCTTTAAATTCGTTCGCCCGACACTTTGAACAATTTCTTGTGACCCGTGGTGAACGTTTAGTTGTAAAACGTTACACAGTTAGATCTTGGCATTTAGCACGCGACGCATCAACTAAATTGTCTCTATAAAACTCGCCGTCAAGACAGCCAGCGTTCTCGAAGTAGCCACAAACCGTCTCTTGAAGATTGATGAAGACGGAGTGAGAAACTCGCACGGGTTTTGTATCAGTGAAGTCGATCGCTGTCAGTGTGTTCGTTTGACTGAAGAAGAATCCTGAGGTGATCTGACCGATCTTGTTGGGACCTTTGGCGAAAAAACTCTCAAGCGAAGAAGTTTAAATTGTTTCATAAAAACCGATCAATTCTTGTAAAGTTAATAAAATTCTTCGAATGTTACATCCTATTTTCCCAAATGAAGAATTCAAATGAAGCACGTGGTAAGGAACTCAAATGTTTGCTTTCGCTCTCCTTAAATTGTCCTGAGAAAATTCGAATATAATTTATTGACCAAATCAGACGAGTTTGTAAAAAATAAAAGTGAATAAGAATATTTTAATTATGTTTCATGTGCATGTGAGAAAGGATCAAGCGCTCGCCAAGGAATATCGCGACAAGGGATCGCAGTTTTACCAGCAATCAAAATTTTACCATGCGCTCGAGTTCTACAACAAAAGTTTGTGTTACGCTCTGACTGGATCTGAAGACATTGCATTGGCTTATGGAAATCGTTCCGCGGTTTACTTTCAAATCAAAGAGTTCGACAAATGCTTGCAAAACATCAAACTGGCTCGCGACGCGGGATTTCCCAAAAACAAATTGTGTAAATTAAACGACCGTGAGGATCGCTGCAATGAGCTGAAGCCACAACATGGATCAAGTGACAAAGACGATGACTTCTTCAAGCTCAGCTATCCTTCTCATGTTAACAACTTAAATATCGCTGAATGCTTGGAGCTGCGTGAGAACGAAAAGTTCGGTCGACACATCATCGCCAATCAAGATCTGAAGCCTGGCGACATTATCGCAATTGAGGAGAGTCCGTTCAAAACTCTGCTGGCTGACGGCTCGTTCACTCGCTGTGCCAACTGTTTATCGTCCAACAAACTGTCTCTCATCCCGTTTGAAACGTGTGCCAGTGCCATGTTCTGCTCTGAAGAGTGTCGCGAGGAAGGGAACAACAAGTACGTGTGTGCAGTTGATGAAGAGCTGTCGATTGTTCCTAGACTGACACTACAAGCTACGAAAATTGTTAATGGTGACCTCAAAAAGCTTGACCAACTGATGACGAACCTTGACCTTCGCAGCAAAACTATCTTCGATCTGGACTTGACAGATCTCAATGATCCAGATTTCGAATACAAGCAGCTGCTCGCATTCAACGCTTTGGCTGAGTATCCGAATCATCCCAACGAACAGTACTTAATAAGCCATCCAATACTCCAGCTCTGGCGATCACAACATGAAAAAGATATCGTCGCCCGTTTTATGGTTCATGTCGATCGTCGAGTCAATAACGAATTGAGTTGCAGCTTCGAACAGTTTTGGAGCTTAGATTCAAACGGTCTACACGCTGTTCCCGATCATTTAATCGAATCTGTTTGCTTCGGCTCGTCAATTTGCTTGTTTGCTTCGTTCTTCAACCATTCGTGCTGTCCTAACACTGCATATATTCTTGTCGATAAAAAGTTTTTCTTCCATGTTCTGCTTCCAGTTCAGAAAGGCGAGCAACTGTTTATCAGCTACGGGTGAGACTGACTTTTATATATTGTAAGCTCTGCTATTAATTTTGCGACGTTCTTCAGACCCTTTATCGATACACCGATAGGAGAGCGACAACAGTATTGCATGGACAACTTTAAATTTGAGTGTTCATGCGCTGCATGCGTAAACGATTGGGCGATGCGCGTAAGAAATCGATCGGAGAATTTTCATGGTAGCTCCTACACCTAAGAATACTTCACAGAACTTTCCACGTGTCGAAGAGCCACACGCAATGGCTGAGCTGAAATTCACGTCCATCGAAGCTGCTAAAGAAGAATTCCGTCGCAATTGCGAGTACATTAATGCAAAGTTCAAATATTCTTTCCCATGCTTGGAGATTTTGCTTCGGATTGCACGAAATGAAAAGCTCCTGAGTGTCATCGCCAAAAACGAGAACTTCCTTATTCAAGCATTAAGCGATGTAGAATGAAACGAGAAATATCAAAGTGACGATCTCCTTAAAGGAGGAAAACATCAGAAAATAAAACGATGACCGATTTTAAACAGATCAAACAAAAACTTTTTTTGAGAGAAAAGAGCGCGGAAGCGACTAGACAAATTCAGTAAACAAGTAAAATATTAGTGTTATTTATCATCGTTTTCTGTTATCAACAATGTATCACGTGCATAGGCCGAAGGACGAGGCGCTCGCCAAGGAATATCGCGAGAAGGGATCGCAGTTTTACCAGCAATCAAAATTTTACCATGCGCTCGAGTTCTACAACAAAAGTTTGTGTTACGCTCTGACTGGATCTGAAGACATTGCATTGGCTTACGGAAATCGTTCCGCCGTCTATTTCCAAATCAAAGAGTTCGACAAATGCTTGCAGAACATCAAACTGGCTCGCGACGCGGGATTTCCCAAAAACAAACTGTGTAAATTAAACGACCGTGAGGATCGCTGCAATGAGCTGAAGCCACAACATGGATCAAGTGACAAAGACGATGACTTCTTCAAGCTCAGCTATCCTTCTCATGTTAACAACTTTAATATCGCTGAATGCTTGGAGCTGCGTGAGAACGAAAAGTTCGGTCGACACATCATCGCCAATCAAGATCTGAAGCCTGGCGACATTATCGCAATTGAGGAGAGTCCGTTCAAAACTCTGCTGGCTGACGGCTCGTTCACTCGCTGTGCCAACTGTTTATCGTCCAACAAACTGTCTCTCATCCCGTTTGAAACGTGTGCCAGTGCCATGTTCTGCTCTGAAAAGTGTCGCGAGGCCGGAAACAAAAAGTACGTATGTGCCTTTGATGAGGATTCCATCGTTCCTCGAATCGTCTTGGAAGCTATTGAGATGGTTGAAGGCGATCTCAAAAAGCTGGATGAAATGATGACGAACCCTGAGCTTCGCAGCAAAACTATCTTCGATCTGGACTTGACAGACCTCAACGATCCAGACTTCAAATACAAGCAGCTGCTCGCATTCAATTCTCTCGCTGAATATCCTGTCCAAGTGCACTCGGAATTCTCGAACAAACATCCAATACTCAAGCGTTGGTCATCAAAGCGCAACAGAAACGTCATAGCTCGTTTCATGGGGCACGTAAACCGTCGCATAAATAACGGATTGATATGCAGTTTCGAGCAATTCTGGAGCAAAGACAAAGACGGAAGCATCAACGTTCTTTCTGACGATTTAGTCAAATTCATTCGTTTCGGCTCTTGCATTTTTCTGTTGCACTGTTTTTTCAACCACTCATGTACCCCGAACACTGGGCACATTCACGTCGATAACAAACTCGTCTTCCATGTCATTTATCCGATCAAGAAAGGAGAGCAACTGTTTATCAGCTACGGGTGAGTTTAAGGCTCTATTTGAGCGATATTTCATACAATCGTGGCTTTCCAGACCATTCATCGATAAAGCAATCGAAGAGCGTCAAAAGTTTTGCTGGGATGACTTCAACTTTGTCTGCTCTTGTGCTGCTTGTGTCAACAACTGGAAGGTTGAAGTAAGAATCATAATTGAGTTGATGCGTTTGATATTTCTTACAAACTTTATTTACAGGACTTGCCTTTCGTCGATCAGAGATTCAAGTTCACTGAGCTCAAGTTCACTTCCATCAAAGCGGCCAAAGAGGAATACAAACGAAACTGCAAATATATCAACAAGAACTTCCGCAACTTTCCTTGCCTTGAGATCTTGCTTCTTGTTGGGAAAAATGAAAAGCTCTTGAGTATCATCGCCAAGAACGAAAAGTTCTTGCTGGAAAAGTTGGCTAACTAAAAGCAGAAAAATCAATGTCAAGTTATAACTTAAAATAATTTGAAATTCGTTTTCTTTTTTAAAAAACTCAATCGTTTTCTCATTACCGGCGGGCAGGCGAAGTGATCAGTCATGACTCAAGCGTCGAGGATAATACTGCGATGGGTTAACGTTCAGACTCTGTCATGAACCATGCGATTTGGCAAGAAGTTTAAGTTCGCAACTCGCAGTTAGCTTCAAGGTTAACGATTAATTTTCCAAAGATTTCCGTTCGACAAAATTCAGGGACACCTTGTCATAAAACTGACGCTATTTTCCATTTCTATCTGCTCATATTTGCACTCTCAGTGTGACGATGCGATGAGCTCAGAGTTTTTCAAATAAAGTGAACAATTGCACATTCTGATCTCACACAAGCTGCAACAAAATTCTGTCAAGTGAACAAAATTTGTTTATTTTCTTATCAGCTCTGTGATGTCAATAAATTGACCTTTATTACAATGTTCGAACACTGAACAAACGTTTTAATTTCTTTTGGCCAGGATACTTTCAATATTCGCTTGTACCCCATGGTAAACTTTTTATTAGTAGTAAAACGTTACACAGTTAGATCTTGGCATTTAGCACGCGACGCATCAACTAAATTGTCTCTATAAAACTCGCCGTCAAGACAGCCAGCGTTCTCGAAGTAGCCACAAACCGTCTCTTGAAGATTGATGAAGACGGAGTGAGAAACTCGTACGAGTTTTGTATCAGTGAAGTCGATCGCTGTCAGTGTGTTCGTTTGACTGCGGAAGAATCCTGGGCTGATCTGATCAATCTTATTTGGGCCTCTGGCTGAGAAAACAGTCAACTTCTCAAGGTTCACCAGCAAGTCTTCATGCAAGTTTTCCATATTCGGATTGCTGTCGAGCGATAGAGAATCCAGTTGCGTTAAATCGAAGAAGGTTTCACGAGGCAGCTGAGTGATCGAGTTCATTTTGTTGGCAGTGAAGCGAAGAAGTTCCGTGAATGGATAAAAGTCACTGCGTTGAAAGTTTGGCAACTTCGTAATGTTTGAAAGCTTCAACTCTATGTAATGGGTGAAAAAAGATCTCAAGTTTCCAGGCAAGACTTCTATCGATGAATGCTGCAGAGAGATTGTGGCCACATTGTTGTTGCTTCTTCCTTTGACGTGCGCCCCAATGACTTCGTCAATGAGATAATCTGCTTGAGTTGTAGTGATCTCGCCATTGCAATTGTAGATTGGCAAGAAACCAGTATTATGGAGCTTGTATTGGCAATACAGTTTGGTGGAGCTTGCAACTGCAAGGATCGATCCAAAGACCAAAAGTTGAGTTGATCTGTAACAACGAAAATGAACTAGAAAAAAAATCTAAAGAGCAAATAAACTCACTTCATGTTGGTGTCAGCTCAGGCAGAAGACTAAGTATCGTTTTCCTGACTACCAACTTTATAGTACAAAGTTGTTATCAATGTGCTCAAAGATTCATTTAATGTTTGATGCTCAAACTTTGATTTATTCATTTACATTGCATCTTCACACAGATTGTGAATTAAATGTGTACTTGGAATATGTCGACTTGAACTGGTAGCAATTGCCTACAAAATCACATCCTGACATTGAGCTCGTACATCAGTCGTCAACGTTTGAGGAGATTGTAATCCTGTGATGCATCCGGTGGCGTCATCGAACCGGCCAACAACAAAAACTTGGAGATTAACGAAGACTGAGTGACCGACTCGAACCAAGTTGGTGGCTCTGAAGTCGACTGTTTCCAATGAGTCCATTTGATTGCGGAAGAATCCTGGGTTGATCTGATCGATCTTGTTTGGGCCTTTCGCGGAGAAAACTCTCAAACGACGAAGGTTAACCAACAAGTCTTCATGCAAGCTTTCCATATTCCTGTTGGATTCAAGATATAGCGAATCAAGTTTTGTCATGTCGAAGAAAGTGTCACGAGGCAGCTTGGTGATCGAAGAAATGTTGTTCGCGGAAAAAAATGCCAAGCCGGTGAAATCGTAGAAGTCACTGCGTTTAAGGTTTGGCAACTTTTCATTTCCGAATATGGACAAAGCTCTGTAGTTCCTGAAGAAAGTTCTGAGGTTTTTCGGCAAAACTTCCATCGATTTGTCCATGAACGCTACCGCGGTCACATCTTCATCTTTACTGCCGTCCATGTGAGTTCCGGAAACTTCGTCAATAAGATAATCAGCGCGTGTTGTTGTCATGTCTCCAGTGCACATATAATCACGAGTCCTAGACCCAGGCAAAAAATTAAGCTCATATTTGCAAGAAAGACGAGTTCCGCTTGCAGTCGCCAGACTTAGAGCGATGATAAGGAATTTGAATGCACTGAGAAATAGAAACAAATGTTGAATATATTCGAAAAGAAATTAAACTCACGTCATGTTCGTTTGAGTTCGATTCGTCTACTGATCTTATTTTCTGTTTGAGTTAGACTTTTGTAGCAATATCACGCGGCCTAGATTTGAAATCTTTTAAAATTACAATTTAATCTTCATCAATTATTATTTTGTTACTTTATGTCATTAGTCTTGTTGATAACGCTAGGTTGTTTACTGGAAAAACTGCTGTGAGATGACAGTCAACGTTGTGTCGCCTGAATACTTAATCGTCGTTGGCTATAACTGTGGGCATCTGTTCTGGTCGAATTAGTTTGTTGCTGACGGCTAACAATCATATCTTAGAAAGATTAGATAGAACAGAACAAGCATCGCTTATAAAGATCAGAGTATTGATGACAAGAGTCTGTACATCTCTTCAGGATAAGTCTGTCTGTCTCTCAATTGCCGAGATTTCCAATATTTATTATCAAGCAAACTTGGAAACCGACAGCCAATTATCTGTATTGATTCAATACTTTGGACGAACAAGAATAAAATTTTCAATAAACTTTCGCTTGAGCAATGACGGAGACCGTTTTTATTAAACTTTGCTAAGAAGCTCCACGCATCTCCAGAGCTTTTCAGTTTACAGCTTTCTAAACTTTACTGCCATTGGTTGTCATCGGCTCTTGAGTCAGATGAGTCAACCTTACGACTGCGGAAAATTCCGTTTTCAGTTTGAATGAAGTCCTGGCACTTTCCACGGATGGCAGCAGTGATCTTAGCTGCGGGAGTTTCTTGGAAGTTTCCGTTGATGCAGCCAGCATTCTCGAAACGACCGAGTGTCAATTTCTGGTTTAACAAGAAAGAAGAATTTAGTTTGAAATACGAATAGCGATTCGATTTGTGATAATACCTGCAGATTGACAAACACTGTGAAGCCAACACGAGCTAGGTTCGTGTCTCTGAAGTCAACAGACGTCAAGGAATCTCCTTGGAAGCGGAAGAATCCAGGGCTAATCTGGTTGATCTTGTTGGGGCCTCGGGCAGAGAAGCCTTGAAGCATTGGCATGTTCTTCAACAAGTCAGCCTCGAGGTTCTCCATGTTGGGCATTTCCTCGAGCATCAAGTATCTGAGCTTCGTGAGATCCCAGAAAGTGTCACGAGGAATTCTGGTCACAAGTGGAAGCTTGCCAGCGTAGAAGCTTTGCAGTTTTGTGAAATCGTAGAAGTCAACGCGTCTGAAGTTTGGATAATTCTGCACATCGAACAATCGGATGGCGAAGAAGTTTCTGAACCAAACGTTGAGGTTCTTTGGCAAGACAGTAATGTCAGTATTGACGAAGCTCACAGTCGTGATGTCATCGTTGCCCTTGCCTGACATGTGATTACCAGTCAGTACATCAACGAAGTAATCGGTTCTTGATGTCGTCAGCTTTCCTTCGCAAACGTACTCGGTAATGGGATTCGAGGTGACCGAGTAGTCGCATTGCATTTGAGCAGCATTTGCTGCTGTGGCCAGCAAACTGAACAGAATAATAAATCTGAAGTTGAAAGCAGATGGTTATGAAAATGTTTACGGAATAAATACGAGCGACTTACTTCATCCTGAGCTGGAGCTACACTAGACTCGAACTGAAAGCTTTGAAGCTTTATAGCCGATGGTTTGCACAGCTCAAAGGCAGTGTGAACATCTTGTTAAATCATCATATTGTATAAAAAAACAAGCTAATGAATTGTTGTTATCAGCCGCAACCTCAATTGGAACATCAGCTTGCATCTGGTGACTGAAAGTTCGATGAAACGGAATTTGCAACTTTTAATTTTCCATTACAAAATGTTTTGAATACAATTTGACAATATTTATTTGTTCGATTCCTCGCGCTTGCTCCAGTCTAGCCACGAGCCTTTGTAGCTTTTCGAACTGGAATGGAACTTTAAATTTGTTTCTTTTTAGCTTTATAACAATCTCACTTGACAAATCCCAGCGACAAAGCCAGCTCAGTCGCTCGTCCACCGCGTCCTCCGCCTATCGAATTTAAATTTTGTTTCTCATTTTTCAATGGTTTGTTATTGCTTTAATAACCTTTGCAATGAAAAACCATTTCCGTGTCCGTTGTCGGCTTATCGCGCCCAAACTTGTTGTAAAACTCTTCAGAACTCAGCGTTAGGCTTTCTTCAACGCTTTTAGCTGCAAATAAAATACTTAATCACACGCGATTCGGTTCAGGAAACTCTACATGGAATGTTTATAGAGAAAGGAATTTTCCCGTCAGCAACAAGTTCGCTCGGCTCACGAACGTCAATCAACAGTTTCTCAGGACGATTGGCGAGATCCTTGACTTCCTCATAGGTTACAATTTGCGACGGCTTCAAGTTCGAGACTACGCCGGATTGGCAAGCTGCTGCTGTAGATGGCAAACAAATTAAACTAGGTCAAACACGAAAATTGATAATTTACATTCACCCATGGCGAAGTGAAATTTTCGACTGCTAGACCAGCACGTAAACGAACTCACTTGCTTAGCTGCTATCTAATCATTGCGAGAGTCGTTATCGCCCCACACTAACCATTTTTGAAAAAAGGCGGTGATAAGGTTCACGGATGCTTCAGCTAACGCTTGGAGGTTCGTCAAGTTCAATGTGAATGTTTCGAAACATTTAAAGTTCAAGCTTTCGATATTTCTCTTTGCAATTCCTTAAGTTTATCCCCGCAATGCAAAAAATTATTATCGAATAAAAATTTTATTGAAAAATCCATTTCAGCAAACGACTTTGACCTAAAAGCGATCGCAAAATTGCTGTCGTCGAAACAATTCTCTAATTGAAATCAAATTTCCTGCAAGCAAATTTAAAGGTTTTCTAGTTTTGCGATGAAAATCAATATTTCCCGTCTCCTGTTCTACAAACGGAACGAACTCGTCTATCATCAGACAGCTTCCCGCTCGTAGTTTTTCCTCTCTTGTTGTTGCGAAAAGCGTAAAATTTTTGGCGCCAAGTTGTCGGCACCCCGACGCACATTACAACGAGCAATTCTTCCTATGGGAAGACGGCGGCGCTCCCATCTGCCTCAACCCCCAAGTCGCAACGCACTGAATGTTTCCCGCAGATGAAACTCGCTTGGAAAATGAAACAAACTTCCTTCCAATTTGACCTCGTTTTCGTCGCATCAACGGAAAGCTGTTCCTATTTGTTTTCCTAATAATGTGCAAAAGGAGACGGAAAAATGTTTGGCGATAAATTCATGACGATCTCATGAGTCATGAGAGGTTGCGGAATTTGTTTTTCTGCGTATCATGGCCCGAGAGCTTGTGGAACCGAGCAGCATTTTAAATTTAAGGCTCGAGCTTATGTTTGGACGCAAGCAATGCCAACGAACTTATCCTGAACTTTCGTTTGGTTCATAAAGTATCAGCTTAATGACCACGAAGTCGTTAAAATGCAATTCAAATCGTGTGGCCATAAATACTGAGCTGTTATCTCGCTTGAATATTTATTCCAAACCAATGAGACAAAGGCAAATGTTTGCAATTGATGCTGCACTCGAAACAATCGAAATGAAAATGTCAAGTCAAGAGATTCATCGCACAAAGACTTTATCAATCTGTATTGTCAGGCTTGTCGCTTATCAAACACTTCAATCGAAAAACTTCAACACGCGAAGTGATTTAGATTGGAATCTAGTAGCCGACTTTTAGGGTCCCTACACTCCACGTTGTCTGTCCCTGCTTTCAATTTCACTTCGAGGGATCACAAATCAACGAAGGAAAACCATACAAACGGTTGACGGCACAAAAAGCGGCAAACGAGTGTCCAGCGTGACCTAAAAAGTCGATAACGCTCGTTGGTAATCCATATCAAGTTTCCCCTCCGCAGTTCTTCAGGAGCGACTGCCAGGAACAGCAAAAAAAGTCAACAACTTCAAACCTGTCTCGCGGTCGTTTGAAAATGAGGAAGGCGCGGGCGGAAAATGATATTCTGACGACAATCACAAATCAATGAGCGACTGAAAGTGTTTAATGAGACAAAAATGAGTTTCGTGAAATTTAAACCAAGCGACAGAAACTCGGGGAACCAAAAATCCATAATTTCCCTCCAAAATAATTCGACAAAAAAACTCGGACGAAATGAAATCGAAAATCAGAATAAATTTGTTTTCCCTCGACGCGCGTTTGAAGCGAAAGCAATTTCCATTTTTAAAGTTTCTAATAAACTGAACAGCGATTAAAGTACGAAAACTAAACAGCCGAAGTCGTTGTGAGGGAGAGAATGTTTTTATCGTCAATGGTTGCAAAGCAATGCACAACGTTTGGCTTTTATGATTCGAGTGAATCGAATAGGGAAAATGTAATCAAGCACATGGCTGAGAGAAATTCTAAATTAACGGTTGCAACATGCGAAGTGATCACGAAATTTATGGATCGAGAAAGATTGCGTGATTGAGCTCTGCCGAACTTTGTTCGACCTTCAAGACGGTTAATAACAGGTGATCGCTGGGGGAGTGACAAAGGTGCGACGCGAAGCCTTGGCGTCGCTCCTCCTCATCAAAACTCGCAAATAATATTTTCAGCAACGCGTGTAATTTGCCTATTGCCGAAAATAATCCAAAACCGTTATCGATCTTAAAGAAGTGCGTGTAGAATTTCGCCCGATTTTCGTCCAACGCTGACTGCATATTTCATTTTCACTCGTTCTCGTTTTATGCTCGCGACGAAACATCGCCGAATGTTTCAGATCGTTTGTCGTTTATTTAGTAAGCGCGCGACTGTTGAAGTAACAAGACGGAGAAGAAGTTCGTGACAATTTATTGTTTGTGGCTGTCTTGATGCGACAAGAAGAAGAAGGGAAAAGTTGAGCAAAAGAGTGAGAAGTTGATCGAAGCAAAACCGCTTAGAAATATCAAAGATTGAAAAGCGAGTTAAGTGAGAGGAAAATGGAAACATTTTTGATGCTGTTGGTGCTGCTGCCACAAATAATCGTTGGCGACAAGGGCAGCATCAGCACGGAGAGTGAGAAATACTTGACCCACGATATGACGCCGTCACAAAGTCTCTACTGCAACGATTTGAACCCGCAAAGTCATTTGGATTTCAATATGGTAAATGATGGAAGAAAATATTTTGGTCGATGACTAGTCGAGGTTATCATCTACGAAATTTTGTTTCGCGAATAATCAAGCTTGATTAAGAGGAGGAAACTTCCAATCCACAGTTATTAAAATTGGTCGCGTGCTTACGCAAAGTGAAGACAAGCCAGAGGAAATCACAATCCGCTTTGATTAGTTACGCGTGTTGTGAAACAGCGGGAAACATCGTAATGATTATTGGCGTTTTCAGATGAAAAACTTCTTTGTGTGATCGCTGATCTCTAGGCTTCAAAAAAGTTTAAAGAGAAGAATTTTGCTATGGCAGATTTGAATTTGTAATTATTCTATGCAAATCAGGAAGAACGCGAGCTTTGAACTCATCAAAGATGTCCGAGTGTGTCTTAATGAGACGGAAAATCGGGCCAAGAACCTCGTTCTATGAGGTTTGTCGTTTTCTATTTTTGGCCATTTTGGGCTTCTGGCATCCTTCCAAACGACTTCCTGGCACTCTCGATTTTCTTCTTAGCGTCACTCATCTCCTCATCGATAACTTTCGAGAATCGATAAGAATCAGCAACTCGATAATTAATGAAAAGTTTTCGTCACCTCGTCTAATGAGCAATTTCCCGGCTACGCGGATTTTCCCACCAACCAAAACTTAATAATTAATTACGTTCAGTCAAGCCGAACCCTCGAACACCGTGGGGAACAATAAACAACTTAAGATTCGACGAGTCACCCGCATGTTTACACGAAATTTAATTGCGATAAGTGGTCAAAAAAGGGATACGAATGATTAATTTTAATTAGAACTAGTCACCGGGAAATTGATCAAAAAAGGTCGAAAGGTGGAACTTTAAGACTTTGTACTCTTTGAGAGTGGCGGCTTCAAAGTTTTTCCTCGATTTCTTCCAGCTTATGGGTCTTTGGTATGGCGCCGAGATCATCACACATCACGAGAACGAGGCTTATGAAACCGTCTACGACTCTTGTGTCGTCGTACATTTGGCGGATATGAATGAAGTGAGTATCGTTTCAAATTCTGCCATCAATCAATCAGCTCGACTCCATCACAACCGACTAATTTTGTTTGGTTTTTGGCACGATATCGATCGCAACGCAACATGGTATGAACTTTTGGAGTTACGTTTGAACTCAAGCCAATGGGCTGTGCAGTGCAAAAAGCAAAAGTTAGGTCACTGGACTTTCGTAGTAAAACGCGAAGCCACCCCAGTCCAATTTCATTCAATTATCTGCGTTCGCTTTAATTTAATTCGAGGCCCTGCACAATTGGATTTTCTCTCTCACTTTCATCGTAACAAACTCTATCGAGTTACACAACTGCGTTTGGTGGAGATCGCCATAGACAGAACATTCATTGCTCTCTTAATTGGATTACGATCGTAAAGAAAAGCGAAGCCGAATCGCTGACCAAAAACCAATAAGCAACATCGTCGTGCTGGAATGTGTCTCGGAACGCTGCTGTTGAATTAGCTCCGCTGCTGAGCAGAGTCGTTTACCCTGAGTCGAAAATTAATTCTTGCATTCTCCGAAGCTCGAGTCGGCAGATTACGATTACGCCAACTATGATGACAACAAAGAACGGCGGACGATGTACGACAACCGACGGGGAGGAGGTCATCAGAGCTTTAATTTCCACGGCAACAATCGACGTCTGCGGTTGATTTGGGACGAACGTGGCAAGACGCTTGAGTACAAATTGAGAATCGATGGAGCGAGACGCGGATTCTGGATTTCGGAAGGCGTTCAAAAAGGTAAATCAAACCATAAAATTTTTATCGATCGCTTAACTAAATGTCTCAAGCAGGAACGATGCTCGACCTGCCTTATAACCAATTCACCGGCACTGTCCAAGTGATGAAAGCAGTTGGAAATCATTTGGTGTTGACTTTCTGCGAAACACTTCCGAAAAGCCAAATCTTCACTATCATTCTCACACGGAAGCCGCACATGCTGTCGCGTGACGTAAGTAATTTAGCGAGTGAGTTGAGCGAGGTAATTTAAACTTTCTTTCTTCCCCAGGAGGTGCAAAGTGTAAGAAATCTTCTGCGTCGTCGTGGATTGAGCGTACAGTCCGTTCGGAAGGTGTGCAACTCGTCAATGACGCTCTCAGTCTCCCTGTTGACACTCGTGACGCTGACCTTCGCCTCGCTTGCCAACCGGAAGTTCTAAGTTCTTTTGCAGTTGATTTTCTATTTATTCGTTACCGATCATCGAGCCGCAAGTCTCAGTAAACAATTTTGTTTTAAATTCCCTCCAATTTATTTTAATTTCTTGATTCATCGCCGTCAAAAAATTTCTATGTTCAAAGTTAATTTAATAATTGTCTTTTGGAATTGTTTCATCGCCATTCAGATGTGAATGGAGATTTTCGGAGAAATTTATCGGGGTCTGATTCCCAGTTGCGTGACGGCGCTTGCAAAATGTTCTTTGGATGCCAAAAAATGTTTTTCGAAATTTTATGAAAATTTTACTTTTTGATTTGAAGAAAACAGAAATTTTAACTTGTCGACACCATTGAAAGATGAGCCCCAGGGCCATTAGAACGCATAGGAATGCGTTGAACTAATTAATGAGAGTCACCATGAGCATATTTAAGTCGAGAGGGAGACCAAGTTCTTCCTCGCAACTAAAAAATTTATAAAATTTCCGCTGACTACCAAGACTAGGATTAGAAGACGTTTTGATGTGAAGCATTTAACTTTAGGAATGTTCGAAGCGAAAGTTCATTTATTTGTGGTTTTCCGCTCTAATTTAATAAGCTCGATCGGAATTTGAATGTACTTTAAGTAAGATTTATCGATAGCGAAAAGGTACACGAGTGTTTTCCGCGTGCCTACAACTCCAAAAGCTTCTTAAACGAATGAAACTCGTAGCCAAAATTTACACTTAACCCTAAGATGACCGGGAAAGTTTACAGAGCCAGCCTACAAAATTTTACTCAGAATTTTTTAACACTCAAGTTGCGAGTCTCAACAGTTCATGTGTAACAATAATATTTTATAAAGTGTTTGACAGAAATAAAGATAACTTAAGACAGTCAACGGGCGCAGTCTCCAGTGATTCAAATTACAGCACAACAGGAAGTTTACGCAGAAAGTTTAGAAAACGATCGCGTATCATCAAGAATTTCTAGAGTCGCGTGGGACGAAAAAGATTCTCAAAAGGAAGTTCAAAGAGTCAAATGACGTTTTTCTCTACTGGAAATGTTCAATTCAATTAAATAATTAAGCCGAGTGAAGCGAGTTTTATGACGAAGTGAAGACTCGCTGGTGCTTCATGTAAGAGACTTGAGAGGAATTTCAGTCTCCAGCTTGAAACGAGAAACGTTTTTAATTGTCGCGACGTCATCGATGGCATGAAAATAATTAGATTTTTGATAAATATTTTTAAGGGTTCGACACGTGAGCAACAAGTTCGCAACTTTTCAGATTTTGTCTCCAATCAGATCAAATAATTGGACAATTTCATATCATAAAATTCATCTAGATGTCTTGGATTTGCACTGAAGTGATAGAACTTTTGTAGAATGTCAAATCATCGTTGACTTTATCTCGACGAATCAAAATAAAACAGTTTTAATGAGCGATCCCAGTTGTTGTGGGTGGAGATTTTATTTCACTGCTCAAGATTTGATTACATTTTGGAAGTTACGGAATTGCAATACCGGCATTGGAAGCTTGAGCTTGTGCTTCAAATATGATGTTGTTGATGTTCGATTGGAATGAACCGGCATTATTACCAATGTAGCTGATGATTGCGGAAGGAAGACTGACCACTTGACTTAGAAGAATTGTTAAATTCTTCGTGATAGTAGGAACGAGTGAGCCTAAGTTTCCACTGACAGTAACTGCAACGATTTCTTGCAAAGCTTTCACCGCTGTGCTCGCAAGACCAACGACGTCATTGGCAATTCCAGAGACGAGATTAGTAAGATTGTCGCTACTTGCGTCCATTGACAAAGCAATCGCTCGTAGTTTGTCAGTTGCTGCGTTGATATCGGCTTGACTCACAGCGTTCAGTGCCTCGGTCCTGATACCTTCAACCAGCGATGAGAGTGCTTCAAGTTGATTGTAAACAGAAGCAGCGAAATATGAGTTAGCAGATAAAGCCGATTGTTGAAGACCTTGTACAATTGAATTCGCTGCTGAGACAACTTTGGAGAGCAAGGCGCCCGCAGTTTTAACGAGAACACTTCCAGACTGTTGAAGCGAGGAAGTGATCGACAGTTGCGCATCTTGCAGTTTACCGGAAACAGTTGCGATAGCGGAGTTGATTTGTGACTGTGCGTCGAGTGCCAAGTTTGACAAGTTATCTATCCCATTCTCCACCTTTCCAAGGAGCTCATCGAACAGAGTTCTATCGATGGAAACATCTGCGTTAATTGTTAATCCTTGGGCTGCTGCACCTCCAAGAGCGACTAATGCGAACAATGCAACTGAAAAAGCTTTCATTGTAGTGAGAAGAAAGTTAAGAAGATAACTGATAACTTTGAGGCTTAATGTTCAGCGTTTTATACTAAAATATCGACTAATGAAACTTGTTTTCTTGCACGAGCAACGGAATTTTTTTCTTAGACTTTGGAGGGAAGCATGCGACAATCGAAGTCTCCTGAGAAAGTTCAGTTGGCGGCTGCATGAAAAATATTTGTTTTCAAGAATACGTGAACTCATCTGGATTGAGCAACTTGCGTCATTGAACTTGATAACTTCGAACTATTTTATTTATTCAGGTGCATGACGCACCGTGCGTCAAATCGATTCGCAACAATGTTGTTTGTGAACAGTTACTGAGTTCATCTAAAGGTCTGAATAGCTTTTAAACTGCCAATGTCCTTTGGTTAGTTCATGGAGAAACCGTGAGCAAATTGCACAGAAATGTTTTCTAATTTTTCTTTTTGGCAAATATTTTCGTTATTAGGATAATTAAATTTATTCAGTCCATCGCTCGAGACGCCCGAGCTCGATAAACATTCTTCGACAGATGAAAATATGTTCACTAATTTCGGGTCGAAACAGCGAATCTCAAATGCTATGTAATCTATAATTTCACGCCATGAAATCCAAGATTTTCGTCTTGCAAAATCTATCGAAAACTTGTCGACAATATTGATGTCTTTTGTTTCAGCTAATGGCGAGCGATGTTCTCTGTTTTCTATCGCGATGAACAAACAAATATATGCGAGAATGTTTCTTTGCTTACCACCCTCGCTTGTTGGATGGAAACTCTTCGACGTTCCACTTCGGTGATTTCTGTTCTATTTTCAGCAAGTTCCGCAATATTTTTTCTTCAGCATAAAACATTCGTTTCGTCATCACTAAGGACAGTCGCAATTTCTACTTCGAAGCATTCGCGTCGCTCGTGATCGCCAAGAAAGTTTAATTAAATAAAATGAAGTTGCTAATTTCTGCGTTTTTCTTCGCCACTTTCCAGCGTTTCGCTTTGTCCGATGTGGATTTTCACAGGGACAAATGCTCGGAGTATAATCCGCAGAATGAGCTGGATGTCGAGTTGGTGAGTCAAGTTGGTGAATTCTCCCTAGTGAAGTCCGCAAAGTTCAAGCGAAAGTAAATTCTTCCCCTGACGTTTTCATTCATAATTTGCCATTTCTGCGCGGAATATTTCCTCCACACTAAGAGCTGTAGGAAGTCTGGCGCCAACACTCCTCGCTGGCACTTCCATGCAGCGTGACGAAATGGTTAAACTCCTTTTACACCGTTCGTCTCGAATACTTTCAGATTGAAGGGCTTTGGTTCGGCTCCGAGATGATAACGCATGCGGAGGGTCGAGGCGTAAGAACTCCCGAGTTTGAGTCGTGTGTGATTGTGCAAATCGACTTGATTAAGGAGGTGAGATTTTGCTGGCAGTTATCCCCAGAGGCCTGTACTTTCATCTGATTGCTTAGTGGGACGACTATAATTACGACTACGATGAGAACTCGGTTCAGAATGGCAGACGCTACGATTATCATCCGAAGCGTTACCGGTTTATCAAACTTCAATGGAACGAACACGACAGGTCAGCCGAATACACTCTAAAGTTCAACAGCACTCGGAGAGGCCTGTGGATTGGCACGGAACCGCCAAAAGGTAAGCGAGACAAAGCGGCCGAAGATTTATGTTGCCTGCATCCCCTGCCGAAGTGGGTCAACTGAGAATGTAAATTCTCCGGCTCTTGTTTCTTTTTTGGCAGGAAGCGTTTTACGAAAGCATCTCATGCATACCCACTACACTGGGACAGTTCAAGTGATGAAGGCCGTTGGGAATCATCTGGTGCTCACGTTCTGCGAGAAAGGCGAAATTTTCACGATCATCCTAACGCGGATCAGAAACGTTCTGGCAGTTGATGTGAGTGTGAATCTCTCGACGATATTAAATTATTGATTTTCGCTAAATGCTTTCAAATTTTGCTCTTTTTTCAGGCTGTTGAGTCCGTTCACGATTTGCTGAACAGGAGAGGTCTTGCAATCCTTGCGGTGAGAGATTTGTGTCGGCACAATTCAGCGATTCGCGTCACGATCCATACCACGCTTGTGTTCACGCTGATGACGATGCTTTTAATGGCACATTAAGAATCTTCCGCCTTCGGTGTGACATCATTTTTCCTCTACTTGCTTTTTTACCATTCCACAGAGCTTTCCGATTTAATAAGAAAAATTCCAAGTTCCCGGTAGAAAACATAAAATGTGGAATTTCTCCCTCTTGACACTGCAGATTATTATCATGACCGGCGAGATTTATAGTCGTTAGAGTATTAAAGCGTGATTAGAATTTTAAGATTTACTCTAAATAAAATGAAATTTATTGATAAACAATTTTGAAAGCTTTCGACTGCAACAACGTTCCGAGTCACTTCTCCCCAGAGTTCAAAGAACTATGTCAAATTTAAGCTCGCAATTAGTCGCTGTCGTGTTTGAATATATCACCTGTTAAGCTGTGCTTCGCAACGGCGCCTCGTTTAGTGTGCAAAATCAGAGGATATTGTTTGGTCTCCGTTGTTTGCTCTTGGTTCAAGCATTGGTCAGAGCGACGTTGAGCTTTTGTTTTCCGTAAGTTTTGCTGTTCAAGCGAAGGATGTGAATGAACGAATGAGAATCGCAAGGGAATTGTGCGGGAATGATGTTGATCTGTGGCTCTTCGATTAGGGATTAAGGTGACGACAGATCCTACAATGACTGCCGTAGTTATATTTCAACAAGGCTTACGATAAATTTGACACTAAGCCATGCTAATTGCGGTCGCCGTTGCATAACTCGAACAATCCACCTGGAAGGATGGAAACTTGAAGATAACAGAAACGGTTTTATTAATTAAATATGCAATTAATTTATTTTTGATTCTCTAATAAGTTTTCACTTCTCATCTGATAACATGGTTTCATTCTTGCTTACATCGGTTTACATCATCATTCGCATTAATATTTTTCTTCGAGGGATCAATTTTACATTTACTGCGCAAACTATAAAAAAGGTTACATCACCAAGTAATTCCATTAGAGTGCAACTTCAAACTTTCTATAAAAAATCTTCGAAAATTGCATGATAAAAGTTTCTGTGGTCAACGAGATGAAAAAATCTTAAAGATGACGAAAACAATTGAAAGTCAATGTTCAAGCAAAGGCGATTTCAATCAACATTAAACAATTGAAATTATCTGGCGCTAGAGAAAGAAGTCTACAACTTTCCCCTTTTCCTCAAGTGTAAAAATGACTATTTTTGGTAAAAAGGCAAAAGAAAACTTGTTTCCATCGCAAGCAACTCAAACGTCTCACCAGCATTGCGACGAAGTCTAAAGGATAATTGTAAACTACTTAAAACTTAAGTTCTCTTTCTTTGCATAGTTCGGCGCGAACTTGTCAGGCTGAGCGCCACAAGCTAGGACCAGTGACAAGCGCCAACAGAGAAGAATGAACCGAGAGTAATGCTAAGAGTCGTCAATCATTTGATGATCTTCACTTGATTAAATATTTACATGAAGTTAAAGTTTGTTAAATCGTCATATCAGTTGTCGTCCCAGAAGATTTTTCCTTACATATTAATCAGTTTTATCGTCGTCAGATTTTATCCTTCATCTTCTTGCTTTATTTTCTTTTGTGCACTTCAAGCAAAACTTTCTCGAGGAATACATTTTTGATTTACAAAGAATTTTCTTTTATTGTTACACGGAGTTAAATTGTTTGGAAAGTTTTTCTGTTTTCTTCGAAAGAATTGATTAAGTAGGAGTCAAACACCAAGACAGCGAGTTTGAGACGGATCAGTTGAAAGCGTTTGCCACGGCCACGAGGACATTCCCATGCAGCAAACGACGAGTTCGCTTGGAATCATCGCGTGACTAACGAACGTTTCCTCGTCTTCAACTTTCGCTTTCTCTCGTGAAAACAATTTCTGTTGACTTTGCGGCAATAAATATTTGTTTTAATCATTTAACTTGATTTTTCTTTCACTTTCAGAGAATTTTAAATTTCGGTTTAACAAAAACACGAAGAAAACCTTGAAACGGAACGGATTGTTTAGCATTCTTCCGCCTTCACATCAAGAACTACTTCTAGTTTATTTACAGCAGCGAAAGATCTGTGAAGTGTAATTAGACTTGAGTGTCATGATTAAACTGTCAAAGCTCGATTAGCTTACCTCGATCATCAATGTTCTCGGTCGCAGCGACTAGATTATTATTGTTTAAATTATGAGTAATTAAGCTACTGTTGCTATCTATGAAGTTATTATTCAAATTTGTTGATGTCTGTTCACTAGTTATAGCAGCGTCGCTGCCACCGAAATCAATCAGCTTATCTTCGTTCGGCTTTGATGGAATCTCTGATGCGTTGGTTGATGTGCTGTTAACAAGAGGAGAGTTTACGATTAATCTAAGTAGCTCAAAGTCAAAGGCAGACGATGAAAAGTACCTTAGTTAGTGCAATTGTTAAATGATGACAATGACGTGCAAATAAAGTAAAATTTTGTGTGCTTTGAGTTATGAGCAGACGTGAGATGAGTTGAAAGATGACGAAAAAATAGAAACGATAAATTTGTAGCGACCAAGAAAGCAAGAGTCAGTCAAACACAATCAAATTTCGGCGACTTTCAATCTACAACAGAAGGAGGAAAAGTGTGATGAAGAATCGGAAAATCATAAATGCGAACTGTGAGAGATGAAAGCGATCGAGTGAAGCGAGACGGTTCAACTTACAAAGCACTTTCAATACTGTTTTTCTCATGTCCGTTCGTCGGGGTATCAATGATGAGGTCGCTGGTCGGTGCATCGGTTTTCCCGTTCTGCTGACCATTCAGCAGGTTCAGGTTGTTATTCGTTTCGATTAGGTTGTTGTTCAACCCGTTGCCGTTCAAGTTCATTTTGTTGAAGCCGCTCATGAGCAAGTTTTCCTTCTCAGTCACCGACTTCTCGTAGTCTTGCGCTTGAGGTTGATCATCTTGATTGCTGTCGACTTTTGATTGTTCATTGTTCAGGGTTTGTTCAATCATGGATTGTGACATTGAATCAATTTGACTCTTGGACATGTCCACAGCATCGCTATCATTCTAGAAAGAGAATCAGGATTGAATAATGACATTCAAGTTGGTTAAAACTTGGTGCTCACCTTCGATGGTGTGTTGGCATTTCCACCTTTTCGTGTTCTTGCCATAATTGCTTCGACGCGCTTCTTCCTCTCCTGTCGCTCGGCTTCTTCCTTGCGTAGTCGTTCTTCGTTTTCAAGTTTGGCCTTCTCGGCAACTTCACGAGCTTTCTTCTCCGCTTCCTCGCGCTCAATCTTTTGTTTGGCTTCCTCCTCCTTGCGCTTTCTTTCTTCTTCTTCGCGCTTCTGGTTCTCTTCAATGGCTTGCTGCAGACGTTCCTCCTCGACGCGTCTCTGCTCTTCAGCTAATCTAATCGTATCCTGTTCAAATATGCGCTGTCGCTCTTCTTCCTCGGCTTGCTTCTGTCGTTCAGCTTCTTCTTCCGCTTCAATTCTCTTACGTTCGATCTCAGCTTGTCTTTCGGCTTCTTCACGAGCCAAGCGACGACGCTCTGCAATCTTTGCCTTTGCTTCTTCTTCTGTCGTGATTCGTGACTTGGACATCATTGACGATGTCATGTCTGCGTTTTCTAGCGGATTCTCAGCTGCAACTTCGACTTCTTTCGTTTGAACAACTTCAACTGGTTTCGGTTGCACACTTTCCACCTCCTTCGGTTGAGATTCCACAACTGGCACATCTGTTTGAGCTGAGTCTGTTGCCTCAACCGATGGCGCATCAATCAAGCTCGAGTTACCGTTCATGCTGGCTTCTGTATGCTGCTGCTCTGCCTTGATCACGTTATTGATGATCGTCTTTTCGCTCTTTGTCGTCTCATCAGCAACGCAAATAACTTCTTGTGTGACGGTCACGACTTTTTGGATGAGACTTGGAGGATTCTCAACGGATGGCGACATGACAGCTGGAGTGTTTGACGACTTCGGCGTTGCTTTGGCGCTACTTGGTCGATTCTTCGGAGTTTCCGAAGCTGTTGGAGTTTTCACCGTTGTGCTTGGCGTTCGTTTGATGCTGGACTTCGAGGCGCTGCTGGGAGCAAGTGGCGGCTTTTCTAAAATCGAAATAAAGGTGAAGGTTTGGCAGCAAATTTAAAGCATTTTCTCTCTAACCGTCTCGGCTAACTCCAGTCACAGCTATGCTCACAGGGCGCGTCTTACGAACCGGGGTCGACCGCTTCGTCACTACTTGTCCCGAGTTGGTCGTTGAGGTTGACATAGCACTTCCCGGACGCGATGTCGATGTTGTCATGCTCTTCGGCGTAATCTCACCAGATCGCAAGCCTAAAAATTTGTTCGATTTGTTGGTTTAGAAATTTGTTTGTTGAGACAATTTTAAGAATTTGTTAGAAAGTCGAATGACTTCGTCATTTGTTGTGCTTATAAGTAGAAAAGTTGTGCTCATTAGTGAACGAATACAAAAGCAAAAGTGTCCAGAACAAAAACAATAACGACCAAACATCTAAGGAAGTTCAACTTATCACCAAGTTTGTTCCTGAAATTGACTAAGTTTAAGCGTTTCATGGCTGTTTGGAGAAGAGTTCTAGGTAAAGTTTAAGCGTCAAATGGATTGGTGAACCCTCTACCCCGTTTGCAGAAGTGAATGTGATGACAACAGACAGAAGAGTCAGCGGTTTGTCTATGTAGCAACCTATTTCCAAGCTCATTATTGTCTAAGCATCCAAATTCCACTTAAGCGAAAACTTGAGTTTCCAACCTGATTTCGTTGGTGGCGACTTTTTATCAACGCCGTTAGGCAAAAGCGTCATGCTCTTGGCGGTGTCAGAGTTCCTCTGATGCTTCTGCAACGGCGACGTTATCTTGAAACGCTCCTGACGCGATCGGCTTCCATCACGACTGTGAGCTCGTTGAGCACTCAACTGTGACATGCTGCGTGACTTGCGCTTATCTTTCACAGAGCTCTGCGACAAGGACAGCTTCGACATGTTTTCCAGCTCCAGTGCCTGGCGACGCTCGCGCTCGATGATTGCGCTTATGTGCTCACCGTTGCGACGCTTCGGCTTCGCCAATTGATCCAAACGGGTCATAGAGAATGCTCGTCCTTCAAGCCCCACAGCAAAGTAACGATCAATGAATGGTTCAAATAAAGAATTGCGTAAAAAATCATAATCTTCAGGTACACTCGAGAGCATAGAATGGAATCATCAAACGAGATCCAAGCGATAAGAACACATTGCATCAAAAAAGTATCAAGCAGAGGGAGAACTAAAACTATAAAAAATCAATTTCATTTGTTACTACCTGGCGTTCGAGGAGTGTAGGTGCCTAAAGACGATCGACATGTGTCGCGAGGACTAGGAATGGTTGGCATAAGATCGGTTTTACGGCGATGGACGTTATAACTTCTTGTCATATCGCATGAATCATCTTCGATGCGCGAGAAAAAAGAATAATAAAAATAATTGAATTTTGATTTCCAAAACATCATTAATTGGTAATGCAATGCCATGGTAAAAGCCAAAAACTGATGAAGAATTCACCGATTAGAATGGAACGAAAGAATCTTAAATGCGCAATCTTTAGATATGAGATTAGAATCAAAATGAAACTTAAACGTAAAACCATTATCAGTCATGCGGAGATGTTGGCTTGTCAGCCGGTAGTATTGAGAGCTGAACGGATCCAGGTAATCATGCAAATGAAATGCGAGGCTAATGAGAGTTCCTTCACCCCAGACTAAGCTAACCTTAATCGTAACCTTCAACTAATCCCAAAATAACTTAAGCTAAATCCTGAAAACGATGCAACTGAAGACGAGAGATTGAAGCGGAACACAAACATCGAACACCAAAATGCACACAAGCTTTCGCTTCACGCTATCCTCACCCTGATTGTTAGCTACTATCACCATGCTATGTCTATTACGGGCTGCGTTTCGTGCCGATTGAGTTTGACGTCGCGGCGATGGCGGCCCTTCGAAGTCAATTTGTGAGCCAGCGACCGAGAACGCGAGCTTCCTCGGTGCAGCCGATGTGTTCGGGCCCCAATGGAAAACCTCATGCATCGACGTTGACATTCGTTTTTGGGCTTTTTGTTTAATATTTGTTAGAAAATGTTTATGTTTGAGTTACAAGTGTGAAGAGAGAGAAGGAGAGAAAGAGAAGTCAATAAAATTCATCAAAGTTCAATGGAAGAGCTTCGTTGCTTGGATGATAACCATGGGCGTCAAATGTTCTATGCGATTCCTTATGCAATTCTACTATTGGATGCATGACAACGACACCAGTGAGAAGTGAGTGCTTACCTTCCATCTGGCGATCTAATCCGCTGGCTGAGATCGCTCGTTTCTTGGATCCATCGCTAAGCTCTCGCTCTGCGCTGCGTCGTGTGATCGGCGAAATGCTAGTGTTGTAGGCGACGTTCTGGATTGAGTTGGCTCTAAAATGAAAGAAGAAACATCAAGACATTTCCTTCACCTCTCTTGTTTGACTTCTCACCTTCGGTTCGCCCAAATCGATCCGCTCTCACTGTCCAACATACGCGGCGTCGACGATCCAAAGGCGAATGCAATTTGACTTCGTTCGTTTTTCTTCTTCGACTCGAGGCGCTGATCACGTTCGAGGTTTTTACGCAGAATGTATTCGCGGCGCTCCTTTTCCGCCTCCCAAATGGCCTTCTTCCTCTCCTCGACCTGCGAGCGCTTCTCATTATCGCGCGATTTCAACTCATCGATGCGCCTTCGACGTTCCTCCTCTTTCTGCTCGCGATGCTTTTGGGTCGCCAGCGCCTGAGCTTTCAGTTCTTCAAGCTTTCTTTGTCGCTCTTCATTCTGTTTCTCCTTTAATTGCTTTATTCGCTCCTCGCGCTCTTTTTGTGTCAGTGAATGATCTAAATGGCGTGGGAAGAGAAGGACATTAAACGTTATCCTAAACGATCGTCTCATAACTCTCATGATTAATGTCGTTAAGAAGTCAAAACACTCATAACGTTAGTCGAAACCATGCGTGGAACGAGTCGAGTACAATAACGAACTCGTTCTCTTTGGGTTAATTAATTCAACTCATTTGAGGCAGAATTATTTCGCCATGTCCAGGGCGGATCGAGAAGCACGCAAGCTTCTCTTTTCATGTTAATTTGATTAAACGCGAATAGTTTGTTCCCGTTCCAACAGCAACAACAACTGCGGCAAACAAGCGTTCATCATTGTTTCGGCTTTGTGAAGGTCATTCGCGATACATCATCGCGGTTGGAGAGACTCCCGGGTTTCTGGGTTGAAATGAGGAAATCAAACACAGAACAACAGCAAAGGCAACAATGCAGTGAGTCAACTCGAGTATCTAACTGTTAAGCTTCGCAACAAACTACAACAGCGGGCGGCCAATACCTATATCCATCAGATCAATCATCGTCTCGTCTTCGCCGACCATCGCGAACCAGTGGATCGAGTGCATGGTGTTTGGATATGATGGAATCGTTTCTAGGAGGAAATTGTTGGTTTGGCCAAACATAGTGAAACGAAAAATTATCGAGTCGAATGAGCTCCAATGAGATCATTGCGCAAAACGAACAAATTTTGTTCACCAGATCCATCTCTAAATGGAAATAACTTAACATTTTCTTTCGCTTCGCTTCACGTAACGACTAATGCGGAATGCTTTTCCCTAACACCAGAGACGGTGGGGTTTCTTCATGAGTTACGTCAATGAAACGCTTTGAGAAGGGAATCTAATTGACTTCAGTTAAAGACCTTGGCACCGTTCAAGTCACAAAACATTTCTCATAATCACTGGCAGTTCGTCTAAACAACTAATGAACTCGCCCGACACTTGGGAGAGAAGAAATGAGTTTCGATTCCCATAGCCCGTCCTAATTATCACTCGTCGATTATCACTTAACTACCAACACGTTGAGAAATTGCTCACCTTTTGTCGCCGATCCCGGCCTACACGCTTGCTGCTGCATGTTGGCTGTTTCTTTATTTCCAGCTGTGGAACAGAAAACGCGAATGAAGACATCGTGCGATTAGCATTTTTATCACAACAAGCTGAATTCTTCAACAAGATCAACAAGCATTTTCCTTCGTTTTGTATGAAAAAACATGTCGAGTCACAAAGATTCGGTTTTGATTTACTTTTCGCCTTACTAACTCAACACAAACACTGACCACGCGTTCGCAACATAAATCACTGTTAATCCACTGCGAAGCTTTTGGCTGAGATCGAGTAAAAGCGTTTGCTTACCACCATAGCTTGAGCTCCATGTGCAATGAATTTTGAGGGATGAGGAGCTTTCAGACTTGCGTATCGCGAGCTTATCACTCATGCTCAGGTTCTCGCGTGAGAGCGCCCGCACTAATACGCCACGCAACTCGGCGAGCGTGCTGCTCGGTATTTTTAAGTCGCTTACGTTCATCTTTCCCGATAATATTCTTGCTGACACTAACTCGATTCCACTTCTGACATTTACTTTCTGTTCTTTCTCTCGTCTTCGACGTCTCTCGACGTCAATTAAAGCGTTTAAATTTCTATTTTTCTTCTTCCTGCTTGCAGATTGTCAATTGAAGCAAGACAACTCAGCCAGACGATCGAAGACAAGTATCGGTTTTATTGGCAAGAAGACGACGGTTCAGGCAAATTATTTCGAAGAAAAAATTTCCATCACGCTAAGCAGCGTTGAGAGACGAAGAGAGAGAACACAGAAATTACGTCACTTTTTTTTCGTGTTCATTCCATTCATCGATCACAACACCGAGACGAGAAGGAAAAATGTGTGTTCATAACTTCCACATCAACACAACCACCGCTCGGGCGAGTAGAAAATCCGTCAGCACTTTGACGATGCACGTAGGCTCTTCACCATAAGTTTATTCAAATCTCGAAGCAATTTGCAATCTTCGGAATACGCGATGAATCACTAAGAGAACTGCGGACAGTCCAAGCGACCTTCACTCAACTAAACGCCTCAATCGACTGACGAACGACACTCGTTCGTCGAACTAATCGCTTTCTTATCGACAACAAAAACTAACAAGAACTTTAACTACTCTCGTCTGTTCTCTCTTGTTGCTGCTTCTTATCAACGAACTCTCTTCAGTTACTTTAAGTCAACTTCATTGTCAATCTATTTTTACCGAGCAGCGCCGCAAATTCTCACAGATCCGATTATTTATGATCATAGCGTGAAGCTTCCTTTGATCGAGAAACTGAGAAAATCAATTTCTTTCAAGAGGCTAACAATAGAAATCACGACATAAACACTTCTGATTTATGGAGCCGATAGCGCTTGAATTTTATTTTTCTTTTATTATTTCTCTCTCTTCTAGATTGCTTGGCATCGCCGAGCGACTAACGCGCGAATAGGTTTGTGATTGAAGGCGCACAAAACCGAATTGTAAGGCATTGGCGTTGATACTTTTTGCTTTGCGGTTTAATCGTAAACAACAACACTACAAAGACAGCCAAAGCAGCTGCTCGAGAGCTGTTGGCATTGCTCTTGACTCGACGACGCTGGTGGTGGAGTAATTGACGTGGATTCGTTACCTCGCTCTACCCAGCAATTTTCTTCTGAATCCGAAACAATGACACAATTGAAGATTATCGCGGATCTATTGCGACGGTGTCTCCCGTGCCCAAGATTGGGCAATTAGCGCGGCTTAGTGTTCCGTTGTAGGCAAATTGCTTTTTAATCCTTAAATCGCTGATGAAGATCGCGCGATTGAGCAACAAAAGATGCAAACGAGATGAGATGATTTTCTTCTCATCCCAGCCATTGAAATGCTCGCGTCATAAGTCGAGCGGTGTCGGGTCACAAACACATGAGATTTCGAAAACCTTTTCCACCGCCGATAGTCACCGGCGACTGTGTGAGTCGATTGAGACGCAAAGCTCGCTCAGCAGGCGCATACAAGCTCGTTTGCCGTCACCTGTTTTCATTCTCGAGAGCTATAATTTAAAATTCATAACGCATGAGAAACACAAGAGACATCAACTGTTGATTTAGCGTCTCAGATATGTTTTCGGTCCAATTAGCTGCTGGTTTGTTTCGCTTGTATGTTCAGCTTGTCGTTTCAAAAGCAGAGCAATGCTGAGAATTGAATTTCAATGTTGTGACAGATTGACACGAACGACGAGCCGTGGAGGCGTTCGTCGCGCCCTTAAATGCATTAAAGCTTTTCTGTTCTTCGAGTCGAAAGGTCATCGTCGAGTTTATGGCTCGAAATCGTCTTCGTCTGACAGTGCAAGCACAACAGCTGCTACGTAATTTATGACCCGAGGCAGTGAAATCGTTTTATGCAAAAACCTCGAATATTCCATCATCACTCTTATCATTCCCACATTATTAACTTTCTTATCAGGTTTCGGCGGAGCATTATTGATGATCGTCGCTATCTCGAGTAGGAAAGCGCTGAATTAGCGCAACCTCGCGCGATAAACGTAATAAACGTTTGATTTTTATTCTCTCAACCACGCATCGGACTCAAGACCATCGGCAAATCATAAACCTGC
The DNA here is from genome assembly GCA_033064975.1 of Smittia sp. YW1114-2. Classification (NCBI taxonomy): domain Eukaryota; kingdom Metazoa; phylum Arthropoda; class Insecta; order Diptera; family Chironomidae; genus Smittia; species Smittia sp. YW1114-2. The sequence goes on along the minus strand of CP093834.1, from coordinate 4,945,754 downwards.
CGCTCGCTAATTTATTTAATCTCATCTTAGCTTCGAAAACCGTTGTTTTCTACACGCGAAAAGGCTGGAGAAAGTTTTTCGCACCGATCGTTGCCGTAATAAAAGGCCATGTAAGCTTCTGGCTCGGCGAATTGTCTTGCTCGCCTCAATGCTCGCTGATTAAGACGTGGCCTTTCATGAAGAATTGATTGCAAATCGCCGCTTGATTATAAAACCTCATTCTTCTCGTACATGCCTCCGCCTGTTTAAAAGCGCGGGCACGATCTCAGTGATGTCACGGAGGAAGTTCGTGACGTTGATCTCTGTCGCCGGCGAGTTGAGACTGACAATTAATGGGAAGTGACGAGCATTCCAATGTTTACACGTTTCTGATTTCTAACGCAAGCCGCCCGAGCATTTTCTCACATATCGACAGCAAGTGTCCACGATGGAATCTGAAGCACCTGCTAAACATGCGAATTTACTTGTAGCTCGAAGCCATTCGCGTTTTTCTCTCGCCGCCCGATTCAATTAATGTAATCTTAGAAGCCGATTACATGCACAGTAGCAAAGGTGCAAAAATAATTGCCCAACAAAGCAATGAATCAAAAGTTGCGGCTTAGCGAGAGAGCGACCAAACAACAAAGCTTAGGTATCTGCGGCAAAAAGTGAATTGAAGTCTATCAAAACAATTTTAATTCAATTCGCTTTTTTCTTGCCTTCATTACGTTCGAAAATGGTTTCGTGCAGCTTCGCCGAGAGATTTTCCTTCAATAGAAATTGCTCCGTTTAATTCAATTCTGCTTTTATTACTTTTCGGTTTAAAAGCTCTTACGCTCATGTGTAACCTGCTTTCGAATATAATTTCGTTTTTTCCATTTTGTTTCGCGGTAATTATTTTTCGTGAAGCTCGCGAGGCTTATCGAAGCATGTAACGAGGCAAATGAAGGTACGTGCGACTCACTTTAACAACATCGCCGGATGAAGAAGAGGAAAGTCGAAAACTTTCCATTAAAAGTGGAGTCAAATTACTGAGGGTCGAAAAGGACGCGTCGCGAGTTACGACACCGTTGTCAAGGGAAAGTTAATGACTTTAGTTCAGAATTTCCGTCGCGTAACTTCCGATTTCTCTTTGCGCGTGTGTCGAGGTTTTTGAGCTCATGGCGCACCTCAAAAATCAACATTCTTCGCTCTTTCTTACAGTCAAGAGTCTCAGCAGAAAGTCGTGAGTCGACGAGACGGCTAGAAAATCCCTTTTGCTGTCTGCCATCCCACCGGCCTCTACTTACAGATCCAAACATTCCCTTTGGGCGTGTCGGCGACGATGTTTATGTTGAAGTTGTATCTCGCCAGGTCGCGGCGTAGATTGGACTTCTTATGAGAGGCGAGCGCGCACTTTGGCAGCAGGAATAGATTGTCAAAGTCACTAAGCCGGTAATTGCGGCGATCGTCGGCAAAGCTCTTCACGAAGCCAAACTGACCATTTGCTTTGACTGAGATCATCGTTTAGTTCAATTGTTTTATCACGACACTCTCCAGCACATCAACTTTAATGCTCCATCGCACGAAATGGACTGAGAAAAAAACACTGAGTGCGCTAGCCGAGAGGAGAACAAGAATCTACAACTGATGAAGCATAAATCAACATCATCAGCATCACAATAGCGAGCTCTCGACTATAATCGGTGTGCAATAAGGCAGCGGGCCCAAGAAAACTTCACAATGCACTTTCCTCTCTTTGTAATAATTCACCTCAACTGCCTTTTTATCGTTTTTAATAACAGTGAAAGTTAATTGAGTTTACTTCATGACTCAATCAAATCAACAATTGTCGAGACTCAAAATCAAATCGAACGCGGAATAAAACAAAAACTTGGAAACTCGAATCGAAGAAATAATTTTCTCGTGTTTCCATTAGCGAAGCTACGCGCACGAATGATCCGCCACAATTGACAAGTGTTAAGACATGAAATGGAAGAAAAAAAGGCGAACGAATTAGTAACTTCAGCTCTCGCTCAGTCGATCGACTCTTTCTCGCTTTGTTTCGATTCGCGAATTATTTCTTCAACCCGAAAGCTTTTTCCTCTCATCGACGCGGAGCAGCAGATATAAAACCCGTCCTATTGTGTCTGCATTACCGCAGATAACTGACTCACATGCCACTCATCGCAGCCGCGAAGCTTCCACACGCTTTTCCCTCTTCTTCCACCGGTTTCTGTTTTTTTTCGGAAAATGATTTGGCAAATGACGGTCGTCGCTTTTATTATAAAAGCTTTATAAAAAGATGTTGCGAATAAAGCAACAACACGAAGCCGCAATGTGATCGGACACAGGCGGCTAGCTAAGCAAACAGATGTTTTCATTTCATTTTCGCATTTTACATTTTTTGCTTCTTTCGTTCCGACATGTTCGACTCTTCGTAACAAGTTCATTCGATGGAGATCGATGGAGGATGAATGCGAGATGGATGGTTGAGGAAATTGACTTTAAATTGAGATTTAAAGAGAAAGAGGGCTGCGATCATGTAAGACATTAATGTCGTTCAATTAGCTAATGGCAAGATCATCTCAGAACGATGCGTTAACGACGTGATCCGGTCTTCAATCTTGCGATCTTTAGTGGAAGTGCAAGCGTGAGGAAATAAAAATGTTCTTCACCTACGTCGAGCGACAACGATAATGACACAATTTCTTCTCACTTAGTCGAGAGAAACAAACAGAAACGCATCGCATTTTCGTTTCTTTTGAGCTCCGCACGAACGTCGGCCTCCCTCACACATTTCTCTGCTCACATACCGAGAATGCAGAGTTTCGGAACGGAATCTTTTGCGGAAACGATTTCGTCTTGATTGCAACTGCAAAGCGAATCGAAACGTGAACGAGAAGTTGAGGAAATGAAGACAAGACTCGGCTTAAAGTTGGAGTTAACGTTAATCCTAACCCGAAGACTTCGTGGGAGTTTAAAAATCGACAGAATCTCGTAAGCAAGCAGATCTAACAAGATTCTCTTGAGCCCATCCCTGATCTCATCACAACGAGCGTTTTGTTCTTTTATTATGTTCACCAGTCAGTCACAAGAGAGAAAGAATGAAACAAACCGTTTCTATTAATAAAGATTCCCATCGTTGCATGGAGCATGTGTTCGCAGATGAAGGCAATACGTTCAACTCGCTCGCGATGGCTTGAAATGCAACAGGAAGAGTAACTGTTGTGATGCTAGAATGATCCATAAATCACGTAATCGATCGCTCTATGAAGGTCGTCTCATCATCGCCTCACTGCTCAGACAAATTTTTTCTTTCCATATGATAACAACAAAAAGAGTCAGTAACGACTTGCGCATTCGCTCGACTCGACTCCGTGCTGCGATGTCGTCATTTCAGTTTCTTCAATCAATTTCCATTGCGGTAATTGCTATCGAACTTTCCCCATTGTTCTGGTCGATGGTTTGCTGTGAGGCTTCGCTACCTGCAGCAATACGATTGCAAATCCAAGCGATTGAGTATTGGCTGCTAATCTTCGCGGAATCCATAGGAATGACGACATTGTCATAGGCTTTCCCTCCGTCGTCTTGCCAAAAACCATTCAGTTTAGCGACCCGTAATGTATTCAAGAGACTTGAAGGCACACATTTCCACGTTATGAAGTTTTTCTCCTCGGAGCAAGGCTAAATCAATACAATTCTCGTGTTTCTGCATAAAAAATGATATTAGGCATTCGGAACGGTTCGAATCGTATGTAGGTGAAGCGATTTAGGTTGCTTCTATGGCTCTTGGAACAACAAGCAATTTTCAAATTTTCGCTGATTGGTCTCTTCACTTCCCATTCTGATTCCTCGAGTAATTAAACAGAGAAATAAGTATCTGCGTTTCGGGGTCTTCAACGCTATCTTATTATTATATTTGTCTTAGAAGAAGAGGAACGAAGATAATAGACTAATCGGGTAGTGATGTCATGCCGTCGAGGCTTTCGGCTGCGTGGTGGTAATCGCCGAGATAACTTTCCGTTACGTCCAAAGCGTTAATTATTTTATGACATTTCAACATTTCGTGGGCGTGCTCGAGATGTCACGACACGCACGCCGAACTGGCGGATGGAGCCCGCTCAAGTGAAAACTATCGGTAATCATTTCTCTCTTTCGTTCTGCAGCAAAAATGAAAAGCGATTCTAATCTTTTGCTTCAATAAATCCGTCAGACGGTTAAGCGAAACGCTTTCCGATTGCTGGGGCCTCCATGGAGGAGCTCGTTTCCCCTTCGCTGGCAAAGCTTTCTTCTTAAAAATAGAATCTCGAGAAAGAAAATGTCGCACTCTGCAGTCCTCGATGATAACAACGAACCGACTCACGCCTTACCTTACCCCAAAGGGTCAAGTGGGGATCTACTACGCGCTTCGAGATGTTCTTTAATTAATTTAATCGATCTCGGCCAAAGCCAACACAGAAGGAGAAAAAAAAAACTTTGTGACTCAACAATTTTCGTTCACATTTTTCACTATCAACGACACCGATTGTCCACTGTATTCCATAATGTCCATGCTTGTCGATATCCTGCCTATCGAATTCCACTATTATCAGCGTAAGAAATGGTCTAACCTGGCGAAAACTCCATATTATCTGTGTCCATTACAACTAACACACGAAACTCTTTCAGATTTGACTGTTCGATTCAACAGAGCGCGAGGTCGACAGAAGCCTGGCTAACTCCAACGGAAACTTGGAAAGTTCCGTCACCTCGTCAGCCTTCAGGTTCCTTCGTCTGTCCCACGTCAAACAGGATATTCCACGGAGCAAACTCCACTGATTCACTTCATAAACCTTCGAGCTACTCGCTCGCTATCGAATACCTAAAACTTTGAGCTTAAGTCAAAGATTTCGAAATCGGCCCGCGAACCAACGATCGCGCAGCCCTAGAAAAATTCTTTTTCCCTTTCTTCGTGAGTTTCAAAGCACGAGACCGTCAGAAAATTCATTAAATCCTGTGGAAATGAACCCGGAGAAGTTAAAGAAGCTGCAGGCTCAAGCTGAGCTCGTCCGCATCGGTGGAAAAGGTGAGGAAAAGCTTGAGAACATTCAGTTGTAGTGATGAAAATCGGCGAGAACTGAAATCAATAGCAGGAGTTTTCAGTCGCCGACTGATCTGCTGTTAATCGGGCAGACTTATGAATGGTGTTGGCTCTTCCAGGTACTCCCCGACGCAAGAAGAAGATTGTCCACCAGACCGCGGCGACCGATGACAAGAAACTGCAAGGAACTTTGAAGAAGTTAGCAGTCAATAATATTCCTGGAATTGAGGAAGTCAACTTAATCAAGAACGACGGAACAGTCATTCACTTCAATAATCCTAAAACTCAGGCTTCGCTTGCAAGCAATGTTTTCGCAATCACTGGCCATGGCGAACAGAAACAGGTAAAGCGAAAATTTCCATTGAGCTCTAACCTCAAACGCTCAACTCCCAACACCGGAAGATTGCTGGGAAATTGCTCTGTGGCTTGGCCCTATGCGGTCGCTTTGTTTGTAAACGTTATCACGCGGGTTCCCTGAGAAATTTCTTATCAGCGAACATTCTTCCTGCAACAACGTTGCAACTCACATGAGCTTTAGCCTAAAGACTGTTCAACCTCAGTTTTAGACGGAAGAGAAAAGACACACAAGTCAGTTGACATACAGTTTCCTTTCTTCAAATACCTGCTACGGGTTAAGCTAAGATTGAGGAGAACCCAGCTCGTTGTTGTGTCTTGACGAGTTTCCCATTTGATCTGAATGTTCATTTCAAATGAAGCTTGTTAGCCAAAGACAACACCATCCATACTTGTCTTTAGCAACCTTTGATGAAGTCAAATGATAAAGCTTCTTTACGATTCCAATGACGGTTGATATGCTGCATGAGTTTGTCACCTTAAACTTGTCTCTTTCATTTTAGATTGCCGAACTTTTGCCTGGAATTCTCACACAATTGGGCTCCGAAGGCTTGTCGCATTTGAAGAGGTTGGCTAACAACGTCGTCGGCAGCAAGATTCTGAGCTCGGTTCAGGAGGAGGGCAAGGAGGAAGATATTCCTGACTTGGTCGAGAACTTTGAGAACGTCGCCAACTCCGATGCATCACCTGCGGCTCAAGAAAAGAAGGCTGAGGAAATTGCGGCTTTGATCGCCTCGACAACGATCGAAGAAGCTGCCAAGAAGGCCGAGGTCAAGCCTGCACCCGCTGCTGCAGCTCCGGCACCAGCACCGGCCGCTGAAGAGAAGAAGGAAACGAAAAAAGAAACGACACCAAAAAAATCGAATGAGAAGGGCGGCAAGAAGCAACAGTCAAAGGACAAGAAAGCTTAAGGCACCCCAAGAACCTCTCGTCGCATCAGAACTTTTTTCATTAAGCAAGTCAAGTCTCTCACATCTTCTCGTGAAAATCTTCAGTAGATTTGTTGCTTTTTTTAACAAATTGATTTGTTTTGAGATCGCGTAAAGCAAATTGTAAACATTTTGAGATAACGCAAGAACTATTAAAGTCACAATACAGAACAAGTCCAGTGGATGGAACAATAACTCTAAGGTTTAGATTCGGGCGATTTCAGGCAGCAGACGGTTCCATTGTGAAAGTTTAACTTGAAATAGGGAAGTCAAATTCCCATGTCGCGAACTTCAAACCACAATGAAGGAGAAAACTTTCAACTAAGAAACTAATTTCGTCGCAAGTTTTAATTGGAATTAAACCTCGTAAGATTTTCCAGGAATTTAACATCGAAAGCTCCGACGGAAATCCCACGCAAATCCTGAAAGGCAACCGTAATCAACCTCAAAGGCACATCTTCATGTTTGGTTAGATCTTTTATTACATTCAAGAATTCTTCTTTATACAATGAAAATATTTCTGTTTTGTTACTTTTTTGTCACTCGGCGTTTGTTTAATTTTTCGGTGGTTTATGGGGCATTTTTCTCTTTTTGATGAAGACACAAAATATGTAAATTTGGCTGACACACGACGACGACATTTCTCTGGCTATCCGTAAATGACTGAAGTAAAAATTTAAAAACATCTGCAAATATTTCTCTTAGTTGTTATTGGTTTTGATGATTGATTGTGGAACTGGGCTGCTTGGGAATTCATTTTTGCGTCACGGAGCGACATGGAGTCGTAATTCAACGGTATTATTATCTCAAAATATACGCAACTGTTTAATAAAACTCTCCTGCTTTCTTTATCGTCCTATAAATAAATAATTGTCGTCGTTAGGTTTCATTTAAAAATAGTTTCTGACTCATAAAACTTCTTTTGCTGACTAACTCTCGGAATTATCTAACTTTTAATTATACGTTAATCTATTAACTTCCCAGCCTTCGCTAGCTTTCCGTCTGTTCTTGCTTTAATTGGAAGCAATTACTCATGAAGTGGCGATTTCCTCGAAGTCATAATCAAGCTTCAACGAAAGCTCTTCGATGTGAAAGCTTTTGGGCTTGCCTGACTTGAGCGGAATGGGGACGAGCGGATGAACTAGAAAATTGCAGAGATTTGAGGTTTCTTTCGATTCTCTAGTTAATCTGTGGATTGAAAAAGGAATTCATAAGACGAAAGCTTAACAGAGCTTTCGTTGCAGCTTTCAAAGCTCTCCGCAATCTCTTGTCAATCCAAATGTTCACAAAGGACGTCGTCAACTAAAGAGATGAATGCGTCCGAAATTCTTAATTACAGACGACGTCGTTATTGAACTGCACCAAAGCTCTGCAACTAGTCAAAAACATTCTTCGCATCTTTGTTTCCTCAAACTCTCTTTCGAGTGTAAACTCGAAAGCAGTTCAAGGTTTGATGTGCGTTTATCCTAATCTAAACGATTTCTTCAAAATCTCTGATTTGTTAACATCATTCACCTTCAACATAACTTTCAAAAACTGTTAATTGGTTTAGATTTAGATGAATTTGATTATTTAGCTACCAATTACTGCTAGTCCACACATATCAAAGATTTCGGTTGTCCTGTTTAAGTTTAGGTTTGTATAAAATCTCTCGATAACTTTCTTAATGCAGCCGGCAGCAAAGTGCAGCCGAACTCATTCAATCGGTCACTTTGAAATGGGAAAATCAATTTCGCGTGAATCACTTCAGCAGCCTCAATTACTCAAACCGCTCCCTCGAATCTCCCGCTGTCATCAACAGGGACAACAACTCAACAAGGGATTATCGCAACTCATATCGAGCGTAATTGATGAATTATTGATTCGTTCCAGGGGAATGTCTAATGACTCGTTTACACACTAAAAAGGTACAAATTACTTAAGCGGACATACACTCTTTAATAGACTTAATTTACGCTAAATGTCGTTATGAGAGTGGACAATTCTCTTTGGTGTCTCCACTGTGAGAGGACATGTCGTGGCTTCTAAGCCACACCATCCCCGCCTAAGTCTCGAATAGGTCACAACATGTTAATGAATCTGTTACGTAACAACTTCTAGATGAAAATTAAACCAGGGACGAGAGTTTGTCTGTATCAATTCGAGCCTTGGAAAATGATTTCAGCTACAAAATTAATTTATTGCCGCTCGGTGAGTTGGAGGGAACTTTCTTCATTCTGCTTTCCCCGATGGAAGGAAGGAAGTCCGAAACACGAGCACCCGAGTCTAACCGAGTCACGATCGGGTCTTCCTTTTGATTAAATCAAATTGATATCTTTATTATAGTTTTCCCTCGCTTTTCTTTATTAATTCTGCTTCGAATTCTTTTGTCCGACCGTGAGTTTCATTTCGACTCCTCGCCACAATGACCTCGACAACGAAAGAAAATCCATTTACGATTGCTTTTAATTATTTTACGATTTGTACTCGAACGAAAGAGAACGAAAAATTCTTTCAATAATTGTTAGGTTGCTTGCTTTCATACTGGAAGAGTTTCTCTTACTCTTAACATTGCTCCAAACTTCGAGCTTGGCTCGAAACAAGTCGATAACGAGTCTTTTAAATGAGCAAAGAATGACATGTAATGGAGCGCTGAGCACGGGGGCGAACATGCTCGGTGTGGAAGTTACACTAATGGAGAATTTCATTGGAAATTAAAGTCTTCTGTTCCAAGCCTCCATCGAGGGAGCTCCGTCAAAAAAATGAAAAAAGGAATTTTCATGCTCCGGCTGACTCGACACACGAAAAAATATATTTATTTTTACACATTTTATGGTGTGTTTGAGTTTTAAGAATTCCCATTGGGGCTGGCTTTTCTCCCCTGATGGAAATCAACTAATTACAGTTCGTTCTGCTGCTTTCGATTCGCTTGTCTTTTTCTAACTCGGTTTGAGGGCAACTAGGCGATAATGTTTCATGGAGTTGTCGACTTTCAAGCTGCAAAGTTTGCTCGTCATAAATGCAAATTCTTCTCCGCCCTCTTCGGCGATAACGTTCAACTCGGCCAAACCTTTTTATTCACCCGCATTGCTTTAGCTTTTCGTTTTCGAGCATTTTGTAGTTTTCTTGTAATCTATTTAGAATGAAAACATTTCAAGCGAAAAACTTTTAAATACTTTGATTCGCGCGGTGACAGGAAAAACAAAGTTCAACAGTGTGGGGCGGACAGGCGAATACATTGCGGTGGGCTTGGCAAGGAATCAACGAGCAGTCCCATCAGATATGCTTCGATGTTTAAGAGAAACTGGCAGTTCAAAGCTTTTGGCAATCATTGATAAATGAAATCTCACTCAGAAAAAGCTTTCTCAAGGAGTTTGAAAATACGCAGTCAGCTTCTAAGAAGTCAAACGTGTGTACTCGAACGAGAATATCTCAATCCAGTTTTTCATGATTTTGAACAGAGCGTAAAATAAATCGGGCGTAGTCAACTAAAAGCTCACAACGCCTCAAGATATCTCAGCTGTCAGCTCCACACTGCCCTGTTGTAGGAAAAACAAAGCACTTCGTTAATGCCATTCAATCGGTGGAACGAATAAAGCCTTTCAAGGTTTACAACGTCCAGCGGAAAAAACAAAATCACATGATTGCACAATATTGAGCGTGCCGGACTCTTCGCTAAAAAGTCATTCGATGATTAAGTTTGGTTCGCCTTTCATTGCGGAATGGACATCAGGGTCAAATTGAACGCACGCGAACCGCGAGTCTAATGGTGATCATTATAATTTTATAGATGATAAGCCAGCAATAAGTTTCTCTCTTTCTCTCTCGTCTAATATTAGGTTTTCCACTATTCCATTATAGGTTTTTGCGCGAGGCTCGTTCGCTCCACTATCGACCGACGAGCTAACCGGTCACTCATCTTGATTAAAACTGGATTAGCGCCTTAGCTTCGCGCTTGTAACTCAATCTATAGCTGATGACTTTCGTTGGAGTGTCGCAAGATTGTCATCAGAGGCCCTTATCGAACATTTCTAGTGACTTTGTTATCAGGTCGTCTTTCAGGCAAGCTTCGAGGAACTCCTCAATCGTTATGACTCCATCCTGATTTAAATCGAGCTTCTTGAACACACGGTCAACCTGATTCGGAGAAAGCAAAGAATGAAAACGACTGTTGGCGACTCCTTTCTGACCTTACCTGATCTCTTGTCTTCTTGTCGTCCTCTGCTATCCTTTTGCCCATCAGCTCGTGAACAGCCGTGACGACTTCAGCCAACTCTCCCCTACTGATGCATCCATCTCCGTTGAGATCGTATAATTTAAATGTCCATTTTAGTCGCTCGTAAACAGAGCCCCGCAGCAAAGTCGACAGCGTCACGATGTGGTCACGAAAGCTTATTGCACCGTTGCAATTTACATCAAACGCTTTGAAGACGTAGTGAGCGTAGAGACCCGAATCTAGATAGAAGAAATAATCGAGAGGAAGGAGAAAGGTTACCATTTGAATTTTTTAAATGGGAAAAATGCTTTCAAGGTTTTTGCTTCATCCGATTATTTCGGAAAGTTGGTTGCGTAATCGATTCACGCTCGTTTAAGCCGGATATTGAACCGCATTGGCCTTTGCCGCAGCTTTCCGAGCAACATCGTTAGAAAGTTATCGTAATGAACTTACTGCCATGTGGAAAGAACTTGGCGTAAATATCCTTGAAGGAGTTCTCGTGGACGACTCCTTCTGGGCACTCCGCCTGGCGAGCGAGCGCGTGCGAGGGAGAGAAAAGAATTTTCAATTAAAATTTCATGGCCTAATGATGAATGAGGCTCTCTGGGGCTTAATTACTTTGAATCCTCGGTACATGACTCTGATTTCTTGGCGTGTGAATTTCGTCAGTCGGCAGAGATCCTCGAGAGCAACTGGAATAGGTTTCGGAAAGGCTCGGCTAGTCGTCTCCAACTCGTACACGACCTCCTCGATGGGACTGTCTGGTGGCGTTGCCATTATTTCGGCCTATGATGGCTCTAATCCTTTCTGCCAATTAGTTTGATTTATTTGAACGTGTACACAACAGAAGCGTTTTCCGACGATTAATTTCACTCCTCGAGGATGTTGATACTCTCTCTAATCCTTTCAGTTTCTTCTTCGTCGCCCGCTGACTCCAGCGATACCGTTCTCCGAAGACTAACGGAATGTGACTACGACGGAGAATCAAGAGAAGAAAAAGTTTATTAGCTAACAGCAGCTCATGCAAAAAGCAACACGACCACTCGACGAGCCATCCAAGTGACGACTGAGAGGTTTTTTTTGGGCGAGCAAGGAAATAATCATAATTCTCGATGATGTAATCAAATAAATTATTATCACTGCTCCGACCTACGGACGAGGTGGAGAGGAGAAAGTGAAAAGGGATAACATAATACAATTTTTAATGTGAACGACGGGTCATGTAGGCGACCTGCTCGCCTTCTCTTTCACTCGCACGCTCGAGCCCCAAGCAAACGGGAATGACGAGAGGTTTTATTATTGCCCATCTTGCCTTGACTTTAGATTTATAACATTCTCCTCCTCGTTTCACAACAATATTAATGTTTTTATAGCGCGTTACGTATTAGACAACGCGAGAGCATTTCCCCTTGCACTAAAAAATTATTAAAGCGTTCGATGATAAAATGTCAGTGTGGGTTTGCTCAACTCGTTGGGGGTTTAGACAGACAGATGACATGAACAGCTTCTGTGACAGCGTGGGACTGATCTAAGAATGCTATTGATGTTTTCGGTGAATAGAATTGGTTGGGAATTGACCCATAAGCAAGAGCTTTCAAAAAGTATTAAGCCCACAGATTATTAAGAGTTCCACCTTAGGCTTTAGGAGAATCTTTAGTCAAGATGAGACTTAGATCTTGACTAAAGATTCTCTTGAACTTCCTTCAAATCTATTCATCCCGAACCTGCTTGTCGCAACTTCTAACCAAGCTCATCCCGTGGCACTCACTTAATCATTCGACTTAATCCTTCTGTCGCCTTTTCATCTGTCTCATCCACACTGAGAAAAGAGATAAACTGCGGAAACCTTTTTTTGCAATGCGCTGTCGGTGAAATGAAGAAAAATCGCAAGCGTGTTCGAAAGCTTTGAGATTTTTCTCATTTATTGTGCTTGGAATTCATTTCATTCCAGCATCCCCTTTGCTTCTCTTGCTCCCTTTCACAGTCATTTTAATTGGAGCTCGTTTTATCTTGAAGCTTCTCATACACATCGTGTCGCTGTTGAGTGTGATTATTTAACGAAAGATAATTTTTTCTGCTTCTTAGATTACATATTTCACACACAGCTGTGAGGGTGCGAGGGCTGCGAGCGACGAGGATGTCGTTAAAAATAGAATTCATTAATGAAAGCCGTCGAGATCCTTTTACTACAGTTTACGATTTTTATCGTCATTAGATCCGCTGATGGCGAAGCGACGTCTGGAGGGACGAGAGCGGGGAAACTTGTAATTGGAAGTCAAGCAAGGAAGTTAGATCGTGAAACTCAATACTTTGTTCATCTCTCACCCGGGGGCGATTGAGCAGCTTTAATCAAATTATAATCTTGAGTGCGACTTGTCGATATGTCAATACTCGAAACAAAGTTTCTGTTTTCTCAACAAAGACGCTTTCAAGCTCTTTGCACTCGACCGGAGAAAGAACGACGTCGAAGAACTTTCACGAAAACAAGGTCATGAATTTCTCTCGTGAAAACGCGCTAAGAAGTTTTTCTATACAATCATGAAGACTTCCTATGGCATTTCTTATCGCACCATTCCCATCCACCTCCATCTCGTCGATAGCGATGGCTTTAAAAACTCACAGCTTTTATGGCGAAAGCAAAGTTATTCAAAAATCACAGGCGCATTTCCTTTACGAGCGAGAATATTTTGTTGAAAAACTAAATAAATAAAAACGGAAATTTATCGCCGCCCTCCTCCACCAACGTCTCATGATTCTCACATTTCCATTCATAAATTCAAATGCCATGATACGATCTCATAAACTATTTTGGCACTTACGATTAGTGCGAGCTTTTGTTTTGCGCGCTCGCTCCTCCTCACTCGATTGTGTCGAAGATGATTATCAACCGTCAACGCTGATTCACTCGACACTCAATTGTTCAGTGCACTGAATCATTAACACATTTCGAGCCTGATGGTCTAACAGTTCGTAGTAGCGTTATCTTGTCCCTCTCCCTTCCTCTCTCTCGCTCGCTCGCTTTTCCGAATTTTCCTTCGACCCTGGCTCTCCGCATTTATTTCCTTAGCCGAGTGATGAAGGGAAGTCAATCCTTCCTTTATTCTTACGAAGTTTCCTTCCTTTTCCTCTGCCCACACGACAACTTTGCTTTGACTCTTCACTTGTTCCTTCACACTTCGTCTAAGCTTTTCGTTTTGAACTTTGCCAGCATTTTCACTTTTTCCCTTTCATTTTCTTTTATGCGCTAAAAAAATTCCATTTCGCGTAACTGATAACAATGATGGCTAACGTTGAACGGGGGAGAAAGAAAAGTCACAACTTCACGTAATCTAAACAGTCTCGGAGATTTTCTATGTTAACATGCAATTCCACAACGTATTAACTAGGCAGATTGAAAGCTTCTCGCTCGATTGAGTCGCCTCCTCCCTCACAAATTTCACTTCTTGCAGAATGAAGAAAATTTCTGGTGGGCTCAAATCAAGCTCGACGGGCACCGAGAGGTTTATCCTTCTCACCAAACTTCTCTTCACTGGCTGTAGTGAAAAAATCGAGGTTTCCAACATCGCTCCTGTTTTTCCGCTTATCGAGCGAGGCGTCTATTGCGCAAGTGTCTCTCTCGAATGAGAGGAAAGCTGTGGAAACTCTTCTCGCTTCTTTTCCAACGCTCACTCGTCGCTCCACATATCACATTAGTTGATGATGAATTTTACATTTTGGATGTGTTGTCTTCTTGCTCCGTGATTTTCTCTTCTCCGTTGTTATTGTTTTTCCGGATCCCTTCGATTCATCACGTACTTTAAGCCGTTCCATTCTCCCTCCTCCAAGCGCTTTACAGCGCACTACATTAAGCGTAGATATGTTGAACAGATAGCGAATCTCGCATGGATTTACAATCGCTGTGCACGAACTGGGAGGAAGGAGAAATTATGATTTGAGTTGGCTGATAGTCCAAAAGGAAAAGCGGAAAGCTTTATGGTAAACTTAAGACTAGAGAATGAAGGCCTAGGGCGAGTTAGTTTAAACTTGGATGGTTGCGAGAAGTTCTCCAATCTTTCAGTTAATTTTAAGGAAAGAAATTGAGGAAATTCTCAATTTAAACTTGGCTAGAGGAAAACGACGGAAGCATAAAAGTTTCAAACTTCTTTCGTCAGATTCTCGTAAAACTAACCGAGCAAACTTTCATCCGCACTAGCGAATGTTTTATCGTCGACCCCATTGCAATACACACGTTATGGGACCCGCTCGCTGGCCCCGGATTTTATCTTCTAAAGCATAAAATTGTACGCTCCGAAATTGATAAATAGTTTCAGTGAACTTCGCTTGCGTGGAAAATGCTTTCGGCGGAAAATTCTCAGCATTGTGTCGCCCCGAAACTATAAAGAGAATTGCTCGAGCAATGTTCAGAATTCGCTGAATTCTTTTCGTTTGAGGGATATGTAACTCTAAGCTGTAAGCTAGAGGCTTCCTTCACCAGCTTCTGTCGTCAGTGACTTTCAACAAGCTTGCTCGTTAAGCCGAGCACAAAGCGCAACTTGAAGCGCCAAAAGAAATTCGCGCTTCACAAATTGTGATTTAAACAATGAATATTCATATTTGCCTCGCTGAAAGCAAGAGCGGCCTCGTTTGTTTTAACAAACATTCCCGAGAAGGCTGAATAGTTTGAGTCTCAAACTGTTTGAGATGAAAAGGCAACTCGGAGATGGAAAGCGGATTCGTTGAGTCGAAAATTGTTTTTCTTTCCTGCTTGCTTTTATGTTTCTCCACATCAAGTCATACATAATTAATGCCTCACGATTCGCTCGCCGACAGAGACTTGAGCCTTGTAAAATTCTTATTTCTGCGTTCGCCTAATTTTTCCTTTTCCAGAGATGATTTATAGCGAGAGTTTGGGGTTCCGATTCATTATTCATCTCGCATATCTCGAGCAGTCACTGCACAAGGCTAAGCTGAGCTGGATGCTACTGGATTTGGATATTAAGTTCCGATCATGTCACAGCATCGTGTATGTAGCTGACTCAATAGAGCAGGGACACTTCATTTGATGTCAGGGAATGCAGGACAATCGAAATTACCTTTGAATAATAAACAATATTATGCGACTTAAATCATTTAAGTTGAATGTAAGTAAGGAATTCATGGCAACGAATTGTCATCGAAAGATTATAGAAAATTTAATGCAGAATCAAAATTATCACGAGAAACGAGTTGAAATTTGGTTTCTTCCAATCACCGTTGATTATCACGGGTAATGATCGAAGAATTTTACACAAGAGGATAACGAGCGAAGTAATTTTCCGTCTTTACCAGTTGAACTATTGCGTGAAAACAAACCAAGGGAACTCAGACAACTTTATCGACAGGATAATTCGGTGTTGTATGTTTGAACTATTTCGTTCGCTTTTTCTTTATTCGTGAACCTTAATGTTAAGTATTACAAGCATCGTGCAATTGCTTCATTAAGTTTTCAGCGCCTGTTGATTCTGTCCAATCATTTACAGCAAAGTGAAAAAGGTTCGTTCTCGAATTTTTTTCATGGCTTCAGCGGCAGTGTCGTATGGCTACAGTTGCAATTGCTGGTGTTTCCAATCGGTGAGTGAATTAAATCGCTGGGTGTTGGGCAGTCGCCCTTCTTGTTTTTCACACGTCGGTTTTGAAACCTGTTGATGAGGAAAATTCTCATTGAGTTCCAACGAATGTTTCAGGAGAGAAAGGAAAACTTACCAAATCTTCACTTGTTTCTCGGATAGCTTGAGGCGTGTAGCGATTTCAATTCGACGAAGACGAGTCAGATATTGATTCGAGGAAAATTCACGCTCCAATTCCAGTAGCTGAGTGCTTGAGAAGGCCGTTCGAATTCTTTTACTCGACGAGTCCGAGTCGTAGTGGGTGGGAGTGGGCGATGGCGTGTTTGATTTCGGTGAGCTTGGATGCATTGGACGCTCACTTAAATCGTAAGGCATGTACAGACTTCGCTTCTTTTCACTTTTAACGATCGGTGGCGAGACAGAAGGCGAACGTGATGGAAGCGTTGGCCTGCGAGATGTTGGCGAATTGGGCAGAACTAACGTGCGCTCGTAATAGTTTGCGCTCGGCATGAAAAGTGGCGGAAGGTTTGTGGGCATGTAAGGTTTTGCCGCTAAATCCAAAAGTTGCTCGCGTTGTTGCGATTGGTAATGCCGTTGTAGCATCATCTGCTGGTGCTGCTGCTGCTGAAGGTTCAGCGAGAACAAGTAACTGCCGATATATGCCGGCGTGTAGGGAGTCGACGGACTCTTCGGCGTCTGCGTTATATCCGATTTCATTGGCTTGCTGTCGCACTTGTCACTTATTAACGAATCCACAAAAAACGATCGAGACATTTTCAATTTTCTGCTTGATCCTCTAGTTTCAGAACTCAAATCACGACTGATCGGTTGCTCTCTTGCGAAACTCAATTTTATACGCAGAAGGTCCTTCCATCTCCCTTCATCCACTTGCGATCTTTGTTCCCGCTATTTGTGTGCATGTTTTCGTCTTCCACCTTTACAACTCACCTCAAAAGAGGATAATTTATCGAATGAGACAAGGCGAAAGCAAAAGAGAGACGGACTGCAATGAATACAAGGACCTCCGACCCTCATTCATCCATTCAAAGCCGAAGCAAATAACTTACCAGCATGTTTGCTATTTGTATCGCTTTGAGTGATTTTTTATTTGTTACTTTGTCTTCCCTTCATCTCCCTGGAATTAACAGCTATTAGAGCATCGCATTGAGGTGCAACGAGGTGAAATCAATCGTTGCCAAGACCCGCCCATCATACCGGCCCGACGCTCTTCCCTTTTGTATGAGCAGCTTGCCACCAAAAACACGCTTCCAGTCATTGACAAATTCGATCGCAGTTTAAAGTTTCTGATGGATTTTACATCGCGAACTAATTTTATTGACAAGTTCTCTTTGTTCGAGCAACAGCGGCGATTTTGATTATTTGTTGAGTGCTTCCATGGCGAGCAAACACATAAATATTCAGGCCGCGGGGAGAAACGTGATTTCAGGGATTTTAGGCTTTATTGAATGTGAAGTGATTTAATTGCGAACGTAAATGACGACTGGGGAAATCGAATGCGAGCTTCTGAATTGATTTTGAATTGCGAAACAATTGAACAGATTTCGAAATATAAGCTTAGAGGATTTTCCTAAAAGTTTTCCCCTAAAATTCATTTCGAGTTGATTGAGCTTGCTCTGTTCAAAGCCCCAGAAATCAAGAGCGACTGGTCAGAACATGGATAGCAACTAGTCGAAACTTTTGAGTTTCTATGCATCGAAGTTGAAGCTTTATCGCCGAATCAAGACTCTTTACCACCTACCACAACTTTCTTATCGTATGAAATTCTATTTCTCTGATCTCAAAAGCTATTACGGAACCCAAAACAATTCTAGTATCTGCTTACTTTCCATTAAAAACTCCAGCGAGCTCTCAGCAAATCCTCTAACCAAATGCAATATGCTTGCCTCGAATTAGTTCCACATTAGAATTTCTCACGCTCCTGCTGCTCGTCCTGCCTACGCTTCTGTTCCGATCGCTTCGAGCACTCAGCGTTGATATCGAATTTATAAACAAACAGTCAATTTGTCTGAAAGGCAGAAAACCTGTTAATTATCAAATTAAGGGCTTCCAACACCTTTGATTTGTCGACTCGAAATATGAGATTTGGAGCATGAGATTAGCTTTGATTTCTACCTGAGGTCGGTCGAGGCCCATTGACGGAACGAGGATCGTTTTCACAATCCACAAAAATACAAAATCGCTTTGAAAAGGAAGATTTGTGTTTTGTTGGTGGCGGATCAGCTTTAGATCTTTTCAAAGTCTCTTCAACTGCTGATTCTTCAAATATTTCATTTTACAACAATTGGATCAAATTAGAAGGAAGAATAGTAAACAGAGGAGAAAATATTTTTCTACACGAGAGTCAAGAGACCTCGTTCCATTCATCGTCAGCAACTACACATTAATATTTCCATTGCTCCTTTCGTCCGACCTTCGCCATTCATTCCTTCATGAATGAAGCAGAGATCGCCAAAAGAAAAATTTCGCAAACTGCAATAAAGTGGCAACGATTCTCGTGATGGATGATAAGGCGAACGAATTTGTGTATGGAGGTGGAGAAGATTTTCCGTTGTCATCCCCCGGCAAGAAAGGATAAATCACCAAGGGACAATTTATTTAATTGCAGAAATATTTCATGCAATGTTTCCAAGGTGGAATTGTTAAGAGTTGTTCTTTCATCCGACGAGGCGGAGGGGGAGAAGAAAAGATGACGAGAAACAAAATCTCGAGAGTCCTCGAGTCAGACAAAATAGTCCATGAAGAGGCACAGACTGTGAGGCTCCTCGTCTCAAACATCGCTTCGCATTACTTTCAAACTAACAAACCGACGAGCGAATCAATCGATTAGTTACGCTGAAGGAATTCTATCGAGCTCCAAATTCGATGGGAAACGCTTTGAAGGAAAATTCCGACAATCGTCGCTTCTCTTTGTGAAGAATTAGCAAAGTTTCATCGCTCGAAAGGGTTAAAGAGACTCTTTGATCTCCCATCGACGATCTCATTCTGTTTGGCAAACAAGCCTCGGCAGCTTCATTATGATGTCCTAATCAATTAAATCAATATTAGGCAACGGATTGGAATTTTATTGGAACATAAATTTCACTGTCGGCAGTTTTGCGAGTCGGCAAACAGTTTTGAGATAGCGTCAGCCTTGATCTTGAGTTGCAGTTGCGACGGCAAACGATTCGTGAAACGACAAACAGTTTGCCGCAACTCGTTATCTCGATGAAGAAGAGCAAAAAGCCATTTAGCATTTCTGGCACGAAGAACTTTTAATCTGCGGTTTGGATTGGAAACTTCTTTCTACCTCCTCGTCGGCCTAAATTGAGGAACAGCTAGTTGCGGCGCGGAGCTAATTGACGCGCCGATAAAATATTTGCGGCTGACACGCGAGAAAATGTTGCTTCGACGTGACAATTTTCCCTTTTTATCGATTTCTGATGACATAGCGGGCGACTTCGTCTTTAGCTTCCAGCTGCCAATAAAGTGATTAATTAAGCTTCGAAGCTTTCGATACAGTAGAGGGTCGAAGTTGCAACAGTTTCTGTTGATCGAGCTTTCCCCCGCTCAAGGAATCAACCGTCGATGAGGACTTCATAAACAATTAGCTATTAAAACAGCAAACCCGCCAGCTAATGGCCATTAATCCGCTCCTAATTGACAATAACAAATATTGTGGAAGGTTCAAGTGTTTCAGTTTCTCATTACGATGATTAGGATTAGTCGCTCTCTTGCTCTTGGATCAGAAGGTACTCGTAGTCGACTCCATAACGTAGCATGTCGAACAGTGAGAACGCCACAAGTGCGGTTGCGGAGGCTGATAATAAATCTTCGCTACACCGAGAGCTGCTGTCGGTGTTTTATGTCGTTGGGATTATCGGAAGTCTGCTCGCCCTCCTTCACCTTCACAACAAGCAAAACTTTAAGAACACTAAGCAAGCGTTCATGCTGAAGTAAGTTAATCAACGCCACAGATTTACG
The DNA here is from genome assembly GCA_033064975.1 of Smittia sp. YW1114-2. Taxonomy (NCBI): domain Eukaryota; kingdom Metazoa; phylum Arthropoda; class Insecta; order Diptera; family Chironomidae; genus Smittia; species Smittia sp. YW1114-2. The sequence goes on along the minus strand of CP093834.1, from coordinate 4,925,669 downwards.
GCGTAATGATAACTTTTATTGTCTCGCGCGAGGTGTTTAATGACGTTGGACTTTGTTGGCCTGGTGGGAATGCTATCGCAGATGACAGTTCGGTCTCACGTCGACGACAACTTCTATCAGGAGCACATCTGGCTGTTCTGCTTTATTCGTGTCGTTTGGAGATTCTCCGGGATGAGTTCAGGCTGTGTCGCTTTCGTCATGGCCATTGAGCGATACTTTGCGTTGACGAAGCCGTTCTTCTACTGCAAACACTTCACGAACGGTCTGATAAAACGATTGATTCTAATTATGTGGACATCCTGTGCTTTAATCACATTCGCTCCCGCCTTCGGCTTTGGGATTTTTTGTGACGAGAAGGCGAAGAGGTGTGAGCGGTATCGCGACGCTAAAGAGCCTTGGGACATCGCGTACGCCTTCCTTTGCTTCTTCGTCGGTTCGTAAGGATTTTATTAAATTTTTATGACATTGACGGCGAATTTCCGCTCGCAGGAACTTCTCTCTGCACTCTGATGGTGCTGTGTAATCTTCGAGTGACTCGAATCGTTTATCGATCTTATCGCAGCATGCAGAAGCTCGCAATGTCAGCCGAGGGCTCAAACCGAACACAACAAGCAATTAAACTTCGCCATCGGATGAGCGAAGTCAGCAGCTCTAGCTCAACGTCGAAATCGATGTCCTTAGTCACGCGGGACGAGATCAAGTTCATCAACATGTGCAATTTGCTGACTGCTTCATTTTATGTCTGCTGGCAAACTCAGATGGTAAGCAAACTTATCGCCACACAGATTTTGTTTCGCTAGCACGAGCTCCGTGATTTTCATTTATAATGAACTCGCCGGTAAAGCGTTTCATTCAATCAGGAAGCCTTCACTCGCAGTTGAGTCATAACGTGTCCTTGTTCACAGTTTCATGTCGCTCCGTGTCGTTCGCTACGTGACAGAGAGCAAAACGAGGGACCAATTTAAACGTTTATTTCATAAACTAATCATCGACCATTATGAGGAAGCCACTCGATCAGTTTCAACGAACAAAAAAGCAGAAGCGAGTTGTTATTTCCCTTCGCTCCCTCCTTTCCACATAAAACTATTATTATTGTAATTTATTTATTTCTGTTACGCTCCACGCTTGAGTGACTCTTAAGATCAACCCCTTCCCCGGAATGTCAATGGAAGAGCTTTATTAGCAGGCAATTATTTATTATGAATGTCGCTTCATTTTCCCATTAACATTCCTCGCTCTCTCATGCATCGTTTGCGGAGATTGATCTGAGCTTGTTCTCAGAGTGGGTCGAACAGGCTGAACAGTGGGAAAAGCCAAAGAGTGCGTGGGGAGTTGAAACGTCAGATGAATCTTAAGGTTTCAAAGAAGCTTTGAGTATCAATGGTTGGTTCATGGAATGAGCACGATTCGTGCAATCCCCGGAGTAATGAGAATCATTTCGTAATGCATTTGCAGCTCGCTTATGTCTTTGACAGTTTGATTGTTTATCCGTAGCAATGTGAGATTGCGGTCTGTGTCTAGTCAGACCTGATTTTTCAGCAGTCGTTCCTTCAGTACGTAACACGCAACTTAAACTAGCAGCGTCATCTGAAAATACGCTAGACACACTGACAGTCCAAGCTTCTTCTCAAATTTAATTCGCGTGTTCGAACTCTTCAAGCTGAAATACACGCAATGATAGTTCCACACTGCACGAGCCATTAATCAGAGCATAAATCTCTTCACAGATAACGATTCCCATCGCACAGTTCGTGACGGATGCAAATCAAGTTCGAGGCATCCAAATCTTCTACCAGCTTGCAGATTTCCTATTGCTGATTCATTTCAGCATGGATCCTTTCATTTATGTTTTATTGAGAACAAATTATTGGATTCGCTTTAAAAGCTTTCTGGCTCAGTTGCTGCTTCGAAAGGACGATGAGTTTGCAGAACTGCCAAAGCTGGACCGTTTCTAACTCAAACGATCTGCCGACGAACTTCCGGCTGGGACTGCGGACGAGAGGGAAACCAAATTAAATGTTAATTTTAAGGTGAATCGACGTTCATAATCTTTTCCTTTTGAATAAATATTTAACAATGCATGCGAGCATCTTTAACATATTTCACGTCGACGAAAGGAAATTAAATTTTCCGCCTCATTAACCGTCCTTTCTTGACGTTTATTTCACACTTCATCATGCAGTTTTAATGAAAAGAGAGTCTCGACCTCACTTTAAGGATTTTTTATGAGTCCATTAAGATTTCACGTTTGTGCATTGAGTGGAAGCTACTCTCGAGTTCTCGTCTTGCTCTACTGCAGAATCCTGCAAGCTTAGCTACGATGCCCCATTGTAAGTGATTTAATTCAATGAAAGGAGAAGCAATTCTTACACAATGCGATGGAGAATGTTACATGAAATTGCTAAGCTGAAAGAATTTATCGGTAACACGTGAAGCGCGCTTGAAGTGTGCAACGGATTCCAGGTGGTTACATTTTTTTTATTGATCTCGATGGTCAATGAACACGACTTTGGGATTCTTTAAGATGATTTCCTTTGAAGAGGTTCGAGGACTGGGCGTGGAAGACTTCGGAGAATTTCGAAACAAATTCCATGCAATTGAAGCTTAAATTGATTTTTGGGAACGAAGAAAATTGAAGAGATTTCAGGGGCGGAGGAGGAAGATTGATAAGCCGATTGCTCGAAGGAGGTTCTCTACTAAAATTCAAGCCTTGAAACTGTTGACGCTTGAAGAGTTTCTCGAAGATTTCTGGCAGAAATTTCACTCTTCAAGTAGGATCGTTGAATCTTACGCCGACGGCATCCCTGAGCCAAGAAGAACTCTCGCAAACAATAAGTTCCATCTCAATAAAACATTCGACTGAACACGAAATGATAAAAGGTAGTCGAATAATGATCAAATTATGAATTGCCAGAAATCTCAAGCGATTCATTGTCGGAGTTTGCTGTCAAATCCGAACTGCAAACACTTGGAATCCATTCACACTAAACGACATGAATGATAACTTTTGAGCTTGTCGTTCCATTGTAGTGTGAGCCATTTGCCACCATTCTAACGGCTCCGCCCTTAACTCATCGTCGATGCTCCTGAAACATTAACATGCTGCTTTGCTATGGCTCAGGCTGTGAGAGAAGAGAATTGAAAGCTATCGTTGCACAATAAATTAATTTTTGAATGGATTTCTACAAGGGACGAGTTCTCGAGGGGCGACGAAGACGATACCTTGTTGTTAATAGTCCATAATTTGTCTATTACAAAGCGTAAAATGATTTTCAATAGAATTCTCGCATGTCTGTTTATGGTCGAGAGTGTGATTCGAAGCCCACATGGCCCGAGGGACGCCGCTTGATGGAAAGTAAAAACAAATAATGACTTCGCTCCATTAGTCTTCGTCTTGCCGCCGTCTTCAGAGAGCAGCGACGCCCGAGTGTCTAGGCAGGGCTCGTTCAAATTGATGATTATCTCGTCGATGGATCCAGCAAGTTTCGCAAGATTGTGGGAGCACGACCTCGAAAGAAAAACGACTCACGATTCAGAAATGTTTTCAGATGTTTAACATCAGCTCTACGCAAAAACAGAGAAAAGTTTCCTTCTCGCTAAGCTTTTTCCCTACAAAACTCGCGTGAGTTATGCAAGTCACAGTTTGATCTCTTCGGAAAACTTGTTCGTTCACGACGCCAGTCTATGAAGCCAGCATATGCGGAGCGACTCCCTCGCTGCGGCCCAAGGCAAACACAGCAATTTCACGCTCCTTTTGACGGCGAATTAAAATTAAATTAACGTTCGGTGATTAATTGGTTCGTCGAAACAGTTTATCGATCGATTTGCGGCTTCTCCATCGAAAAATGTAATCGTTTTTCAAGGCTTTCCCATCATTCGTTCCGTTTTAATAACTTTTCATTCCGTCTGTCGAGCATTGACAAGCAGAGACGAGCGACGAAAGGAAGTCGGAGATAGGCTTATGTCTGGAACTTGTCGTTTAGAAAACTCATACAACTTTTTCACATTAAAGAGACGACGTGAAATTGGCTGGAAAATTTAACCTTACACAATTGGCAACAGCAATTAATGAAATTTTCAATAAACTTTTAGTCGCTAATCTTCTTGAAACCTTCTTGTAGGTATTGACGCCTTATCCCTCAACAATTCCAATTTCCTCTTCCGCTCTTTCCGCAAACAATCTTTCTGCAAACGTTTTGTCATTAGAATCCTTTCAGTAGAAGTCAAATTATCGGATTTGTCTCAGTCAAGATCGATTTTGAATGCGGAACTTTCTGCATCGTCATATCCTTCATTATCCATGCAAAAGGAGACATCCATAATCTGCTTTGCCATTCATTCCAGCGCTGCTTAATAGAAAGCAAAACCTCAGCACGAAACCATCGGAAGGAAAAAGTGTTTCGTCGCAGAAAAAATTAAATTTCATTCTCGTCGCTTCGTCTGTGCCTCTCATTCGCTTATCGGCAAATCTGCTGATCCCTGCGACATGACGGACGAGATTGTGACAATCCCTCTCCAATTATGCAAAGTGGATACTCGCAACGTCTTCGATTAATAATCAGACACTTGACAGTCGTTGGCTTCGAGCACCGCTCGACTTTCCCACACTCAGCTTGAGCTGACTCGCTGGAAAGCATAAATTTCTTGTTGCTTGTGCAACAATGAGAATATTCATAAAAGCCAAGAATGCATAAAATTGAGATTGTTTTGCAGTTAACAGGATTTGTGTGAAAACGGAGCATCGTCGCCGCATGAGATCTCGAAGCCTTGAAACACTTGAACAATCGAGCGCTACATCGAAAATCCTTAAAATTCCTCGGTAATTGTGAAAATATTGCAATTGTCCGGAGATGCTCAGATGAGAGATCTATTAATCACACAGCATGCGGTCTCTGTCTTGCTTCAATAGCACTAAAACTGCAACTCGGTCATTCATGCCTCGTCTTATTGTGCAAGATCTTCTCGTCATGAACGTCGCTTCGTCTACCTCTCTTGACAATTTTTTATGCTCACTTCAATGAATGTAGCTCGGCTCGTCTCTCCCCCAGACATAAAGGCGACAAACGAGTGACTTTTGCCGACAAATGATTTTAAGTTCCTTTCTCTTTCACGCAATAAAAATAAATAATTTATCTTCAATCGCTTTAAGTGCTGCGAATTTCCTTTGGGAGTTTTTGATGTTTAGTTTGAGATACTTAGGATGAGATTAGCTGTTGAGTTGTCTTGTAGATTTAGATTCAAATCTCCTTCGTCTATGCCAAATCGCAACCACAACTCGACAGACATTTGCGAGGTCTCATGGTCTAGTCTTTAGTGAAGTCGTCAGAACTCTCAATCTGTTCCCATCGCCGGCGACACGAGTCGGGAATCCCGCCGGTTAATCTGCATCAATTATAGCTGCGTTATGAGAGGCTGAGTGCATTTTCAGTTATTTTTCCACTCTGTCAATCTCAATTTCGGTAAACTCTTCGCATGATGCTGATGGAAACATGAATTTTTATAATGCTCGTTGTCGAAGCCATAATTTCATTTCACATGCCAAGCACACATCGTCGGTCGCATCAAATCGCTACAGTTTCCAATCCACTTAAATCACAATCACTTCCAGCATGCTGCTGTTGTTCGACGGTGAGTTGAATGGAAGATTCGTTACAGTTTCTCAATTCAACTTAATTGCTAGTTACACTCGTATAAAAGTTTAATTTAAAGTTGCCGCTTCTCAAGTTTGATTAACGTTAATGAGATTAAGTCGATGTGCTTCTGTTTGCGTTTCTTCTCTGCTTGATCCTTCCAAACAGTTTTCATTTCTCTCCGTTCCACGACGTGAAAATCCCATCGACAATATAAACAGAGGTAGGGACACTCAACATGACATTATCGAGTTGTGAATAAATTTTAGGGGTCTGTCGTCTCTCGCTTCCACTTCGAGTGTTGTTAAATTAATGAAGTAGCGAGGAATTAATAAACTAGCGGGAAAGCAACAGGGAAAAAGTTTGCTTGAGAGGTTCGTATCGATGTCACAGTAATTATTTCATACGCTCGCTTTCTCCTTCATTCGATTGATGTCGAGAGGCTCCTTGACTAACGGCACGTCATCAAATTTGTAGCTGAATTAATTAGTCGTGATAACGAGCGAGAATTTATTTTCCAGGGTTGACCGAACAAACACGAACTTGACGAAGGTTTGTTGTCGGAAAAATAGTTTTATTAAACAGTAAACTTAATTTTATTCAATCGCATTGGAGTCAACAGCAGAGAGACAGCAGCTCGATTAATCCGATGTCGGAGTCTTCGAAGGGCTTCGTGACTTCGATCCACTCTTGGACTTGGAAGCGCTTCTTGATTTGGAGCGGCTGCCACTGCGACGAGACCCTGGGAAAAGAAGGAATCGGTTAGTCAATCGTCTTGTGAAACCATCGTTGCATTACCTGATCCACTTCTAGAACGGTTAGAAGCGCTTCCACTGCGAGATCTTGAACGCGATTTTCCACTTCGGCTTCCTGATTTTGAACGACCTAAACGACGAGAGTTTTACAAACATTCGTTAGCCTAATGCCATTAGCCTTACGTGATCCACTTCTTGATCGACTTCCACTTCGACTGCGAGACCGAGACACTGATTTGCTTCCTGCTTTCGATGGACCTGCGTGGGAAAGGTAATTAACAAATGTGCAAACAAGACTTTCACTTGAACTCACTTCGTGAACGCGAACCGGATCTGCTTCTGCTGCGAGATGAGCCCGAGCGGCTTCCAGAACCAGAACGTGACCTGAAAATTAATTCCGGTGATTAAATCATCTCCGAGTTTAAACATTTTAATTGGATTACCTTGAACGTGAGCTCCTGGATCCTGTTGGGGATCTTTTCTTTGCGACGCGCTTTTTCGTGCTGCTGTCGCTTTCCGACTCGCTTGTTGAAATTGTTGCTTTCGAGATAATTCTCGAGTTCTGCTTGGGACCGTCGGCTCTCTTGATTCGAGTGACAGTTGGTCTCCCGCCGCGGCTCTTCTTTCTCCCCGGCGCTCCGTCCTCGCTATCCGAGCCCGCGTTTTCGTTTTGCCGCTTCTCGCGTCGCTTACGTCCGTGGGACTTCTTGCTTTCCTTGCGACGCTTCTTGGACGATCGCTTACTGGACTCTCCGCCCTCTGGTCTGGGACCATCGCTGTCTCCCGAGTCGATGATTGAGTCTCTACGTCCACGGCCGCGTTTCTTCGGCGCTTCTTCAGGCGTGTCGATGATGAGAGCGCCTTTAGTCTTCTCCTTATATTCCTCGCGTTTCTTGAGCATTTCTTCCATCGTCTTATGACGCTCTTCTTCCAGTCTTTGACGTTCTTCCTGCTGTTTCAACTTGAAGGCGCTGCGCTCTTGTTCCTGCTTCAAACGCTGCGACTTCTCTTCTTCGTCAATGCGACGAGCTCGAGCAACGTGATATTGAGCTTGCGAAAGCAAATCTTGGCACTGACTGGCTTCAGTCCCAGCGACAGTGATGTTGAATCTGGTCTTATCTCCGTGAACATTCAAATACGTGAAATACTTGTGAGCCAAGCCGAGCTCGTGAACTGCTTGCAGAACTTCTGTTAGCACAGATTTCTCGTTCTTCAAGATTTGCATTGCGAGCCTTTGCAGGACCAGTGCGATGTTGAACAGCAGCACAGTATCTTGAGGTGCGACGCGTCTTGCCTTCAGCAGCACTGTCTTTGCTTCGTTCAACTTGCCAGCACGGAAGTAAGCTCGCGCGAGATACTGCATAACTTCGACGTTGTGATGTTTGAAAAACTTCTTTAAACAATTCTCGTACATCTGAATGGCACTGATGTACTGCTTCTGTTCGACGTAGATGTGAGCGATGTTGAGCCAGACGTCGGAGAAGTCAGCAGTGGCTTCACGCACTTGTGCGAAGATGTCACGCGACTCGATGAAGTATCCTTTGTGTGCGAGAACAGAGCCGATGCCGTTGGCAGCCCAAATGTTCTTCGGATCCAATCGATTGACATCAGTGAATGTTTTCAATGCCATTTGCAGGTTCTGCTTGTCTTTGTTCTTGTCTCGAATGGGCTGATGTACACATTGCAAGAAGTAGTTGCCGCGAGCAATCAAAGCGTAAGAATCCTGTCGCTGCTTCATGACCGCGTCGAAGTTCTTCTCGGCAAGCGTCCACTGCATTTTCGCCAGATGAAGATTTCCGAGCAGCGATCGAGTGTCGGGATGGTTCATGTTGATTTTCTGAGCGTCCTTAAAGTAATCAGAGGCAACGAAGATGAGACCTTTGTCACGAGCCATGCAGCCGATTCTCAGATAGCAGTCGATGTAGTTCGGATGCTCTTTTAGGATGTCTTTGTATAGCTTGTCGGCCCGATCGAACTCGCACATTTCCTCGTAGAGTCGGGCGAGGTTGTAAGTCATCGTGACCGAGATCGAATCGTAATATTGAGCATCGTGTTCGGCTTCGCTCCGAGCTCTTTCTAAAGCTCTCTCGAGCTTGTTCTTAGCTTCAGTCAGGTTGCCCATTCGGTAGTGAAGCGCTGCTATGTTGTTCCAGATTTCTGGCGGAACTTCTGCGTTGATGTTTTCAGTGAGAATGTTTGTCGCCTGGCCATAAGCAGCAAGCGAACCTTGCAAGTCGTTCTGCTCAAGGATCTGAGCTAGTTCGATCCAAGCTTCGACGTCGTCCGGGAATTGCTCGGTGACCTTCTTCAAATGATTCTTAGCTGTGTCCCGTTTCGATTGTGAACTCGAGCTTGCATAAAGTGATCCCAGGATCTTCATTGTTTCGTAGTTGCCAGGTTGAACTTTCAAGACCTTTTCGAAGCATTGAGCTAAACGAAACAAAATGAGAAAGGACAAAGCAGATTTAAATTCACAACTTACCAGCGTTTTCGCTGTCGCCTCTGTAGATGTACATTTGACCGAGGCCGTAGTGAGGGAGGACAAAGTTGTTTGGCGCGAACTGTGTCGATTGGTAGTAGTATTGGAAAGCTTGATCAAAGTCTCGCTGTGCATGATAAGCACGTGCCATCTGATAACAAGACTCAGCTCTCATCGCTTCGTTTTCGGTATTGTGGAACGCGTGCAGGGCCAAGTGCTGGACTTTCAAGTAATCTTTTTTGAAGAAGAAGTGGTTGGCGAGGTGATTCAAAACCATCGGGTTTGTCGGGTCGTAGGTGTAAGCTTTGGATAACATCTGCACTCCCCAGCGATTCGAGTCGGGTTCGTGCATGTTCAACTTGAGAATGGCAAGTCCAACAAGCGCTCCAACGCATTGAGGATCTAGGTCAACAGCTCGTTGAAAAGCCAGCTTTGCCTTTTCTGGGTTGTTGAGCTTTAAAAAGCAATGACCCATCCCGAGACGAACGACCCCAGGAATCTTTGGATTCGTACGAAGAGCTTTTTTGTAGAAAGCGAGCGCGCCGCGATAATCTTTCTTGTTGAACGAGAGACAAGCCTTCCCGAGAAGGGCCGGAATGTTGTTCGGCGACTGGTTCAAGACGAAGTTGAATTGATTGTCGGCTTGCTCCATCTTATCTCCTTCCAAGAGGCAGAAATAAGCTCGTCCAAGCAAATGATTCTGGTCGTACATGATAATCTTGTCACCAGTTGCGTACAGCTGCGTCGCCTTCGTGAACAGCTCCCGCTTCTTGTCTTTGACTTTCTCGCGGTTAGCTTCTTGCACGTAATATGCGCCAAGGCTGTCAATAACGCACATGAGATCCTTCTCGTAGTCACGGTAGTCATGATGAGCCTCAACTCTCGCTGTCTCAAGCAGCTTAAGGAAAACATCTTTCTTGCCTTGCTTGTAATATTCAACAGCCACGTTCACCCAAATAGTCAGCGCTGATCGTTCATGTCGCAAAATGTTCAGGATTTCTTCTCCGTCCGGCAGATTTTCGGGATCCAACTCGATGACCTACGAAATGTAAACAAAGATATTTTTAACCTCGAACCACTTTTACGAGAAGTTAGGCTTATTTCAGCTAAGTAACTGCTGCATATTCATCCCTGCACATGACTGTTGACTTCTAACTTATTTATATTGCCATTGGACGCCGTTAAATCAACAAATTATGTTTTGTTATGACATCGAAAATCATAACTCAGAAATCTTTGATTTTGCTTTGAAATCAACACTTTATGAACACAAATTTTACCTCATCAGTATCCCGGAGCGGGATTTCAACCGGTGCAGTCATACTAACAGCTTAGTTCACTCTATTTTCACTTGTTTTTGATTATTTTCGCGGTGATATTTGGTTTAGGTAAAACGAAGCGACGCTTTAATTTGAAATTCAAAAATGTCTAAGCCGTTAAACTTGAAACGTTAAATTTTATTTGTTGAAATATCGCAGCAGCTTAATTTATTATTGAAAGGAAAACCCTCTGACAATGTTCGTACAAACTTGTGAAAAAATGGTAATCTTAAATTGCGATCGCGTCATGAGTTGATTGCGGTCTCGAGATAAGCAACGTCAAGCTTTTTCAATGGAAATTCATTTGATGCGAAAGCTCATTTAATGGTTTTATCTGATCCAGTAACTTCGTATTTAAACTGCATCGAATTGCAGTAAAAGTCATCAATTCATCGTTAGCAATGAAAGCCTCAACATTCACTCTGATGTTCTTAATCGTCTTTGTAAGTAATTGAAAGCTCTCAATGGTAACAGACTTATGAATCATAGTTTTATTAGGCGTTGGCGGTCTCTGCGCAAGATATGGAACAGTCTGACGGGCAACAACCACCACAAGGTTGTCGCGGTCCTCCTCCGCATCATAAGATGAGACGAGGAGGTCCTGGAGGGCGCGGCCCGCCAACAGAAGGCGATGAAGGAAACATGAACGAATAAGTTCTGCTTTTCTCGCTTAAATTTTGTAGAAGGATTTTCGGTTGACTGAAGTGCGAACCAAACAAAATATTGCAATAAAGTTTATTGAATAAACGAATTCAAGCTGGATTCCAAGTTTAAGAATCAAAAGAATTTTAGTTTGCAAATTCAACAATTTATTTTTATAAAAAACATTTCAGATTAGAGCAAAACTTCAAACGAGGGCGAGAGGTTCAATTGAGGGCGAGGTTTTGCTACCTTTTCGCGTATCGTTCTAAAATTTAAAGTTTAAATATTTGCGGACCTCAGAAGCCAAATAGCCGAAGCTGAACTTGATCGGTTTTGATGGAGTCTGCCCTCTGCAAATTTCCTTATCTTCATTTACAGGCTGCGGAGTTGATGAAGCTTTCATGTCGATGGTCTTGTGCTCAATGGAGGAATCGATCTTAAATCGTTTGATTTCTTGCTCAGTTTGCCATTCGATTTTTCGTTTGTTTGTCGATACGATCGCTTCACATGGTTTCAAGCGGAAGGTTTGTCTCCGTTGGAGCTTTGTCGAAACATCATTTTGTTTCTTTTGCTTTTTATGAGCTTTCAACTTTGCGACGAAGTTTCTTTTCAAGTACCAAACGCGGAGATTGGAATCGGGGCTAAGTCTGGACGCTTGACGTGATTCGCACTCGATGGGTCGGCGCATTAAAGTTGCTGAAGGAATTGGCATTTTGCTTGATAAACGAACGTTAAGTATCGAAGGGAACAACTTAGTTTCTTTAGGTCTGACGTCTTCTGATTCTCGAGATGAACTGACGAAGACTTCGAAGATTTTTTCCTCTTTAAAGGTTTCAGAAAAGATAAAAATGTACCTGGAAAACGCTCGAGCCGAAAATTGAGGGAAAGCCTCGCCCCAAAAGCAATTAAAATCGAATTAACATTTTCAAAGAGCTCCATAAATTACCAAGCGGCAATTTGATTCAGTGCAGGTAAAGTTTTTCTGGTCGAATCAGCGAATGTTATTATTTTATTGAAGGCTGACAAAGTTTGCACTGAATTTGATGAATGAGTTCGAGCTTATTACATTTTGTCGAACAAGAACTTTTCAGTCTTGGAAATTGCTTTGAGCAGAAACATATTGTAAGTCATGCAAAGCAAGATCTCGTGGCATGGAAAGTTGCCGAAATTGTTATCGATGTAGTCGCAGTTTCGCTTGAATTCTGCAATCGCTTGTTGGTTTGAAGTGTACGTCAACCGAGCCAATTCATATCGCGGATCCTTAAGAAAATCCTAAAGAAGGTGATGTGTTATTATCACGCATGAAACTTTTAAACGAATGTTTAGTTTTTTACCCAGAACTTCCAATCGTTCTTGCACCAATCGCAATCGCAAGTGAAGCCAAATTTGTTCAAGAGAAATTGCTTACGTTCTTAAATCGGATCGACAATGGTGACTCTGAAAAATCCTTTCATTATAGTTCAATATAGTTTTATAACTCGTGGCAAGCTCACCCGTAGCTGATGAAGAGTTGCTCGCCTTTCTTGATCGGTTTTGCGACGACGAATGCAATCTTGTTGTCGACAAGCATGTTGAAAATGTTCGCACAGCATGCGTGGTTCAAGAGTGATGAAAACAAACAGATTCCGCCGCCGAGTTGGCAAATCTTGCTGTTTTCTGTCAACAAATCGAACGGAAGACCGCTGTTTTCACTTTTCGAAAGATGAATTAGAGCGAGTTCCGTTGCATTGCGCAATAAACTGAGAATGCGGACCATGAACTCGGCAACAATGTTTCTCTCGGTTTCAGTTGACCAACGTTGCATGATCGGATGAGCCTTAAAGTCAATTGATGTCAATGGATTTGGCGAGGAACGACTTAACGAATTCAGTGCCAGCAGCTGATTGTACTTGTAGTCGGGATCGTCAGGATTGCTCAAGTCCAAATCGAAGATGGTTTTCTTGCAGAGCTCGAGATCTTTTGTCAACGATTCCAGCTTGCTCAGGTCTCCGTTGACAATATCTAAAGCTTCACGAGTGAATCGTTCAAATAGACTGAATCCATCGTCGACTGCGCACATGTTCTTATCTTTGCCGTAATCAAGACATTTCTGAGAGCAGAACATTGCGTCGGCACATGTGTCAAACGGGATCAGAGACATCTTGTTCGACTTGAAGCAGTTGGCACAACGAATGTAGGAGCCTTCGGGTAACAAAAACTTGAACGCAGCTTCCTCGATTGCTACAATGTCGCCAGTCTTGAGATCGCGATTTGTGATGATGTGTCGTCCGTACTTCTCATTTGTTTGAAGCTCCAAGCAGTCGACGATCGCTGGATAATGTTTATTGGGAGAATAGCTCAGCTTGAAGAAGTTCCACGGGTCCTCGTCCGGTTGATGTTGCTGCGTTTTCATTTCGATGCAGCGGCGTTCGCGCTCATTCAATCGTTCAAGTTTGTCGCTAGGAAATCCAGCACCGCGAGCCAGTTTGATGTTCTCCAGACATAACTCGAACTCCTTGATCTCCAAATACACAGCAGAGCGATTTCCATAAGCCAAGGCGACGGCTTCTGATCCTTTTTGGGCGAAACACAAACTTTTGTTGTAAAACTCCAGAGCATCGCAGAACTTCGAGCTGGTAAACAATTCGTTGCCTTTGTCGCGGTATCGCTTGGCAAACTTCTCGTTCTTTGGCGTGTGCACGTGCAGCATTTTGATTTAACTTATTGGAAACCACGCGGTCTGAAAATCGCGTCTAATCACGTCGAGTTCTTTCGCAGAATTGATGAAGCTTTCGCTCTCGAAGGCTCAGGACGATCTAAGGAGCCAAAGCTCAAAGGTTTGGAAAAGCTTCCGAGTTTCCGTTACAAACTTTGAGTTGTCGATGGTGTCGTTACTGAATGATCCAGGTTTCCACTGTCTGAATGTTAACTTCCTCTTTATTTGAGATACTATGGACTTCGGAGAACCAAATTTTGACAGTCACGCGTTTAACAACTGATCAAAGTTTGATCATCAATGGGTTTCATTAATTCGATAGAAACTCGTTTTCGAAGTTCAGTAGTTCGCGTAATCTAATCGATGGAGCTGGAAAAGTTTATAAACTCGAACTTGAAGTCATTGAAAAAAGTCCTCTCGGTATTTGAGGAAGCTTCGAGATTCCGTTAAAGCCCGAACAGGTTTTCTGATGTCTCGAAAAGCGTCTGTCTGAATCGACTTTGCTACTTAAGCCTTGAAGAGTTGTACGAATATCGCAGCAGGTTGAACGAGTAAAATCATTACCTGTGGAATGATCCATCCTTAATAAATTTAAACAAATTCATACACGTTTTACAAAAATATTTACAATTTATTATCTAATTTGCATGAACTCAAATAATTTATTAAAGTTATTTTCTTCCATTCAAAATTTTAAACAATTTCGAACTTTTGATGTGAAATATTTTAGGCGGAGTTTGAATTGGTTGTCATCTGGTTTGATGAGTTTTACTTTCTGTTCAATATTCCTGGAATCTCTGTCTGCAATGTCTTCACGAGATGCTTCCAGACAAGGTAAAACTTTTTTTGTCACTTTGGCTATCGACCTTAGCACGGAATGTTTCTTTGAAGTTTCGCCTGGCTCGTCGAGTTTTCGTTTTTGTCCGCGTTTCCGAGCGATTTCATTACCATGATGTTGAACATGTGGGATCGGTCTTGGATTTGCTTCCTCTGGTTTCAGTTTAAAGCTTTTCATTCTTTGAAGCAAAGCCGAAGCGGCTACGGAGGCTTCACTTCTTTGAACTGGCCTAAAAACATCTTGAACCTCATCGCTTCGTCGCACGCGGAAACTTGGCATTCGTTGGAGCATTGACGAAGCTTGATTGTACTCGTCCACTAACTGATTTTCCTCTTGCTTTTCGCGAGCTTTCTGCTTTTCGATGTGTTTCGCCTTCAACAAATAAACGCGGAGATTTGACTCAGCGCCGAGCTTTTTTGATCGGCTCCTGAGTCGGCGTCTCGATGTTAACGGTGTAGCTGACATTTCGGGCTTTGCGGTGCGATAAATTTGAACAAATATTCTAGAGCGATTCGACGTGCGTCTTCTTCGAGAACAGAATCAGAATTGACGATGATTCGAGTGAATGTTTCCCTTATAAATACTTTTATAAAACGAAAGGAAAATCTACCTGAAGGATGTTGGGCACTGAAAACTACCTGATGGTAATAAACATAGTAATAAAGTTCATCAGCTTTTATTGCTTTTCTCTGCTTATAACAATTCACATTTCTTCAAATTATCGAAAACATTGATCAAGTGACTAACAAGTTTCTGAAGCTCAAGCTTTTGGTTGGGTCGCAAGGTGCAGCCAAACATTTTCTTGTAGACTTCGGCTTTGGGATCGACTTTCTTTCCCGACATAACAAGCTTTGTCAGTGTTTTCAGGACATGCTGAAGTCGCTTTTCCAACAACTCCAGCAGCTTTTCGATCTCTTCAGTGTCGATGACAGCTTTAGCGTTCGACAAGAGCTTCAACATCTTCGTAGTCTCGTAGAAGTGCTGCAACGCCTGTTGATAGCTTTTGATTTTCTGCGGGATCGTTGGCGACTCTTCACCGAGAAGTTCTTGTAATGCGATTCGCTCCATCTGCACTTGAAGATATTCTTTAAACTCCTTAAGCGACTCGAGGAGGTTCGCAGATTTTTCGTAGTTGAGCCGACAAAGTTGAAGAGTCGTTCGCTTCTTGTTATCATCAGAAATGTTTTTCAATAATTTGTGATAAAAGCTCGCAAGCCGATGATGTATCAATCCAGCTCTGAACGAGTAAAGAACTTGGCGGGCACTGTTGGTTTCTAAATCGCAATATTTCAAAGCTTTCATGAGCATTTCCAGCACTTCCCTTTGCAGTTCCTCGGTCGTTTCGTCGCTCTCGGTGCTGTCTTGCATCTGCTTCGCTAGGTTGAAGGTGGAAGTCGACAGCTCCCAATTCACCATGTCCCACAGTTCAGGATTGGCCTTTCGACTGCCCAGAATCGTCAGAGCGCGGTGGTAACTGTTGAATGACTCGTTGTACATTTTCTTCTGCGTTTGCATTGAGTTTGCGGCTTGAATCTCGCGGAAAATGTCAACGTGCGCAGCGAAACGGAAGAATCGTCCGAGATTTAGATTACAGATAATCAAATTGACAGAATCTTGGACGCCCTCGAACAATGTAACCGACTTCATTAGGTAATCGTAAGATTTCTTAGCAGTTTGCTGATATTTTTGGTCTTTGACTTCCGCTGCTTCTTCGGCCATCGACGCGTTGTACTGTTGTTGCGATCTCAGCATCAAACAGACTCCAAGCTCGTTGTAGACCTGAGAATTACCAAATTGTCATCAAATCTTTTCAAGTATCAAATAATTCTTACATTTCCCAAACGTCTGACTAGCTCGAACTTTGACTCTTTTGCTTGATCGATCAAGCTCAGCTCATAGTTCTTGCAGCTCGCTTCCAGCATCTCTTCCTCGTTTCCTGTTGGCTCTTGAAGTTCCTCCGACTCCAGCTTCTCCTTCTCAAGTTCCTTCAATATTTGCTTGTCCAGAGCGCTTTCGTAGTTCTTGAATCCATCGACAAACGCGTCTGACTTATCCAGCAACTTGCTTATTTGAAAGTAGCAATCGCCGGCTCGACCGAAGAGGCAGCTTTTCTGCGTTGCCATCCCAGGAACATACTTAGTTACCAAGTTCTGGCACAAAATGGATAACTGCAGGTAGCGCAGCGAATGCCCGAAACTCTTCTCCACGTAAAACTCCTCAGCAAGGCAAGCGTAAGTCAACGAAGCTTTTTCGAATAACAAAACCTTTAAGTGAATGTTCCATGTTTTCACATTCGGCGCGCCAGTCATTAAAAGGGATTTTGAATCAAGCTTCACATCTGCTTCGGATGGCGTGGCAGGTTCAGCCGGTTGCTCACCTTTCTTCGCTTTCTTCTTCGCTTTGCGCGCTCCTTCGGTTTCATTCTTCTTACTCCAACCCATTGGAATTGGAATATCAGGGTTTGCGAGCTTTGGATTCTGTTCTTCTTGAATGATTCGCTCTTTCTCCTTTTCCTTCTCGAGCGAACAAGACGATTCGCTTTCGAAAAACTTCAAGCAGCTGAGGCCGGAGATAATGTTCTCTAATGCCTGATTAGATCGTTCCTTAATGTTACCAAGAGTGAGCGGAGCTGGTTTTGACGTTAACTTATTTTTCTCGCCCGACTCCTTCATCGCATCTTGAATGCTTTGGACAGCTGAGTAGCAATCGCCAGCGTTGGCATCCATGTCATCTTCTGATGTCGATTGCTCTTCTGTCGGGTCTTCATAGAACTCATGTTCATCCGAATCTGAGTCATCGTCGTCGTCGTCGAAGGGAGCAGATGGACTGGCCGGATCCATGCCCGCTTGAATCTGAATATCCGAAAGAATGTAATGTGACGATGTGACTATCTGTGGATATTTATCTCTTGGCAGTAGTTTAAGGCAGTTATCTAGAAGCTGTTTGATGTTGCCAGCTTGCTTGGCCGTCAGTTTCTCGTTTGAGTACTTCATGTTTCGAGCGACAGTGTACAACAGCATGGCGACTGGAATTGTGAAAGGATTTTGGTCGTTCTCTTCTTTTTTCGCATCCGATTCTGTGCTTTCGTCTTCTTTCGTGGTCGCAAGAAGCTGAAGAGTTGTCAGATCATAAAGCTTTACGACGTCGTCGTTCTTCGCTTTAAAGAGCCAATAAGTGTGCCCTGATTGAGTTGCGTTTGCCTTTAGGAAACTGAGAATATTCTGCGCTACATTTCGAATGACCTTTGGGGAGAACTTGCTGTTCTCAAGCTGCGGAAGATCTTCGGTCTTGATGAGCTCGTATTTCTGAACGATTCCGTCTTGATGGAAACAGAGAAAGATCTCTGGAACGTTACACATCAAGTTGTCAAGCCAGTAGTCGATCCCAGTCAGAACATTGATAGGCTTCTTCATGTCACGAAGTCGAAGACTGATGCAAGGACGAGATTGATTCCCAAAGATTGGCATGTCTGAACCAATTAACATTCTAATGTCCTCGAAGTTCCAAAGAACATTTCTCGAAAACTGATGCTCCTGTTTGTCAGTGATGTCTTCGCGTTTCGGCTGCGGCAGCAAAGGCTGGTTCAACCGCATCGGAACATATTCCTTCTCTTCGATCTTCTTCGAATCCTCAATGGAATAGTAAAGGAATTTACTCAGAAGGTTTTTCTGTTCGAGGAACTCGCTCGTCTTGTGCTGTATAGGAATCGGTTGTCGATCCTTTTCCTTTAACCGACTCAAGACGCTCTCGTAGATGAACGAGCGCAGCCAAGCCCAATCTTCTTCACTCTTCCAGAGCAGATATTTGTGCAAATCGAAGTCGTCGATCAGCAGCGTGTTGCCAATGCGATGGACAAAGTAAGAGAGCACATTGTTGTTTGAGTACGGCGCCTTCAGCAAGTTCTTTATGTTTTCAGAGTCTGATATCACGTCCACATCGCCAAGTTCTCGCCAAAAGTCGAACGCCATGCGGAAGCTCGTGAACTTGTACGTTGAGTTTGACAGTCTCGGTGTCAACTTGATTTGTCCGTTCAGCCTTGAAACGAAAATAGTTAGAATGGATCTGACGGTTCCTTTTGTCAGCTTACCAGTTCGACGGTGGCCTTTTTAAATCAACCGCAGCTGGCAAAGTCTTGAAAGTAGCAAAATTCATCGGGTTCGAGGAGAATATTGACAAACTGTTCGACTTCACTTCCTCGTCGTCTTCACTTGCTTCGCCTCCATCAGCCATCGTTGGCTCGTTTGTTATCTTCGCGGTGACGTCAATATATATTCCTTGCTTTGCGTATTTTGTCGGGAATTTTGATTCACAAAACTTTGTTTACATTTTTCAAGAAACTTCTCGAGCGAAACTGAGAAAGAGCGAGAAAGAAAGTTTGAGAGTGAGTGAGATGGAAAGTTTTGAGTGCGCGATTTCGGAATTGACATACAAAATCATTTTGAGTTGAATTGCTTAGTTTACCTCGAGTTATTGTTGATAGAAAACAGGATGAACCAAAGGTGAGATTATCGTGTCACAGAATCTGTTGAAGTTTCTTCGTTGCAATCCCGAATAAGGAAATTTCACACTTTGTAACTTTGTAACTTTTTTGGGTCATTCATTGTCTTCGTTCGGCTGCTGCCAACTTCCAGCTCTTCTAGTGATTGAATACATTAAACGATAGCATCAAAAATGGCTTTGTACGTCTGGGGAAGCGACGCGAGTGGCGAGCTCGGTGAGAGCCTTGCGATTGCGAAGGTTGGCGGAAACTTTATCGATTCTCGTTCAAGGATTGGGTGGTTCGGGAGTTGAGGAGGATGAAACAGTCAACTGCCCTCGGAGGATGCAATGGGAAGAGTCGGGGAACCTCAAGCAAGCAGCCCTCGGTGGACAGGTAAGCGCAACTGCTTCCGAAAGTTCCAGCGCTGATGGTGAACATTCCTTTGCAGCACACGCTTCTTCTGACGAAATCAGGCAAAGTCTTCTCGTGCGGCAACAACGACTTCGGCCAGCTCGGTCAAGACATCTCAAGAAAAAGACCTCGTACGTTAAAATTTCGTATGTGGATGGTGATCAGAATGTTTTCAACCCTTAAAAGTTTCGAGTAATCGCGTAACCACTTGTTGGATTCAAGTTTTGGCGATGATTTTCACTGCTGTTGCGCAATCATTTCTTCGACAATTTGTTGATTCAGTTTCTCACATTTTTCTAGAACTCGTCGCAGCATTAGAGAATTACAACATCACACAAGTTAGCTGCGGCTTCGTGAGTATTTCGTTTAGCTTCCTCGAAAGATCTTCGCTCATTTATGTTCTTCTAGCATCACTCGTTGGCGATCAACGAATGGGGTCAAGTCTTTGCTTGGGGCTCCAACAGCTCTGGACAGTGTGGACTTGAGAATGATTCGTCTGCGATCTACCCGACGCCTAAGCTAGTCAAGTCATTGGCAACCAAACAAGTTATTCAAATTGCTTGCGGTCAATTCCATTCGCTCGCGCTCACCAACTCTGGGGAGATTTTCACTTTCGGCTCAAACCTTCATGGGCAACTCGGGCTTGGATTCGATTCCGAAAAGGTTGGAAAGCCAACGTTGGTGAACTCGCTTGTTGGAATTCCTATTGGCTTCTTGACGTGCGGTGGAAATCACTCGTTTGTCATGTCGAAATCTGGCGCTGTATTCGGATTCGGTAAAAATGTTTACGGTCAACTTGGCGTCAACGATCAAATCTCCAAGAACTTTCCAACTCAGCTCAGAACACTCCGAAGCATCGGAGTTCGTTATATCGCGTGTGGAGATGATTTCTCGGTGTTTCTCACGCAAGACGGCGGTCTGCTAACTTGTGGCGCGGGAGCTTTCGGACAACTGGGCCATGGCAATTACGGAAACGAGATTCTTCCACGGATGGTCGTCGAGTTGATGGGGAGCTGCGTAACTCAGGTTGGCTGCGGTCGTCGACACACATTAACTCTCGTGCCGTCACGCAAGAGGCTTTATGGCTTCGGACTTGGAGGCAGCGGGCAACTCGGCAAGGGTTGCCTGAAAGCGTCGGTTCCACAGACAGTTAATGGGCCATGGATGTCCTCAACCACTTCAGACTGCGATCTCATGATACGATCTGTTTATGCTGGAGGCGATCACTGTTTGGTTTCGCTCAATCATGTCACGGAACCTGACGACTATCGCAACGTGCTAAACCAAAATCAAATCTGGTCGCTGACCAAGGAATTGACGGAAACTTGTTCAAAGATTAAGAGCAACGAGTCAATTGACATGGAACTGATTACTACATTGGAGATTGTGTTCAAGAGTCTCTCAAGCTTCAACGCCAGCTTCTTGCTTGACAACAACGGCCACATCTGTTGCACTTCAAAGCACCACGGCGTTAATATCAAGGAAGCTGAAGAGACTTTCAGTTTCATCAGCAAGATCGACAATGAAAACCTAAAGACTTTAATCTGGGACTCAATAACGAACGACCTAATGAAGTCGCTAACCAGCACTCCGCCTGACGTTGAAGCCCTCCGAGTCTATTTGGTGCTACCGCTTTACCACGAGTTCCTCAACTCCAAGAACTATCTGAAGCTTCACACGCCCTACTGCAAAGTCTTGCTCAACCTTGACAAGATTCCTCTGAAGATCGTCTCTGGATGGTACAGCACGACAAGCACCGACTACTTCGAGCGGCAGGTGGAAATCTTCAAGGATGTAATCAAATACTTTCTGCATTTCGAGTTGACGAAGATCCAATTTGAGACAAATCAAAACAAGCAGCTCATGTACGAGGGAAACTTCTTCATGGCCCTCAACATGCTTTCACTTCTTTATCACATCAACCTTCAGCAGCGAAGCGAAAAAGTGCCTTACGATCTGTTCAACGTGTCGGAAATCACCGAATACTTCGATATCCGTCACGATTACATTGCGTGGTGCTCAGACATGAATCCAAACTCGTTCTATCTGTGTAACTATCCCTTCCTTTTCGATGCGCCGGCCAAGCACGTTCTGTTACAGACTGATCAAGCGCTTCAAATGCACAGCGCGATGCAAACTGCAGCCAACAGCTTCCTGGCACTCTTCGGAGCTCCAGTGAATGTTCACAATGTACTGAACGTCACCCGAGAAAATATAGTCGCTGATACCATAAGAGAGTTGGGCCATTGCACGAGCATTGATCTTAAGAAGCCTTTGAGAGTGAAGTTCGCTGGAGAAGAAGCTGAAGATGCTGGCGGAGTTCGAAAGGAGTTCTTCATACTTCTGCTAAAGGATGTGCTCGATGCTAAGTACGGAATGTTCAAATACTATGAAGAGTCTCGCATGCTTTGGTTCGCTGAAGACTCGTTTGAAGGTGAAGAGATGTACGCGTTAGTTGGCGTGTTGTGCGGACTTGCAATCTACAACTTTACCATCATCAACATCTCATTCCCACTCGCGCTCTACAAGAAGCTGTTGAACGAAAAGCCGGATTTGAGTGATTTGAAGGAACTTTCGCCTCCTCTTGGCCAATCAATGCAATCTATTTTGGACTACGAAGACGATGACATGGCTGACGTTTTTGATCTCTGCTTCGAGATATCGCGAATATATTTCGGAGAAGAACGAATCATTGAGCTGAAGCCGAATGGATCGAAGATTCGCGTGACACAGGAGAACAAGTAAGTCGTAAAGGAAGCTTCGGTTATGCATAATCTCATTGAAAATTACTACAGAAAAGAGTTTGTCGATCTTTACATCAACTTCATCTTCAACAAAGGAGTCGAAAAGCAATACAAAGGCTTCCACGAAGGTTTTATGAAAGTCTGCGGTGGTCGAGTGATGAAGCTTTTCAAAGCCCATGAACTTCAAGCCGTCGTGATTGGCAACGAAGACTACGATTGGCACGTCTTCGAGGCTGAAGCCGAGTATAAGAATGGCTACACATCAAGCGACAAAACCGTCCGGATGTTTTGGGAAGTTTTCCATGAACTTTCATTAGAAGACAAGAAGAAATTTCTGCTGTTCCTGACGGGAAGCGATCGAATACCAATCCAAGGAATGAAAGGAATCAAAGTAAGTTTGATAAGATGTTTAAACAGCTTCATCAAATTGAATTTCTAACTCTAGATTTGGATTCAGCCAGTTGCCGACGACAATTTGCTCTTGGTCGCTCACACGTGCTTCAACTTGCTGGGTAAGACCATCGACTAGAGCGTGACATGACATATGGCTTACGTTTATTGTCATTTCAGACTTACCCCGATACAATACGAAAGGGAAGCTTAAGTATAAATTACTGCAGAGCATTCAAATGACTCAAGGATTCGGTTTGGTTTAGTCATTTCCTAGAAGTCTCAGTCAAACGTACTCATTGAAAAATGTAAACCTTGTTGCTTCGTTGAGAAATAAAATCCGATTTAAATTTTCTAGAACGTTTACTTGCATTGTTTCAAACCGTTCAGATTTACATAGAGCCAGCAAGGATCATCTGAACTGCAATATCGCTCATCTGCTTCATTCCAGTGATGGAAATTATTCAATGATCAAATGAAAATAGTGGAAATCCGTGTTGCCTATTTTTTCTGTGTGAACTGCGAGGTCGACTAATTCGTACTGATTGCTAACACTAGCGAGAAGATTTATGAGCTTCTCTCGGCTGATTGAATAGAGCTTGAGAATCCTAACTCGCCCTATTAAAAACGTTAACAGTTCTTCTCCGTCTGGTTGCAGCAAAAATGGTATGAAAATCGATAGCTCGTGATAAATTCTCTTGGACGCAGCATAAATGTAATCGAGATTATTACAGTCTTTTGGGTCGAAGACGCCAATACATCCTTTCAATTTTCTCGTAGAAAGAACAGAGTCCGCTGTCGTCTTCCATTGCTTGCAAACCAGAGAACAAGTTAGCAGTTCTCCCACTTGGAGATATTTGAAAATACTTTCAACAAGTTCAACGACTTCGAACGGCGAACTTGGACCTTGATGCGTCCTAAAAAAAGAATAAGACAACCGTTAGACAACTAGAGCTTGATAAAGTCAATAATACATACGACATAGTTTTAATTACACTTTAAAGTACCAAAAAGGTTTGCTAGCTTCGACTTGACCGTTTGAAAGTTAGAAATAAATGCTTGAGCGGTGAGTGGCGATGTCGCATTAGAGATGGATCAGGTAAACGAAAAAAGGCTCTTTTATGGTTCAAACTTCGAACCCAATTCTATTTACCGCATCAAAATTAACGCACAATCAGAATCCGGAAGAAACCAAGATTTATGTATAAGAACTTTTCGTTGTTCTCATATTTATCACGAAAACTTTGCCTTTAATCTCTGTCAAATTCATGAAATCCTTTTTAATAAAAGCGTGGTAGAATCAGTTTGACCTACTATTGAACGTTTCATTGAATTATCATTACAATTATTGTTGCAAGCAATCGAAAAGTTACAGAAACGATTTTCTTCGAATGTTCCAATAAAATTTGAATTTACCGAAAAGTTCTAACGACTTTTTAAAATTCAAATCTCGCGGGCCCGCGAATTCATCAAAACAAAAATCGAATTTCCCTCTGAGAAGTGGAAAATATAATTTCGATTTGCACAAACATTCAGAAGTCGCCACTCATTCAATCAAGTGTAAATCGCTACGGCAGTTAATAAGATACAACAGACAGCAGCTAGTGCCTCCGGAATCTACCGCAGCTCTCGGAGATTTTGATATTTCGTCATCGAATCTTTAAAAATGAATTGCCAATCGCTCGGTTAATTATGTTAACTCACTCGCAACGGATCGATTTTGCTGCGGAATCGTGCTACAACAATTAAAAGTGAAAATGACTGAAAACGTGACAATGGCATTGGCCAGCGAGTTTACAGATCCACCTGACATTGCAATCGAAAATCTGTATCCAGCTCTCATCCAGTGTTTTGCAATCATCACGATAGGGTAGGTCATAATCAACCCAGTGACATTCAAAAGAGTTCACGACAGTCAGCCGCCTCTTCCCTGCGGAGTTTCCTAGCGAAGTCGTGACTCAGCGAAGTTCAAAGTCGATTACATTTTAAATTGGTTTAAATCACATGCAATGACTTCCGACCGGGTTGACAAGCTGTTGAGTCACGCATCAGATACTCTCGCTTTTGCTAATCTGCTGCGTCGATCGTGTCTCGCCACAAGCCAGTGAAAAGCTCAACCTTGAATTTTCTCTCTTTCTCTAACCGCGTTATTCATGAGCCTAATGAGATAGATTTCGACGATAACAGTTGCATTAAAAAATCGTTGTGACAGTGGCACATCGCTTTCGTCTACGACGTGAGGAACTTTCTTCCCGCAACAGCGAATGTTATCGGCCTGCGCCATCGCGCGACGTGACGCAATTTGTTTTTCCCACCCACACAATATTTTCGCGTCAATGCTCTTCTTTCAATCCTCTTTGTTCGCCAGATTCAATAATGAAAGTTCAATTCTTATCACCCGCAGATACATCGCTGCCCGTTGTAACCTCATCACAAATGCCGGCGCGCGAGGCTTTCACACTTACGTGGGGACGTTTGCGCTTCCTTCGCTGATTTTCCTGTCGCTGTCTGAGATCAACTTGGGCACTGTCAACTGGAATTTTCTGCTTGCCATTCTATACTCCAAGTCGATCGTGTTCTTTGCAGTGATGCTGACCAGTTTGCTGGTCGTTCGCCCTCTCAACTTTGGCAAGTCGGGAATTCTCGCGATCTTCTGCACGCAAAGCAACGATTTTGCCATCGGATTTCCCATCGTCGACGCGCTCTATTCCAACATTCACCCGGAATATTCCGCGTACATCTACCTGATGGCTCCGATATCGCTTGCCATCCTTAATCCAATCGGCTACGTCATGATGGAAATCACAAATTTACAGAACAAGAACAAGGAAGGAAGCCCAGCGACTTCACCATTGAGATGCCCACAAGCAACCGACGGAAACAGCAGGAGACGAATCCTGAGAGGCAAATGCCTCGTCGTCATCCACACGATGAAATCAATCTTCATGAATCCGATCTTGCTGATGACCTTGCTCGGCGTCACGAGCCGGCTAATATTCACCAATGGCTTGCCAGTCTTTATTTCAAGCATTTTGAAAGTGCTTGGAAACTCATTCGCGGGTTCTGCGCTGTTTCTCCTTGGCGTCCGAATGGTTGGCAAGAGCAATACGAGAGTTCAGGGAGCTACATTCTTGCTACCAAGCGTTCTCATCATCGTTAAATTGTAAGCTGCACGAGCAATCCTATTTGCGTATTTGCTAACGACATCTGATTCAACAGGTTGGTGTTACCTCTCGTCATTCGACAGACTGTCAACATCACAAATTCCGGCTACAACTTCACAGAAACGACAGATCTGAGTACGTTTGGATTCCTCTATGGGACTTTCCCTGCTGCTCCTGGCGTGTTTGTTATCGCAACTCGATACAACAGCGACGTAGACTTGGTGAGATTCGAGATGTTTTATGCGACTCGAAAATGTTATCATGTCTTCAACAGATTGCGTCGTCGATGGTTGCTTGCACGTTTGTGTCAGCGCCTCTGATGTTCATCTCAGCGAAGATGATAAGCATCACCAACCTCAACCCATCAGATTATCTCAAAGAGCTCGACAACTTCGCTTTCGATATAACTATCCTCGCGATCTGCGCAGCTTGTTTCGTTTTGCTGCTGTTTATAGTGACGAAAAAGTTCAAGAGGCTGCCTCATCGCATCACTTGCTGCTTGCTCATCTCGCAGCTGATTTCAGGGATCGGAATCAT
This sequence comes from Smittia sp. YW1114-2, assembly GCA_033064975.1. Lineage (NCBI taxonomy): Eukaryota > Metazoa > Arthropoda > Insecta > Diptera > Chironomidae > Smittia > Smittia sp. YW1114-2. Next base: position 4,899,585 of record CP093834.1, on the reverse strand, counting down.
TCTGTGGTCAAAGCTCGGACAAGAAGTGGCTTGGAAAATGTATCTACAGTTCGGATTCTTCACAATCGGACAATATGCGACGAGAATCTGGACGGCTTTCCTTGCCATCACACTACTGTTCCTCAACTCGCGTAGCTTGTGCTTCGCTCTCAAGTTGTGGCCATTTTTCATCATGATCGGTTTCGGAGTTCCTGCGATGCTCACTGGCATTCTATTCCTTGTGGACACCAAAAACATTCTGCCGAAAGAGAAACAGAATCCAAGTTTTCAATTCGGAAACGTTCAAGCTGTTATCTCTGTGTTTCTTCTCGTGATGTGCTTTTTGGTGACGGTCGGCTGCCTAATTCTTCATCAGAGATACAAGCGACGAGTTGAAAAGTATTTGACATTGTCGAAGGAAGTCGCGTCGCCAGATTCGGACACAACAACCACAGCGGCAAGCTCTGCAACTGATATTCATAGAGCAGATTCAGGAGTGAACTTCACAATCAACAACGTTGTTCGAAGACGACGTTCATTGTCATCAGATGATGACGAAGAAGCTGGCGGATGCTCTGGGAGCGGAGAGAACGGTCAGTGTTGTTCCGCCGAGAAACCGAAGGCAGCCAGAGCAGTTGTTGACATCGAGGACATTGTCGCGACCGGGCCGAATGTTGACGTCAGCGCTAACAACCTCTGCTCAACGCAGTTCGGGTGTGCAAGCACATCTAGACAAGCTTGTCAGTCGCTCGTTCAACGATACCAAGAAGATTCACACTACGAGCTAGAGCCGATTGAATATGACGACAGCGTTGACACCTATCAAGTCTTAAAGCACACAGTTCTCTTGATTCTTCTGTTGTGTTCAATGTTTGTCAGCTTCGCTTTGACAATTTGGACGCTGATCATGGACGGAATGTCAGGAATTTACGTTGAGCTTTGCTTCCTCGACGCTTTCCTGAATTTCGGGCAAAGTTTGATCGTCTTCGCCTGTTTCATCAGCGATTCGTTCGAGCTCTTCGAACCCGTCGTCGTGCTGGTGAAGAAGCTCTGGTATGGAGCGAACGTTCTGAAGATCCCGGACTGGAACGATCTCTCAGACGAGACCAAGCTGGTCTGTGAGCAGTTCACAAGTTACCACCTCGAGAATTGTCGCAAGACAATCGCAAAGGACAAGCGCTGGCGCATCAAAGTTTACAAGAAAGTTTTCTACGGCAGCGTATTCACCGACTACTTGATTGAGGTCGGCTTGGCGAGAGATCGAACAGAGGCCATCAAGTATGGAAAGCGACTGATTGACGGACGAGTCATGCGGCACATAAACAACTGCCATCACTTCTCGGACAAGAAGCTGTTGTACACGTTCTGCAGTCGACTCTAAAGCCACGCGAGCGGCTTCCAAATGGTACAATAGAACGAAACGTGATATGAAAATATTTTACCTTACGCAAACTGAATGCTTTAATCATGATAGATTAGGATGAGACTCAGAGTTTTTCTTTAATGAAGTTTTCGAGCTTTAAACGAACGATTGGCAGCCATGCAAACAATCGCGACGAAGCTCGAAAATTCGCTGTTGACTTTTTTAGAAAAAATGTTTTTAATAATGCAAATTGAGATCGTGCGCGCAAACAATGCGGCGATCGTTTTCGACACGTGACGCTTTATTGTTTAGTAATTTAATTGGCCAATTAAAATTTTCAGTATACACACAAGAAAAGCTTTTCACGGGAAGTCTCGAATCAACTTAATGTATTGCGCTGCTTGTCATGTCGAATTTGAAGATGCAGCGAGATTATCTGCTGCCGAGATTTCTTGACGGGAAGAGCGATAAGTGTTTGACAACAGTCGATAAACGTGATGAGGCTTAGAAATATTTTTCGGTGATTTATGTTTATATTTTTGACCAAATAAACGAACCTCAGACCAAATATTCGACATTGTTTTGGAATTGTATGAGATTAAAGCATCGCATTCAGAAGAGCTTTTGAAGACTTCAAGCTCAATCGAGCCACAGAACAGGCGAAAGCTTCACAACGAAGCTCATTACTTCTTTTTCCCACCGCGACGGCCCTTTTTCTTTTTCTTCTTCGCGACCAAGTTCCTCCAATGTCTGCAAATATTCCAATGTAATTAAAAACGCTCAGCTCTAATGAGATGTATTTACTTCTGTAGAATCTTGGCCGATCGATTCATCATGAAGATCATCATCTGGGCTTCTTGCTCTTGTCGCTCGGCTTCCTCCTTCTCGAACATAAGTTGAGCGTGTCTGTAATCGAAGCGATTCGAGAGTTTCAAATCGAAGCGGATTCATGAGATATGCTTTTCCACTTACAGCTTTATCTGAGGCTCGCAAACAGTTTCGGTCCAGGTTGCGAATTCCTTTCGTTGAAGTTCGAGAGCAGCACAAAGTTCTTCCAGTTCGACTGTTCGTTCGTCGCCAACTTCAACTAGAAATTTCTGGATATAGAAATTGAAACTAAATCGTTTTCTTGTTACCGTCATATTTATGTAGAATCGCTTGGAAAGCTTGGATCGCTTTGTCTCTAAAATGATTCCATTGAAAGCTTTGTACGTAAAAGTGAAAGCTCATTAATTTACTTTTTCTCCCGCAGCTTCCGTTCTTTCGACAAGTTTTCGTTGAGAAACTGCTTGTACATTTCCTTTGCTTCTTCGGTGATTGTGTACTTTTGCTCGATGACGTTGTCCTTCAACTTACAAAAGCTCACGATCTTAATCTGTGAGCTTTGTCTATCAAATAAATGAACGTTCCAATTGAAATTATCGAAAGCTTTCTGAAGATTGTCTTACATTTTCTCTTCAATTTCGACTTCGTTTTGTTGCCTTAGCACGCCGATTTCTTGTTTATACCGCTCAATAGTTTCGTACTTGTCCCTCATTTTCTCCTCGAAATTCTCCCTACGGTAAATCCATTTTTCTCTTAGCGAAGCAATTTTCCCCTTCGTCTTCTCGTACTTCTTCCACATTTGGTGGAGAACTTGCTCCTTCTTCAACTCCTTAGCGGCGGTCAACTGTAATCTCGAGCTGATGATGTTACGAAGCTCTTTGATACTCGACAAGAATATTTTCTTCTGCAGTGAAATCTGCAAAACATCTGAGAGTGATAGAAATCACATCCGGAAAAATCCTCACGTTTTCCCTGAAGTCGTCGACATGCAAATGCAAATCAGATCCCAACAGCATTTGAATCAATCGGCTCACGTTTTCAGCCTCTTTCGCATCTGTTAGGTCAACGTCTAACTGCTTTCCCGAGTACTTCATGACAGTCTCGATGTCACTCTCGTCAGGAAAAATCGACTCCATCAGCTTGCGATCTTTGACGAATTCTTGGATGCACAGAAGTGTTTCGATCTTCATGACCATCTCGTCGAAAATTTGCAAGACACGATTGACTTGGATCTGGAATTCGAACTTTCGAGTCGCTTTCTCGCCATAGATTTCATCATCGTCTGAGCGAAAAACTTATTTGAAATACACCAAATATCAAACTACACAAATTTACCCTTTTCATCAAAGTTCAAAATTTCCTTCTGAATTTTCTCCACGGAAATGCTGATGTGTTGGAACTGGCTAAGGATCGCTGGATCGATAAAGTCAAAATCTTCTTCATTCTCTGTGTAAAAACATTTTGAATAAACCATGTGGCTCCCTTCAAACGCTTATCAGATTTTAACTCACCTTCCTCCGGCTCGAAGAAATCATCGAAATTGATTTCACTCATGAAGAATTTCTTTGATTTGCTGAAAAGTTCTCGAGGAATTTTCAGACACAACCGAAGCAATGAGACGCTGAATTCTAAGTGCAAACATTTTTCAAAGTTATGGAAACCAGACAAACAACGAAGCGGCTGGATTTCTATGGAGTTTCCGTTTCCACGCTACTGTGGAAATATTTATTGATAATTTAGGGGTACAAAATATTTTTCAAATGGGAAAAGCCACCGAATTTGATTTTTAAATGCAACGAGTAACCAGCTTAAAACAGAATAACAATGAAATTGACATCTAAGTAACTCAATAACTTAATGTTTCTTGTCCTAATTTAAAAACTTTTATTCAAACGAAATTGTGTGGGTTACAGAATACGCTAATTACACGTTATGAGTGAGATAAGTTTTGATCATGCAAAGGATTCGTGCTGAAAACAATTGATATGCCAAAGTATTCGGCTAGATCATTCACTTCGATGTATCGTAGACGCTTCTCATGAATGCAAAGTAAGACGAAGCAGTGCTTAGAATCATTCCGTAGCTGTGCAAAGAGACTTTAGAAAACTTCCAAGCGGTCAGGATCGATGGCCTCTGGCTTCTCATCATAATGAACAGCAGATTACTTTTCATTCGTTCGTTTGCTGAAACCCACTCAGAGTTGTAGACGTCCAAGCTGATTGCTTCCGTTAAACTGTTATGAAATTAATGTTGGGATCCAAACATCTTAACTGATCAGAAAACTCACTCTGTTAGTTTCTGTCCATGCCAGCAAATGATGAAAATCTGAATCAACGAAGACACCAGGAACAGACAAAACTTCACAAGTTCGGTTGGTTCAATACCGAGCTGCAAACATTTTCATAGCAAAAACTTCTGCTCTGGATTAAAACTTAATAACTTACAATAGTTTGAATTCCAACCAGACAAATTATAAGTGAACTGCCGACAAAGTTTATCAAAATCGTCCACGAGAAAATGCCTTCGATTTCTTTTGCCATCTGGAGAAGCTCATTGTGATGATCGATCCACTGCGTTAAGTATAACTTCGGATCTCGTCTGGCCACTATTCCTTTAATCTCACTTCCCAGCACGCTGAACTGCATGTTTAAAAATGTAACAATCATGCAGAACATCAGGTCAGTACTTAAGATTCCAATTGCACAGATGAAAGCTCCCCACATGACCACCAAGTAGCAAACCTCGTAGACAAGCGGCTGCAAAAAGTCCCAAGGATACCACATGAAATATGGCATGTTCTTGTGATAAGAACCGTCGATGAAGTAATAGATGATCATCACGACAATCGGCATCAGATTGAACATCCAGATCAATATGATATAGTCGACCTGGAATTGGGTTCTTAGATAAAAACATTTTATGAGAATGGCATAACCAACCGTTAGAACTTTCATCATCGTCTCAGACGTTTTTATTGTGTGTTCCATTTCTTTCTCGAAGGTTGAACGCCTGCACCAAGCCTCGAGTCGTTTGAAAATCTTTTTCAGTGTCTTACGGTTCCCGTAAATAGCTGAAATCTTGACTAAAGTTAATGTCGAAAATCCAATGCACGGCGCGACGTTTGTCAAGCTCAGGAAAGAGTTTTGTCCTCCAAAGTTCAAGACAAAGTAGATGACTTCTTGCACCACACAAACTGCAGCGTAAAACGTTGCGACTGAGAAAAACAATTTCTCCCCAAGCGTTGGGCTCTCATCAAAAGGATTCCAACCAAGGAAACGATAAACTTTAAAAGTCAGCAACGTTAACTCAGAAACAACGCGCCCGGACCTTGTCATTTTGACGACTAAATGTCTGCAACTAAAATCAGTTTCGAACAACTTTATAAATCATCATCATGGTCAATTAATCAATCAAAAAGTTTCTTTTTCCATCAGTCAATCAATTGCGCTTAAGCTTTTCATTGCCGACTGAATGTTTGATGAACTTTTAAAAGTTTTCTCAAAAATCACACTCTGGTTCGAGCAACTTGTAATTAATTGATTCAACCAAGTTGAAGTTAGCACTAATTATATTACTAGAGTAATTAGGTTGTAGTGTCGTAGACGCTTCTCATAAAGGCGAAGTAAGATGTTGCTGTACTACAAATCATTCCGTAGCTGTGAAGTCCGACTTTCGAGAACTTCCAGGCAGTCAAGAACGAAGGTTTCTGGCTTCTCATGATGATGAACAACAGATCCTTTTTGAGCCTGTCATTGCCGGGGGTCCAGTCTGAACTATACACGTCCTCACTGATAGCATCTGTTAAACTGTAATATAAATATTAATACTGAGCTTTCAAAGCTTCTTTCAACCTTACTCTGTTAGTTTCTGACCATGCCAACAAATTATGAAAATCTGAATCAACGAAGACACCAGGAAAAGACAAAACTTGACTAGTTCAGTCGGTTGAATCCCCAGCTAGAAATAATAACTAACCATCGGCTATGTGGATCGAACGCTAATGACTTACAATTGTTTGAATTCCAACCAAGCAAAGAATCACCGAGCTGCCTACAAAGTTTACAAGAATAGTCCAAGAGAAAATTGCTTCGATGTCTTCAGCTATTTGCAGAAGTTCGTTGTGTCTGTTGATCCAATCACGCAGTCCTTCGCCAGGTTTTTCGTGGCCGATAATTCTCTTTATATCAGTTCCTAGTACACTGAACTGCATGTTTAAAAACGAAACTATCGTGCAAAAGAAGAGATCAGTGCTTAGGATCCCGATAGCGCAGACCCATCCAGCCCACATCAGCACGACGTAACAGACCTCGTAGACATACGGAGCGAATACATCCCACGGATACCAGAGGAAATAAGGCATCGTCTTGTGGTAAGTCCCATCAGTGCAGAAATGAATTATGATGAGGACGAGTGGCATCAAGTTAAACATCCATATTAAAATAATGTAGATAACTGTTAGAACCCTCATCATCGCTAGCGATGACTTGAGAGTTCCTTCTGCTTTTGCCAGGATCGTAGATTTACTGCACAAGCTTTCCAGTCTCTCATAAATATTCTTCACTTTCTTTCTGTTCATGTAGATGGCAGAAATCTTTACAACCGCCAGAGTAACGAAGCCTGTGTCAATGCAAATCTGTAAAGATGCTGTTTAACTATTGTAAGCTACTCACCCATGCAAGGCGCAACATTCGTCAAGCTCAGAAACGTGTCGACTCCCTTACCAAAGTTCACGACAAACCAAATGTTCTCTTGGATCAGACAGCAAATCGCATAGCTCAGTGCGGTTGAGAAGAAAAGTTTCTCGCCTAGTGTTGGATTGTCATCGACGGGTATCCAACTGAGGTGACGGTAGATACTGAAAGTCAAGGCTGAGAACTCTGACACGACTAGACTCGTTTTGAACATTTTAATGACTGCGAAGCTTCACGCCGAGTTTGGCTTTATTTAAACGAGAATCGCGTGATCAATTAATCAGACAAAAATTTTTGTTACAGAACAAATTTCACGGAGCTTTGAGTTCCCATCGTTTTACATTTTTAATTTTCAAGAATTGGGGAGACACATGCATGGCCCATTCATTGCGTTCGCGCTGAGCAAGTTAAAGTTTCGAGTGAGCAGACGAGCGACTTCGAAGCAGGGAAAGTGTTTGAAAGGCTTATTGATCGACTTGAGGGGGCTCCGGGGGTTTGAAGTCTTTGTCGGTTCTCTTCATTTTTGACTGTGAAAAGTCGACTTACAAAATTTATTACAACTTAGGGTTCACACTTTTCTTTTACAATTTTAAAATGTTTTGTCTGATCGAATGTGATCAAGTCGAGTGGTCAGCGTAAGAAAAGACAGGGCTCGCACCTTGCAATAGCGGTCAGCAAGTAGTAGTTGCGGTCTAACTTCTCTTGAATTTCGTAGCAAGGATATTTTGTGTGATTCTTCTCGATGTACTTGCAGTTTTCCCTGAACTCAAACTTGGCCGCTCGAACAGATTCAATTTTGTTTCGCTTGCAACTCGTTTTTCCTCTAAATCGTGGGTCAAACGTCGCTATGTTCTGAGTATGAAATGTCAGTATCTGGAAGGTGATTTTGAACTTTGCACTCACCAGCGATCTATCCCAGTCCTCGTGGCAAGCTGTGCAAGAGCACTCAAAGTTGAAGAAGGTTTGCAGCCAATTTCTTCGAGCGATGCGATTTTGCTTGAGAAAGCTCGTGCTGAAAAGAATAATTTAAGTAGATTCGCAGGCGAAGCCTAAATATTCCTACCCATAATTAATGGTGATTTGCTCTCCGGCTTTGATTGGCAGTCGAGCATAAATTATAATCTTGTTGTCGACATGGATCCGATCAGCGTTGTTGCAGCATGAGTGGCTGAAAAGCGACGAGAAGAGAAAGATTGCTACGCCAATGTTCTGGCATTTTGGTGACAGCGTTTGATCCGGCTGACAACTGCCAGGATTTTCGCGAAGCTGCCACCATTCGAACGACAAGCTGTTGCTAAAAATGCTCGCGATGAGAAGCATGTAGTCGACGATGTCCGCTCGATCGCGTGGCGAATACCATCTCGTCAACACTGGATGGTTCTGAATGTAAGGAATAAGCGGCTCCATTCCGCCGTACTTTTTCAGACTGGTTAACGCTTGCAGCTGCTTTTCCTTTAGACTCGGATCGCGAACGTTGCTCGTATTAAAGTCAAGAATAGTTTTGTTCACTTGTCTCGCATTGCTCATGAACTTTCGCAACGCCACTAAGTTGTTGTTAAAAGTTGCATAAGCAGTAAGAAGAACGCGAGGAATGACATTGTATTCTTCGTCAACTGCACAGATATATTTGTCTTGGCCCTCCTCCAAACACTGCTTTGAACAAAACATGGCTAGAGGGTAAGAAAAGAAAGTCAATGACGTATCGGAACCTTGGCTCTTATTATTTACCACAAGCGCATTCTTTGAATGGAATCAAACTCATGCGATTGCTTCTGAAACAGTTCGCACATCGACTCCAGGCGCCTGCTTCGCCTAGGGCTTTGAATGGCGTGTCCTCGACCACTATGATTTCTCCGGGACTGAGATCCTTAGTTGTGACGATGTGACGGCCATATTGATTATTATTTTGAATTTGTAAACTTTCTGCAATTGCCGGATTCTTTGGGTGAAGTGGTTGCGATATGCGGAAGAAGGTGAACGGGTTCTCGTCGATGAGGGGAATGCGAAGATACAACTTCTCTCGACAAGTGCGTTTACGTATACGCAGGTTTCTGTGGTACTGCTTCCAAGTTTTTGGGACCTCGATAGCCTCAGCCAGTAGAATGTTGTCCATGCATCTCTGGTAATCTTCAACGTGGAAATAAATCTCGGAACGTGCGCAGTACGATTGCGCCAGGACGACAGAGTGCGCTGGGGCGAAGCTTATGCTCATGTTGAAGAACTCCATTGCTTTGAAGGGATAATCCATCATCAAATAATTCCCTTCATTGTAGAAGTCCCTCGCGTCGTTGACGTTCTTTTTCACGTGACAATGATACATTAAAACTGCTTGAAATTAATATTTTAAGTGGATACTTTAAGAGATATCGACGATACTAAGAAAACTGCTTGTCAACCTTCAAGCAACTACACTAACGATGCCGTCTGGTTGAGATACGACCGTTCATTACAATTTAGGAAGGTAGCTCTCGTTTTCTCTCTCTGCTTCATTGGCGTTGGCACGCTCTTTCTGATGACGACAATTTGCTACTCTTCTTCACTAACTGTTTGTGGGATATGTGAGGTCCAATCTCTCGTCGTTGAATCTTCTTCTCATTTTCTATTACCTTTTTTTCCAGGAAGAAATGTTCAAAGTTTTGAACTGATACCAGAAATTTATAGCTTAATTGTCAATTAAGTTTTGTTAAGTTTTGAGCTCAAAATCACTAAAATGTTAAATTGAGTTTGACAAATGAATCGATTTTATCTTCACCCGTTTGTCAATTAGGTTTGCGGCTGGCGAACAGTTTTCTATATAAATTAGTGGTAAGAAATTTCGCTATCATTTCTTTCCAAACTTTGAAGATGAAAGCTCTTCTGGTTACTCTTGCTTTCATCTCGATTTTATTCAGTGCATCAAACGGAGTTTATGTGAGAGCTTTTTAAGTTGTTTTATTTGATTTATCTTGAACGAACTTGCAGTTGGTCAAATATACGAAAGTCGCTTGCAGAGCTTCCGGAAAATCCTTCAAAATTTTGTACTGCTATGTCAAAGCTATCTCCCGAAACAGTTCGTTGTTGAATTTTGGCTTCGACGCTGTCAGGAAGGTGGAAACAATAAAGGTGAAAATTAAGCATTATTCGCTTCGTTCTAAGCTGAACTTCAACGTTTCCAGGTTGACTACAATCTCTACTTCAAGTATTTGAGCAACAACTGGCGACAGATTATAAAGATTCCAACTATGGACGCTTGCGGCCTCATGAGCTATTCAGTCAATTTCAAGGCAATCGAATCATTCACTGGTCCACTTTTCAAAGGGATCGAAGGTCTGGAAGATTAGAATAATTCTCTCCTAAACAGTTGGTAAAACATTCTTAGGTGGAGTGCCTCGTTGTCCTTGGCCCGTTGGCTTTAAGTTTCGGTTGAATAATTTCACTAACATTGACGAACTGAGCCAGCTGCAGCCGTGGTCAGCAGGAGACTACAAGCAGATACTGAAGATGTTCAATGACGACGACGAGTTGATGTTTGAGAGCTCAACTTACTCAACTGTCAAAACTGGGGGGAAATATGAGTTTTAAGTTAAGATTCTTAATTTGAAAGCATTGGTAAGACGAGCAGTAGAAACAAAGCGATTTAAGGAAAAGACTTCAGATTCTCGTGAATGAAAATCTTTTTTATTGCCAACACATTTCAATATAAAAACTTTAACAAACCTAAGCCAATACCACTTTTACTTCTTTTGTCCGTTAAGGTTCAGCCAGTCGATTGGTGACTTGAGCACTTTCATTAGAATTCCCTCCTCGGATTCAGGCGTCGGCTCGTGCATATATTCCCAGCGCTACGAGAAAGATTTGAAATTTAGCAACTCGAATTATTGATAATCAGAATTCTACTCACAGCAGTCAACGGAAGAGACATCAGAATGCTTTCATACCGAGCGCCAGGCGTGTACAAGCCAAACTTAGTGCCGCGGTCGTAGATTAAGTTGAATTCGACGTATCGACCTCGTCTGAGTAACTGCCAAGTTCTCTGCCGGTCGCCGTAAGCGTCGTTCTTGTGCTTTTTCACCAGCGGAACATAGGACGGAGCAACAGCGTTGGCGCAGGTCGAAACAAACTGGAAGCAGTCTTCTTGCGTGGGCGTCTCGAGGTCATCGAAGAAGATTCCACCGATGCCCCGGCACTCTGCGCGATGCGGAATGTGGAAATACTTGTCGCACCAATCCTTGAACCTTGGATAATACGATTCGTCATGTTCATCGCAAGCGCTCTTGAGAGTTTGATGGAAATGTTTGCTATCGTCTTCGTTCAAATAGTAAGGAGTCAAATCAGTTCCACCTCCGAACCACCAAATTTTCTTTCCGCTGGGCTCAATCAGCTCAAAGTAGCGATAGTTGAAATGGATCGTTGGGACGTAAGGATTTCTCGGGTGGATCACGCAGCTTACACCAGCAGCGAAGAAGGGAAGCTCGCCGTCGCTTAGCTTTCGTCCTCTGGCTCGCATCTGTTGAACAGCTCCCGGTGGCAACATTCCCGACACAACGGAGACGTTCACGCCAGCTTTCTCGAACGTGTCTCCGTCTTGGATGATGCATGTGACACCTCCACCGCCTTCCTTCCGCTCCCACCGGTCAACTTTAAACTTCTTACCAAAATTCTCTTCACCCTCGAGCGTTCGACACAAGTCGGCTTGAACTTTCATGATCATCAGCTCCATTCTCGTTCGCATCTCATTACTTTCTCTGTTTAGCTTCTCGATTGGCGTGATCGGCGTCGCCATGTAATTGGCGATGTTGACCGTCTGCATCCGTCGCTCCATGTCTGCACGTCTAATTGAGAACGCAGTCACTAAGCCAGCCGTCACCAGAACAGCTCCAGTTTGCCTAAAGCAATGAAACGTCGCTGCCATAATTCACACTCCGAACGACCACGATTTATCCCACGAACTCTCGGCTTAGTCAGGCACACTGCGGCTTTCCCGTGGTAAAGAAAATTCACTGATAACGAGAAAGATATATATTTTGATCGCGACTCAAAGTTTTTGTTCTTGGAAAACGTTCAAGTTTTCTCGGTTTGCGTCTCGAGTAAAATTAGTCATCAAAACAAAGCGAAGAAAAACTTTAGTTTCCCCAATTTTACATTGAAATGAATCGTTTATTCGGAAGAGGAAAGCCAAAGGAGCCTGGTCCTAGCATCTCGGACTGCATTGCTGGTGTAAGTGCTTGGAGTCGAGCGAGGCGAAGGCCAAAACTGACGGAATATTTTCTATTGCGTTATTGTAAAGGTCGACACCCGAGCTGAGGGAATCGAGAAGAAGATCCAAGCGCTTGATAATGAGCTCCGTAAGTACAAAGAGCAAATGTCTAAGATGCGGGAAGGACCGAGCAAGAATGCTGTGAAGCAAAAAGCCTTGAGAGTTCTTAAACAAAAGAAACAGTGAGTCATTCGATTGAACACTTCGCGACCTTGAAGCTAATCATTTTGCACTTTAATTTTAGATACGAGACGCAGTCGGAGAACTTAAGGAACCAATCATTCAACATGGAGCAGGCAAACTACGCTAATCAAATGCTCAAAGACACTCAGGCGACCGTCGCTGCTATGAAGGATGGCGCCAAGGCGATGAAGAAAGAATTCAAGAAGATTAACATCGAGGACATTGAAGATCTGCAAGACGACATGGCAGATATGCTCGAACAAGCCGATGAAGTTCAGGAAGCCCTCGGCCGCAGCTACAACATGCCAGAGGTCGACGAAGACGATCTGCAGGCTGAACTAGACGCCTTAGGAGATGAAATCGCTCTCGACGACGACACGAGTTACTTAGACGACGTCATCAAAGCGCCAGGCATTCCCGATAGAGAGCCGGGAGCCGATTCGTTGGTTCCTAATCAACCCTCACGGAACAAAGATGGAATTCTGGTCGACGAGTTTGGCTTGCCGCAGTTGCCTCAATCTTCTAAAACATCCTAAAGAGTCATTGTCACTTATTGGATCATCAAACTTGCTTACTTGTCTAAGCGAGGGCATTGATATGTCTCTATGTTTCACTCCAAATTAATTAGCGTACACTTTATTATTAAAATGCAATCTTTCTTTAACACGCTTGTAAATAAAAAGATTTTCAAAATATCAGTTGGAGAATTTTTAGGATCGAGATGATTCGCTGTTCTCTTCGCTAATGACCGGAACTCCTTCAAGATCGCAGACGCGCTTCTTCAGATAGAAGATCTGTTCTCTCAAATGTTTCTCCTTCGCTGCGGCTCGAGCCAACAGAGTCTTGGCCTTGTCGAGGAGGGCTGACTTTTGCAGCAGCTGCTGTTGAAGCACATCAGCGTCTTGAGTAGCCATTTCACTGAAGTTTCGGTTGCAATGTGGACAAGATACATTGATAGCTTGGGCTTGCGAAAGCTGCAACTCAATTTCCAACGAGGAAATTTTGACGAGCGTTTCGTTGTAGCTTTTCTGGATTTTCTCGTTCTCAATCTTCAGTGCTTCGAACAGTTCTTCCTTCTTGCGATCAGTTTGACTCATGTAATTGGCAGTGGAAGGAACTGAAGACGAACCGACCTTTGATGCTTTAAGATTTTTGTTCTCCACTTTGAGTCGCTCGATAACGCTTCGAAGTGAGAGAATGGTTTGCTGCATCTGCGAGGCACAATGTTGATCGTATTGCAAAGGCTTTTCGGGCAGACCATGCTTCGCGTGTGACTGCGCAAGTTCGTCTTTAAGCACCAGAATGTAACTGAAAGAAACAGATAAAATCAATCAATCAAAAACCGCTGGTTTCACTCACTCTTCGAGATGCTTGATTCTGGCGTCCTGACGATGTCCCGAGTCGTTCTGCTTGATCAAGTCAAAATCTAACTGCAACTGAATGTTCTTCGCCTCGAGCCGAATGTTCTGCGACTGCACGGCTGAGAGTTGCTCTTGCAATCGTTCCATCTCGGTTGCAACAGCGTTCGCTCCTTTGCCGTCAAGTTCCAAGGCGATGATTCGCCGCTGCTGCGCTTCGATGCGAGATTTGAGCGCCGAGATCAGCTCGTGATTTAGCTCAGAGCCGTTGTCACTCGTCATGGTTGTCGGCGTTTCCGAAATTGGATATTTCGTTGGGTGGCAGTGGATGCAGCTGGATTGCTGGGCGATGTTCGAGTTGTGCATGAAGCGCCCGCTCTTGACTTTGTTCTCCAGCAAACACTTTTCTCGCTCCAATCGTGTGATGTTATTCTTCGCGATCTGGAAATGTGCTTTCATTCTTTCGAAGTCAATTTCCTTCTCTGTCAGTTTTGCTTTCAGCTTCTCTGACAACTCCTGGAACCGTTTTTGCTTGTCCCACAGGCCCAACTCGGCAGCGTTCTTCGCTTTCTTGTTGTCGTTGATGTTCGTTTGACGTCGCAATTCATCTTTGACTTCCACTAACTCGTTCTCTAGATCGTTCACTTTCTTCGCAAGTTGGTCTTCGCGAGCTGTCGCCGGACGTTTGTCACTTTTAACTGAAATCACTGGCCGTCGGATTAATTGATTCTTTAGCGTTTTGTTCATTTCCCTCATCTGCTTCTCTCGCATTTGAATGTTCGTCACTTGGCGCTTCAAAGCTTCAAGCTGCGTCTTCAGAACTCGATTGGTCGCTTCGGAACGATTCAAATCAGCGGAGATGAAGTGAACCTGTTCTGCTGAGTTGATGGCAGTGTCGTTGATGTATCGCTGTTGATCGTCGTGGAACTGATTCAACGTCTCTGTCAGCTCCTGGATGTGCTTGTCTTTCTCTTCTAGCATGTCACGCAGCTGATCGATTTCTGTCGTCGATGCAAAGTTCTCGCTCAGAGTGTCGAGATTGTCGTTCGTGGCTTTCAATTTAACATTGAGCTCCTTGATCGTCGCATCTCGGTCACGAATCAAGCTCTGTAACTGCTTCTCAGTGTTCAAGAGATCTTTCATCTGTTGTTCCATTCGCTTCATCTCGTTCTGAGACTCCTTCAGCTTGACTTCAATGTTTCGCTCTTCGTTTCCGCTATCGGAGAATGTCACGTGACGAACCTCAGGTGTTGTAACGCGTGGAGTTTCTCGAATTCTTTTTTCCAACTCGCTGATGCTCGAATTCAGAGTCTCGATTGTTTTCCGTCTGTCGTCTAAAGAGTTCTCGAGACCATCGATCGTTCGCTTCAGCTGCTTCACCTCGTCTGACAGCTCGTCGTTGGTGCGAGATTGCTGCTGTCGCTCTGCCTTGAGTAGTTCTTGATACTTTGATAACGTTGTGTCTTTCTCGAGCAGCAAATTTTGCAGCGTTGCAATGGTGATGCTGAGAATGTGATCTTCCTTCTTGGAAGGTTCTTGCGGCTGCTGCTTCTCCAGCTCGCTGCGTTCTTTCCGATCTCGCTGATCGCGACTCTCCAAGCTCTTTTCTAAGAAGATTATTCTTCCTTGCGTTTCCTTCAAACGGTTTTCTGTGTCGATTAAATTTGCACTGCGAACCGAAGCCAACATCAAAGCTTTCTTCAGCTGAGACTGAAGTGACTGTTCGTTGAAGTCGACTGACTGATGTGGAGACTCAATAGGAAGCGGCATTGGAAGATCTTCTGTCGACGCTTCGCGGGAAACTTGGACTGTTGGCATCGGTGAATCTATGTGAACTTGTTCGACTGGCATTGCGTCAGTGATTGTCGCGACAGCTTTCACAGAAACTGAAACCTGAACTTCTCTGTCCACCATTAGCTTATCCGGCTTACTCTCGAT
Organism: Smittia sp. YW1114-2; assembly: GCA_033064975.1. Classification (NCBI taxonomy): domain Eukaryota; kingdom Metazoa; phylum Arthropoda; class Insecta; order Diptera; family Chironomidae; genus Smittia; species Smittia sp. YW1114-2. The sequence continues at coordinate 4,884,012 of CP093834.1, read as the reverse complement.
GGTCGCCGACTCGCCACCGAAAAGCATTTTGATCGCATTCCAGTGCTGAGAGTTCTTGACTTCGTTCAGCTTGGCTCGAGCGAGTTCACCGTGCAACTGCTTGATCGTCGCTTCTTGCAACTCAAGCTGTTGCTTCAAATATTCACACGACGACTTATGCTTGACAATTTCGATCTTTGCTTCGATATCTGATTTCGCGATCGACGCATCTTTCAGCTGGCCCACGATCATGTCGGCCGTAACTTGTGGGACGTCTCTCGACTTGATCTTGATCATCTCCATTTGAAATTGCTTTTTCATCTCGAGAAGCGTCGCGTAATCCTTCACAAAATCAGCGATGAGATAAACAGGAGTCATCGAGCTAAATTGATTGCATAAATCATTCATCGACTTCTTCAAATATTGAATCTTCAACGAATTGTTGGTTTCGCGCTGCTTCAGTTCCGCGCTTCTCTCGTCGAACGAATTTTCCTTCTCCTTCAATTTCTGATTAAGCAGATGAATTTCCGACTTCAAATCGTCAATCTTCAGCTTCATTTCGTCCTCACGGTCTTTAGAGCTTTTCAACTCTCTTGTTGTCTTTGCCAGTAAATATGTGTCGCTACTTTGGCTTTGAAGATCGACGATCAAGTGGCGAGCAGTGATTTCATCGTCGGAGAATTGGCTCAACATGAGCTGTTGAGACTTAAGTTGCGATTGAGTGATCTTCGTGAGTTCTTGCAGATGTTTTTCCTTCATCTCGTGAGCTTTGATTGTCTCTTGTTGTTTTGAAATCTGAGTTCTAAGCGAATTGAGTTCGTTCTGGGTAATGAAGGAAGTCGAGTTGTTGTTCTCAAGCACTCTAACGTTCGATAACTGATCGACATTTATCTTGAGGATATTTTCGCTGTCAACTGTTTGAATGTTCTTGAGAACCTCGAAGCATAAACCGTTGAGCTGAGCTCGAATTTGGTGAAGTTCCGCACGAAGTTCGTTCACTTCTGTTGCTTCTTCGTCTTCTTGTTGGAGCTCGAGCATTTCTTGAGACTTTTCCAAGACTTCGAGCTTAAGATCGCTGACGATTTCAAGCGTCGACATCTTCAAGCTTTTCAGTTCCATCAGCAGCTGATCGTTTTCACTTCTCAAGAAATCAATTTTCCTCTCGTAGCTCTTGAGATTCGTTTCGAATTCGTGGCAACGACTGAGACTTCTCATCAGCAGCTGGTTTTTGTCGTCGTCGCAAAGCTCGCTGCTCATTACAAGTTCTTCGTAGTTCTTCTCGAGGATTCTCGTTCTCTCAAGTTCGCCTTCGATCTTCTCGTTCTTGTCGCTCAGCTCTTTAACGAGAACCTTTAACTTCAGGATTTCCGAGTCCGATTCGATCGATTGTCGGAAAATCGCTGCCTCTGTTGGTTGCACTGTCGTTGTTGCTGTCCGAGTATTGCGCAAGTTTAAGATGTACAGAAGCTTTTCAAGTGTCGCTGGGTTTATGATCGTCCGCTCCGATGAACCTGGAAACAATTCAATTTGATCTTGCAAGCTTCAACCGAGTTTTGAGGAACTTACCTTCGTAATCTCTGAGCTTTTCGAGGATCTCACTGAGGCCAGTTCGCAAGTTTTCATTTTCTTCAGACACCGATTTCCAATCAATTTCGAGTTTTGCGATCTTCTTGATCAGCTCGACGTTTTCATCAGACGAGACTTTAAATTTGGACACGCAGTTGTCACACAAGTTCGAGTTCTGTTTCATGATGCAGCTCTTGCAGAACTTGAGGGAATCGAAGACGTTGTAAGTGTCGAAGCAGTGCTCACATTGCTTGATCTCGACGGGTGTTGATGTCTTCCGCTTTGCCTCGACGAGGGACGCGACTGATCCCGATACGTTTGTCAGTTCAAGCTGCGATTCGAGGTGCGAGATTCGTCGCTTCAAATCGTTCTTATCGATTTTCTGCTGGAGACGAATCTCTTCGGAACATCGAAGCTTGAGCATAAGTCGTTCATTGATCTTTGCGAACTTCTTCTGCTTCGCTAGGAAGGATTTCGTTTCAATGACTTCGTCATCAGGTATTCCGAATCGTCGTCTAAGAACCGAATTCTCGGCAACGATTTCGTTCTGCGCGTTGAGCTCAACGACGAGCTCGTGGATCTGTTTGTCCTGTTGATGAACGTTTTCTTGCAGTTGATGAATTTTCCTTAAAGCGTCGGTCAAACCATCTTCGCTGTTCTCGTACGACTTTAGAGTTTCGACAGCCTCGAACGCTTGCTTCGCCTTCAGCATGTTGTCGTCTTCTGCTAGCTCGAGCATTTCCTGAAGCTCTTGGCAACGAGTGTTCGACCGCTCTAGCATCATCTGGATCTCTTCGCAGCACTTGTCGCTCTTCTCCCTCGTCAATCTTTCTTTGTAATCTTCTTTTTCCTTGCTGAGTTTCTTGATTAAGTTTGTGGAATCAACGAGCTCGGCTGACAGCAAACCAATCTTCTCCTCAAACGTTTGGATTAGTTCGTCGCGATCCTTCATCGCATCCATCAGTCGCTTGATTTCGCTCTGCTCGCTATCGATGTCAATGCCAGGAAGTTGGTCGACAAGATTCGAATATTTGCCATTCGCTTCGTCGAGCTCGCGCTGCTTGTCGTCCAAAATACTTTTGTACATCGCGATTCTCTCTTCTAGCTGCGACGAAAATACTTCGACTTCTTTCTCTCGTTCCTTTCGTTCCTGGATCAGCTGTCGGTTCTCAGCTTCTTGTTCTTGAATCTGAGAATTCAGTTTCTCTATTTGTCCTTCCAAGAAAACGATGTTGGACGAAGAGTCGGCAAGCTGAGTTGATAAACTCGTGATTTTCTCACTCGTGTCGTCGATGTTTGTCTTGAGTTCTCGAATAACGTGAAGCTGCGATGTTGATTGCTCTTCAAGTTTCTGAAATCATTGCGCAACTTTCATAATAATAAGTGAAACCTTTATAATTGTTTCGCCCACCTCGATGTCTCTCAACAACCGTTTGATGTGTTTGTTCTTCATGCTTATGTTTGACATCAGCTCTTGCTGACGATCGATCTCGGAAAGTTGGTCGGGCGAGTCTTCGTCGCTTCCTTGCAACTCTCGGCCCTGCGACATCGCCATCTCCTCGGTCAACTCTTTAATCCTCGCTTTGTATTGCACTCGTTCTAACTCGAATTTGGAAATTGCTTTCTTCTGCTTCTCCATTTGTTCCAGTGTGGCCTTCAGATCGATGTCGGATGAGACTGCAAATGGAAATTGATTACTTTAGGAAAAGTTTTCGCATTGCGAATCCCACCAAGCATCTCGATTTCTTCTCGTTGCTTCTCGACTTGCTGACCTTTGTGCTTTAGGACAGTTAAGCATAATCTGCGGAAAAGAAAGAAGTTTCGTCATTGAAACTGAAACTGGAGCGAGGTCGATGAGAAGTTACGGAAAAAGTTTCTTTGCGATTTTTCCATCAAACTTTTGGTCGTTGACGAGTGCGGAGTAGATTTCTTCCTTCCGTTCATCGTTCAGGTCCTCGTTGGACAGAGATAAAATCTGTTTCCAGTCCATTTCGATTCACGACTCTGTTGGAGTGAAAACTTTTATTTGTTGACAGTTTGAAGCCTACTTAGCAACGTGCGGCAGCCTTAGCAACATGGAAACATGTGACTAACAGCGTTGCTATGGCTGTGCGCCTTGTGCCGTAATTCGTTGCCAAGGCAAGGCTTTCCAATGTCGTCATCGTCTGCCGGCTGGCGGAATTTCCTCCGGACCTACATATTCAAATTAATTATTCACGAGTTTCTGGGGGAAAAGCCGTCGTAGAAATTCCGACGAACGTTTTTCATTTGTCATCGGTTACATTTTCGATGGAAATTTGCGTGAATGGCAAGTTCAGATTTCCCTCGAGCATTTCCCATGAAATTCTCCAGCGTTCACTTGCAATTAAATGACGAGCAGAGTTTGTAAATTGAATTGCTTCGACTTCCCGCAGAACGATGAACTTGCTTGTGAACGTTTTAGATGCCGGAAGCCAAAGAAAGGTCAGGAATGGAAACGGTTTGTTGCTCCGCCGGTTTGTTTATTCTCCAAACAGAGCTCGGAATTTCCATGATTTCTTTTATCAATTTCAGTTGAAAACCACCAGAGTCGTCCCTAACTCAATCCGACATTTATTGATGCCGTTCCAAGTGGATGAACTGCAATAACAGCTTCGTTCCCACATCAATTAGATAATGCTCAATGATAGGCTTGAGTCTGTCAATTTTCATCGTCGAGTGGTATAAATCGAGTGAAAATTTCAAATTAAATTCAGAAGCTCGAAACATGTCGAAAGTGATTTTGATTTTCTTCGCATTCGTTGTACTCGGCGTTGCTCTTGTGAGTTTATCGTTTGTTTTGATTTAAGCAACAGCAGCACGTATGAATCGTAATCTCTCGTAGACATCTGCCCAGTCCTACGATTACGACGGCGTTGGCAACGGAAATGGCAACGGCAACGGTGGTTCGTGCAATAATCGCAACAACGTGGCTCAGAGACGAAGTGGCAATGGAAATGGAAATGGGCGAAACCAGAACAATAACCTTCAAAACGAGAGAGTGAAGAATCGACAGGAAAGAGGGAATCGTCGCACAACCGCAGCAAGTCTGGTTTAAAATTACGATTGCGTTTGGTTTATCGGTTTTGATTTGAATAAATCTGGCAAGTGCTAGCGAGAGCATGAAATGAAATTTTAAAAGGGATTGGCACAAAGCTTTGACGATTAAATGTTCATGCAGACGCTTGGCTGCGATAGGAATTGTGAAAGCAGTATTCGAGACTCTTCTTCGTCTATTCTAACCATTGGATCAGCGACAAGCGAGTGTGACTGTTTAATAAAACCTGAACAAGTGAAATTCAACCGCAGATTGATTGTATCCTTTTTAAAATGAGGCAATCCCTGCCCAGCCAACATGAAATGAACCTTGTCAATGTGAATGTTTAGTGAAAAACTCTTTTTCTCGATTCAAATTGAATCGACGCTCGCGTTTCTCCTCGGCAATTAAATGTTTAATGCGTCTAGGAAAAAGTCTGACAACGATAAACAAAAAGCAGCTTTAAACCACCAGTTCGCAGCAAATGAATGATGATAACAGTTCCTAAGCCGAGTCAGTAAAAACGAGCGACCGAGTTGAGCCATAAAAGCAAAGAACGAAATTCATTTGCAGTACAAACATTCAGAATGTCAACGATGTCGCAGACTTTATTCGCTGTCGTTGTTTTAAGCTCCGTTCTCGTAAATTTATTCCGTCTAACTTGAAAGTTTTGTCTCAGCCGTTGCTTGCAGACAGCCGGCGCTCAGGGCAAAAGCAATGCAGTCTCGTCTCAAAGTTGGATCGCAATGGAGAACATGGTAGCAGCAAACGATGAGCTAAGAGGGACGATTGGTTTAGACAGCAATCAGAAGGTTCCCAGCACGTCACCAGCTAGTCAGTTGGAAGCCGGCACAAAGCAGAGTAGAAAGCCTGGGCTTAAAAACCCCGAGAAGCGAGTCAGCCATCGCTTATAAATGCGATGTCGATCAGTTGCTAATTAGATTATTCTCAGTTGACCTCGTCTAAAGATGAACGAATAAAGGTAAAGCTAAAGGTCGAGGGTTGTTGATGAATCGTCTGGAGTTTTTCCTCTGAAATGTCTACTTGAACATCGGCGCGACTGAACGACGAAGCTAATTAATGGCAATTTAAGCGCCTGACGGGCTGATCTGAACTGAAAGTTTTCCCTCCGCCATACGCCGAGCTGTTAAAAATTCATGCCCAATTAAAGCGACTCGAGTTCATTTAGTTTAAATTAATAAACATTTATTTATGATATTAAAAACCACAATTAGTCGTTAAGCTATTCGTGTCTTAGGAGGGTTGAGGGAGAGGATTCGGTGTTTGGAAAACTTAATTAAGGCAATCTCTGACTTGCAAACCAATCTCTACGACAATGTCCGGATCTCTGTAACATTTTTAATTTCTGAGTTCCGCAATCTGATAAAATTTAGATTGAAAATCGATTCGACTTCGGTGGTTTCTCTACAACGAGTGACCGGAAAAACGCAAAACTTTTCAATCTTCGCTATTTGTATAAAAATCAAGCTTGCGTCTGTGTGGGAACTTTTGTGGTTTACGATTAAACTTAATTGTAGCTTTAACTAGTTTAGTTATTATCACATTACACGCTTAAATCAAACAATTTTCCTTCCGGGCTTTTGCCAGATGCCAAAACTTAAAAGAAAATTCCTCCAATTTTCATTTCCTGTCGTTCGAAAGAAAAAAAAGCTTTTTTCCAGTGAGTGTTCTCCAAGCACGAAGCCGGAAACGTCTGTTTCGTTAAATATCACATGTTATGCTGAACATCTTCCAACCTCTTAATTATATTTCCATAAATTTATTATCATTTGTCGTGTGTTTGCCGTCTGCACGTTGCAATCGACTCTCGAATCGTTACGGACTGAACTCTAAATGGAAAAGCGATTTCGGTATCTACTGATTTTCCTTATCAACTTTATCATTATTTGTGGCCCGAATGAAAAAGCTGCATCGTTACTGCTTAGTTGCACAGCAAAAGTTTTGGGAAATTGAATCAAGTCATGAGCTGAATTAGTTCGGGGACTGAAATATTTCGCAACTCCCGAGTGTGGGTTTGTTGTAGAGCAATCGTTGGCAGTTCAAATACCGGACAAGCTACGGATGGATGAAGGTAACTGCACCTTGGAAAGTTGAGGGAACTGAAGGGAACATCTGATGGTTAAGTCACAAGTGACAAGCGAAGAGTTGAAATTCTCAACTCTAATTCACAATCTATCTTCACTATTTTGCAAGCCGTTTTTAACTGTGACATCATTCACGATGCTCCCCCAAGCTCCTGAGACTTGCAATCCATCCAAAACTCTTTCTTCCAGCGCTGCTTCCGAGTTTGCAACATTTCAGTTCACGAACTCACATTTTCCTTTCTATTGCATTTGATTTCTGCTAACGATGAATTTGCTATTTTTCCGCTAGTTGAATTCGTTTGGCAGTGTGCTTGAGTGGAACACTGATTCGGATTGGGGTTTCCATGAGCTTTCGGCGACACAGAGAAAACTTTTGATTCAAAATGATTTCGTGGAATAGAAAAAACTTCTCTTGAACAGTTAATCCATCTAATTAGCCTATAAATATTCCACCTAAGCCTAACTCGAAGTCCTGCGGCTTCGGCAGCGACATAAAAATCGACAATGACACAAAAAGACGAAAAGGAGTTTGTCATTATCTTCGCCTGGTATAAAAAACTTTGATTCAGATTTCATCCGCTTTTACAAAACGAATTTTCCACCTCGCAAGCTAGCTTAACCGTTCCTAGCCAATCCCACCAGACAATCGTTCCGTAAATGAGCTTAATTGCGTTGCAGTCGTATTCGTAACAAAGGAAAAATCTTAGTTTTCGTCTAGCTCGAGGCCGATTCACTTGGAGAAAACCTTAGCTAGATAAACTGCGAGCAAATTGAAAACACTCGCAGGCGAATGCAAGACGAAGGCAACGGCTACGACTGCAGACGCGTCGAAACTTAGTTTTGGTTTGCGTGTCCGGGCGAATGTCCGCCGATGGCCTGAATCTTCGAAAAGTAACAGATTAACAGTTATGTAAAATTTAAGCTAAGTGGATCGTGAATCGGTGAAAGATTTGGTTTGATTTTGTTTCCCCCGCGCGTGAGTCTCCTCTGCGCTTCCCGCCTTATAACAGATTTCTCATCACTAATCTTAAAATTGAAGCTAATTCGTTTCGAGCAGAGTGGGCCATTCAATCCCATTTGTTCTCCTTGATCATGTGAGCCAGTTCGATGATGTATTTACCCTCCTTGTACTTCTGACTCGACTCGAAGGCATGTTCCTGTACGAGACGTGAAATCATTAGCTTGATGTGTTTCTCAAATGTGACAAATCGATTTAACTTACGTATTTCCAGCCGAGCGGTGTTTTGCAGCATTCGCAGTAGATGTCAGCTACAGCGTGCAGACCCGTCAGAAGAACTCGCTCTTCCGCTTGCCCGCATGCCACGTTAACTCTGCTCGAAGGATGGATAACGAGAGAAATTAGAATTGGAGCAATTGAAGCGAGGCGAGAGACTTACACAGAGTTGAAGAGATACGCGCGGCCCTGGCTACCCTGAAACGACTTCGAGATTAGCTCGTCGTGCGATGCCAGATGCGCACGGCAGTGAACACATGAGTAGGTTCGATTAGTCGGCGGCAGATACGCTTGAAACGTCTTCACCATCTTTCTCTTCTTCTCCCTACAGGTCGAGATGTCTTCTAAGGAACCGATCTTGTCTCACAATTTATTGTTCGGTTGAAATTCTTTACTGTCTCCGTCCGGTTTTTCCACACCTTCGCTCGACGCGTCTCGCTCTCCGAATGAACTCGACGAGAGTTTCGCAACGGAATGAAAGTTCTAAACACTTGTGAGCTCCAACAAAACGGAACGGCTGTCTCGCTGATGCCTTTTGTTTGATTCAGTTATGATGTTTAATTTCCACTTCTTCGTCTTCTCGCTGCTTACACTGTGAGGCTAGCCGGTGTCGATGGACGGATCACTTCAAGTCGGTTTGTCTGCGAGCGAAAAGAAAATAAAGAAAAATTAGCAAGCAGCTCACTAATGCTCGCTACGATTGCTGAGACAGCGAAGAGCTCCGATGAGCTTCATTGTTGAGTCGTCAGGGTGACGTGAAGATGTAAAGACTCAATTCAAAGTTGATCACAGAATGAATAAGAACATTAGTCAAAGAGCTTGAGGGAAAATTGCTGTGAATTATCGAAGTATTCAAAGGCTCGCTTGATTGTCTGTCGCCGTTACAGTTTGCGTCATTCGAGTCCTCACGAGGAAGCCATTGAGTTCGAGTTCAACTCGTGTGCCTCTCTAAACTCGCTTAATCTGCCTTCCTCCGCTTTGTGTGTCAACAGTCTCAACTTAATTTTATTGCATATAAAAATTGATATTACGCAGTTAGCCTGCAATCGAGAGCCGCGCTTGTCTGTAGCGAGAATATAAACACGTTGCGAACAACTTATCTCTCCCTCACTTCTCTTTCTTAAAAGCGACAACAAATTAGCGAATGTGAGTGGAGGCTCGCAATGTGTCAGACCGCGAAAACGCGGAAAAGAATCATCTTCTCTTCGTCGTCGGTGACTAATGGGATTGGATGAGAAAGAGTGAACTTTACAGTTTACGAGTCCAAGCACATCTTTCTCTCAATCGCCGCGTTTATAGGTTGAATCATCATCAAATGAACTGCGTTTGCTTGTTTTCGCGTGGCGAGAAGAAATGGAAGTGCAAATATTTGCGCAATTAATCTTCCTGTTGCTCGATGATTTGCAGCTGAGACCGACTCGAGCTGTCACTGGTTGCATTTGACGCGGCAAATTGTTGGGCATGGACATGGATTAATTAAATGTCATTCACTTCTTTTACGATGTTTCGCAATCTTTCGTTTTCTGTAAAACGCCAGGAAAGTTTCTGCTGAGTGCTTGTGCACGATACGTCAGTTCGACGGCTTGGAAAAATGTTTGCGAGCTTTTCTCTCGCTCTAAGCAGGTCACTCACCCGAGCCACGAAGCTAACGAAATTCATTCCACACGAATCATCAAAGAAGCGGCCATAGAACTGTGCATAACTGTTTATTCTTTCCGTCAACACTCGCCACGAGCGTTCAAGCCTCCAATCCACCCCGAACCCAAATTATCTACTTAACTCCCTTCGCGTCATCTCGTTAGTGTCACCGACAGCAACAACAAACTGCGGAAAATTCGGTCTCGGGTCGCTGACCCTTTTATGTTTATAAAACTCGATCCGATGATATTTCTCAATTTTTTCTTTTTCTTTTCGCTAAGAAAGCTCACAAAGACAGAAGGAAGTGCACGTGTTGGTTTATACAATAGAGCAAAGTCTCAAGAAAATTTCCATGGAACAATGAAAAAGTTCTTGAGTAATCTTATCGATTCTGGTTCCCCGCAACGCTCGGCAACTAACAGCGGACACTTCGCGGAAAGCGAGACGAGAAGCGGAGCATTGAATTTCAATAAACAAAGAACACATGTTTGCCGCTGTCGCTGACAAGCTTTTCCCTCGGTTTGGTTTGCACAAGCAGTCGCTTGCCAGAATTGCAGCCTGGCAACGTCGAGCTTGTCTTGCTTATAGTTTCGATGACTTTGCGTGATAAATATTCATGTACGAGTCGGCGAGAGTGCTTGATTGCAATTTGCTTCGTGACTGGAGCTCTGCAGCTCTTGGGGATAGCCCGGAGAGCTCCGAGAGATTCATTGAACCCGCGAACTGATCCACAGCCATCAGCGCGGTATTACGTTATTCAATTTATTCAATCAGATTATTTTATTCACATTTTCCGATTCCAACTCGCTGCCCTCGTTTCGTAAATGTTTTATCTGCTAATACCTTTTTTTACGGACTGTTCGATAAGCGGTTGTCTCAATTGGAAGCGTTGAAAACGAAAACTGATTCAGAGCGAGAACTTTTCACGACTGCAACGAGCGCCAGAGAAAAACTTTAAACGCCAACAACTCTGGAGCCACTGCTAGGAAGACTGTTCTCGCTTCAACTTGGCGGTTGCCAACTAACGAATATTTAATTTCGTGTGATAGTGTCGGAGGGAGCGCGCAACTCCGAACATGGAGAACATAGCACGACTGCATTTCGTTTACTTTTCCATTTCTCAGCGTTGTGCAAGGAACAAAGAACTCGAAAGGAATCATCGAGAGCCATGTGCAATGCTCGAGCATATAACGAGTTATTTTTTCGCCCGATGTTGATGTTCTATTTATTTTCTTCCCTTCGCTAAGCTCTCGACCCGAAGCGCAACAAAGAACGAAGTGGAGTGGCTCGAAGCTGATATGTAGGTGAAGTGGGACGTCTCTACATAAACGCGAAGAAAGTGTCTCCGGCTGCCGGATCTGACTCGAAACTTTCCAAAATATTCATTCGAATCGAAAGCTTTTGACCTCGCGAAATGTTGTTGATCTTTAGTTACGATTTCAGCTGAAGACGAGAAGAAGAGGAGAGCGATTTTTGCGGCCAACGGCGAAGGAAGGCAGCCGAACGAGTTCGATTTGGTTCTTTTCGTTCTTTCAATTTCTCGCCTTTTGTATTTCTATCAGGGACTTCGCCTAATGGTTTCTATCAACCTGATCAATGACCTTCGAAATGAGTCTGAAGCCTCGCTTAAATCTCCCGCAGGTTCTTCGAACCGAATCGATCTCACTTTCTGACGCTCGTGATCGACAGTCCGACGGCTCGCTAGAATCATTTTCTAAGTCGACATAGGAAATCTCGCAGCCGTTTAGTGCGAGTAAAATATAGAGAACAAGATGCGCAATTGAAATTACGCTGGGCTAGCGCCACACTTGAAACTACGCACTTGGGAACGAACTAAATCGTTCTTCAACGCCGACAGTTTCCGCCTCGGAACGAAAACATAAATCGCAGTTGAACATACGAAAATCAGCCGAGATTTTGTTTATGAAAAGCATGTTTCGTACAGCGAGTGGATGGGGAAGAGCGAGAGAGAAGAAGAAACGAAAATCGGCCGAACAGCTGACTCGAGGCTTGTTTGGGTATGGCGCAGATGATGAAAAATCTATAACCATGTACACCAACACAGCGCCAGAGCTTTCTACATAGCCAGCGTTCGAGAAATGGGTTTCGCAACGAATTCAATTAAGTATGGAGAACAGATGAAGCTTGTTGGGGGAGTGAGAGCGATAAACATTCAGGTAAACTGTTCGCTAGCGAAAATAAAATCAAATCGAAGTGTTTTTGTTTGGTTTCTGCCACATTTTCTCGTGCGCTTCACTCTGGGATTCCGAACTTCGCATCAAAATATTTATGTAGGTAAGAAGAGGACGACAAAATGTGCTGCGCGAACACATGAGACGTTAGAGAATTTTCTTCGGGAATGGGCGAGGAGGAAAAAGAGTTTATGCAGCTCGTCGGGTCATCAGACTCGAAAGATTCATTGATAAAATATATAATTTTGTGAGAGCTTCTCATGAGTTTTCAAGTTTCGAAATCACTTATCATTCGAGACTAATTTGGCGAGAAGAAATCTCTGATTATTAATATTGAACAACTCGTCGATTTGTTTGAAATCTACTCATCAAACCTTCAGTAAAACTCCAATCACTCTTCCAGAACATTGACTGATTGCAACACTGTAATCATCTCTGAATAAGCTCTGACAGATTGAGGCCATCGAACCGAACTCTTTTCGCATTGAACAGTTCTCGGCACAGATAAAGTTTTATCAACGCTCAATGACTCGTCGATTACAGTTGATTGGAGTTCTTCCGAAATTTGCCTTGCTTAATTTCGCGCGCGTCTCGCAAATCTTTCTACGTGAATTTCTTGTTATTGTTTTTCGCGGAGCGTTCTGTTGCTGCTTCAGTGTATTTGTCCGATCGCTATCTGCTGGTGCGCATGTATATTACAATAACAAAGAACATATGCAAGGTAGATCCCCATATGATGTCAAGGACGGTGAAAACAGTTTGCTACTCATCTCGATGCATGAATGATTGCAATTATCGAGAATTGATTCATTTTTGATCGTTGACTGCTGCGTGGCTTGAGTGAGTTAGCTAGGAAATAAGCGTGAGTTAGTCTCCAGGCTATCGTGGCAAAGCTGAGACAGGTCAACCCTTTTCAATCGACTTTGCTCTGCTTGAGAAAGGAAATACCGTTCGTCGCTTTGCATAGCTTCGAATAAGCAAGCTAAACTACGCAAGCTGGCTCAGCAAAGTTCCCACAGTCATGAAGGAGAAAAGTCGTGTTTGTCGTTGAGAAAACATGCTTAGAACAAACTCGCGACTAATTAAGATCAACGCCGTTGTCGTCGGCAAGGCAACGAAACTCTAAAAATATTCACAAATTTTTCTTCGCTTGTCACTTTGGCTTTTCAAAATCTATAATTGGACTTTATTTTGTTGATTTTATGAGCCGCAGCTAGCGCGGCAAGAGATATCATGAACTCGAATGCAGCTCGCGATTATGCAAGCGAGGGAACGGTTCGCGTTACGGTCTCGCCTCATTGTTGATACAGAGAATGTATGTCGACGTTTGTGGGATTTCTAGCCAGAGTAAGATCGAGCCGTTAATTGCTAACGATAACGAGGCAAAATAATAACAAAAGATAAGACGCACGACGGAAGAAATTGAGGGCATTTTCCAGAGGCGCGTATCACTCAAAGAAAAAGAACGAGACACGAGCGAAACTTGTTTGGTTTTATCGATTACGGCGTAGGCGATGGCGAGTGAGACGGAGCGATAAACAAACGGTGAACAGTCCGTGTGTCATCTCAACAAAGAACTGTTATTGCTTAGGCAAGGGCAATACTTCGATTGCAATTACGCTTAGGCACGAGCGACAAAGCCATAAGTCGATGACAATGTTTTATTCATTCGCCTCCACATCGATCAGCCAAGAAAGGTCTCGCATTCATCTTTACCACGGTGAATATTCAATTGCACAACGAATGTCGATCCACTCACCTTATCTGGATAGCTGGCTCGTCTTCGCAGCTCTCGCCCAAACATAAAAGAAGAAGATTTTCCCTTTGAACTTGAAAATCAATTGCGTTTTCTTTTCTCGCGACTCGTGTTGGCCTTTCGTCGTCCAAGGGAATCGTTTTCCGCCTGATTTTTCAGTTCACCGTAATCCGCTCGCACTGAAATCGTCTCGCGTGGATTTGCGTTGTTTATTTCCCTCGAAAAAGAGCGAGAAAGTTTTTCGCCAAACAAAACAAAAACAATTTTTCACTCGATCAAAAATCGCCTTTTGGCTCGCTGAATTCTGCGGCCGTGCACTTGTTGACTTTCCTCGAAACTTCAACTAGACAAAGTGACTGCAAATCGCTCGCACTTTACTTCTTTTAATTCTTTTTGATTGATTTTATGGGAGCATGAACTCTTCGCTTTCAGTATTTTTTGACGACTGAAAAACGAAACAAATTTACAAAATCTTTATAAGAAAATCCAACACAGCCAAACGGAAACCAACACCGAGCGACTGCAAATAAACAGAAATTTATCCGCTAATATTAGCTGATATCTAGTGGCTTAAGCGCTGTTTTCTCAAGCCAACTGGTGAGTGAAGGAAGCTCCAATGTTCTCCCATGGTTGTCACATCCGGAAAAGCTCCAAATCGCAAGAAAATCAGCCTCAGCCTCAAACCAAAGGCTCAAACCCACAGCTGGTCTTTAAACTCAGCTAACTTCGCAACCCAAATCAACTCCCATCCGACGAGAAGGTTTCTGAATTGAAAACATTGAAAGTACTCGGTAAATATGTCGTTGAGAAGCATCAAGAAGTTGCAGCAGTCGCCGGATCTGTTCCAACACACCGACGACTCGGAGGAGTCGGAAGCAGGGCCGAGGAAGGCGGCGAACAACTTTGAGTTGGTGAGTGGCAATTTCACAATTTCAATGACTTCCACACCTGAAGACGAGCTTTTGATTGCCCTTCGGTAATCCCCTGATTGCTTACGTCATCGGTCAGGAGCTTTTTTCCTGCGACACGTTCAACTGATGAGAGTTCCTTTCAGCTTTCGGTGTCGGAGCGCGAGGATGACAATGAGACAACAGAGATGGAGAATTTGTCGGCCTCTATCAACTCAAAGGACGCGAAGAAGAAACGCAAGAACAAGAAAAAGCGCCGGACCGGTGCAAGGCAGAAGGTTTCAAGTGAAGACGTTGATGGAGATAACGACGATGAGATCACGCGAACTGTGAAGTTGGTCGACAAAATGTTCGGCACAACAAGTGGCAGCCAAGTCGAGTCACATCCAGCTATTGACCCAGAGCCCATCAACCTAGCACGGACGTTGCTGTCTGTGCAACACAAGAACTTGAACCCGCAAACTGAACTCAAGCGAATGTTTGGGAAAGTCGTCAATCAGGAGCAACAGAAGAAGCGTCGATTGGGCAATTTCCGATCAATCAAGTCGAACTTTTTGATGACGAACCCTAAGGACTCGTGGCCTCCCGTCACACGAACCGGCATCTCCATGAATTTGATTCCATCGCCAGAGTCGGCCGCCGGTCCAAAGAACTTGTTGCATTTCACCTTCGAGCATTGTAAGATGACGAAAGTTTGTTGAGTTCAATAACTTATGGATTACGTACTATTTTTTATAGCTCAAAGCTACCGCGCAGTTCAGTCAAAGTTTCTTCAATCAGTCGAGGGCATCGACTCGAATAATATTGTGAAGATTATTAATCTCCAACCATATCACATCGACGTAAGTCGTTACAATCTGACTTATCAAATGTTCCTTCAAACTTATTTCAGGCTCTTATCCAACTCTCCGAGCTCTGCAAAATGTCTGAAGACAACTCGATGGCTGCCGAACTGATTGAACATGCTCTGTATGCATTCGAGTGTGCATTCCATTCAATGTTCAGCGTCACAAGTGGCAATTGTCGATTAGATTATCGTCGCCAAGAGAACCGTGGATTCTTCATTGTCCTCTTCAAACATGCTCAATTCCTTGCTGCCCGCGCGTGTCCTCGCACTGCACTAGAACTGTCGAAGCTTATCCTGTCATTGGACCCAGACAATGATCCTCTTGCGATAATTCTCCTCATCGATTTCTATGCGCTTCGCTCGAAGCAGTTCGACTTCTTGATTCAACTCTACAGGGAGTGGGAGGCGAGCCACAACTTGTCACTGCTTCCCAACATGGCTTACTCTTACGCTTTGGCTCTTTACCAGTCCAACCGAATGGAAGAGTCTGACGAAGCTATACAGACTGCATTGGCAATGTTCCCTGGAGTGTTAAAACTTATCCTCGACGAGCTTTCAATTCAAGCCGACTCACGAGTCTCGTCGCATAAATACTTTGGACCCGCAGCATTCACCAGCAGTCCATTAGCACTTCAGCAACTCATGCAGCTTTATATCGCTCGTTGCAAGATTGTTTGGTCTGGAGACAATGAAATTTTGATGTGGCTAGAGAGGAACGTTCACGTTGTGTTGGATCGGGTCGACAAGAAAGACGCGTTCATCGGTGAATGTATTGCTAAACGCGGCAGCAGATATCCACATCCGCCTCGTAACATCCTTCGTCATGTGATCCTATCAGAGTTCAAAGAAAAAGTTCCAATTGCTGATTTCCTTAAGAAGGAATCAGACCCAATCGTGCACTTCGATCCACTTCCACCTCTGGACTCGATGAACATCTACGAGCGACCAAAGTCATCCTCAGGGAACATCCAACAACTGACGCGGTCAGTCAATGGGCTTCAACTATTCGTTCAGTCGCTGTTACCTAGTTTCAACCTCAACCAACCGCAGCAAGATGTCGCTCAAGCAATGGCACAAGCAGCGCAGCTCGACGAAGCTGCCGGAGGTGACGAAGCTGCAGGCGGGAACCCAGAGAACGTTCCTTATGCCGAGTTGAGACAGTCCCTCAATTCCATTGTCGATGCAATGCGTGATTTCTTGTCCGACATTCGTACGGGAGTGGAAAGAAATCCTAATGAAGACGGCGAAGATGAAGACAGCACGACTGGAGATGAAGACGACAACGAGCTGACATAAATCATATTTGAGAAGCAAATTATCAATTCAAAATCAATGTTAACCGTGAACTCCTTTTATAAAACAACAGATGAAGAATTTTGTTCACTGTTCTCATCTCTCTTTATTCAAACTTTCCGAAAAATGTAAAACAAAAAGTCTGAGAAAAAGATTTTTCGCGGGAAGCTTTGGCGTGTTTTCCACAGTCGAGAAAAACGCTTTTTCTTTAAAATATAATCCGCTTAAGAAATTAATTTAAAGACGAAATGCATCGATTGTGTTATACGATTATTAAGAAAGTTAATCACTAAATGATGGATTAAGACAAAGTTCCCTTCGAAGGTTCGACATCCAAGAAATTGATAATTCTAGCAAGAGACTTGACCCAGAAAAACGAAGCGTTTCGTCAACTTTTCCTGAACAATCCAAAGATATTTTTGGGCTCTGGACTGTGCCAAGTCTCGACGAGTTCATTGACCCGAAAAATCTGATTCTAACAAGAACTACAACCTTTACCGTTATCTGATTAGAATCGGATAACTGCAAAGTGTGTAATCTCATCAGATTCTGATAATTGAATTTGTTCTAATCGGATATTTTATGCTTGAACGACCTTGAGTCAAACCAACATCAAGAACTGTTTGATTAAAGTGATTGAATGATGAATCAAGAAAACAAATACTTTTTTTTGATGATAAAAATTGGTTCCTACGGCGATACGAAGAGCGGGAAAGCTTTAATTCACTGTTCATCGTTGTTTTCAGTTAAGAAAATTTCATCTATAAATGCACGGAAGAATGAAAGTTGAAGATGGTGAGCTGTAGGAATGTGTATCGATGATTGTCCGTGCTGAGAGCTTTATGTCATGCAGCCGAAAACCGCGTTGTATCTAAAATTAGATTGAATTTGGTCAATCTCAGATAAGTTGTGAGGGAGTTGAGGAACAAACCTGCAGATCTGCGGACCGTATTCTTCGTATTCAGCCTTTGTGTGACAAACTTGATAAAATTCAGGCTGGAAAAAGAGTCGTTGATGGATTGAACAGAAAGGGCAATCGAAGTCTTACCGTTGAAGCCAGCATTGAGCCACCGAACCAAACAGCGTATCGTTGCATATGATGGGAAATTACTTGAACGTCGATTGGTTTCGGCTGGAAACAAATTTCGTTGTAACTTTGGACAGCAGAAACCTTCAGGCTACACTCACCTTAATCCTTCCCTCACTTAAATTCTCGCTTATCCTCAGTCGTGCGTCGACCGAACGCTTGATGTCTCGTTGTAAGCGTCTGCCAAAGTCTCTGAACATGGTGGAGCCGCCGCTCAGCACGATGTTATTGTAAAGCGGGCGTCTCACATCAATGGGACAGTTCTGGATAACGTTGTCGACGATTTCGCTGATTGGTGTTGTGAAATCGGGATTGGAGAACTCGGGATGGAAGAAGATTTCCGGTCCCAAGAAGCGTTCATAACCGACGTCGACATTAAACGGCATCTTCGTCACACTGTTGATTCCGTCATATGTGCGAATCCACTTCGATGGTTCCGAGTCGTACTTAGCGAACTCCTTTGCGATATCCGGGCAGATGTAAGAGAATCTCTCTTTAATTGCTTTGGCAGTTTCCAGACTCTGTTCGGGCGGAATGCCCACCTCGCGCTCTCGCAACAGACTTTGGATGAATGAGGTGATGTTTCGTCCCGCGATTGGAATATGTTTGATGCACGAGCCGATAACGTAGCCCTCAGCCTAAAACAAGGAAGACAATTGTGAGACAACATCTCGATTAAAACTTTGAATTAAAAACTGTGAGACTTACGACAGGAATAACATGAGTAACACCGTCACCGCTATCAATCACAACTCCTGTCAGTGTGCGTTCTTCTACAGGTCTCGATGCCCAACTGGCCGCAAGAGCGAGCACAGCCTGGACAGCGATGTAAAGGCCGGGAACGTTGAATGTCTCGAACATAATCTCGGCAGTGTACTCTCGATTCTCAGGCGTGTTGAGTGGAGGCTCTGTGAGCAGGAAGTGGTGGTCGCCAGGCTCAGCGCGAAGGTACTTGAAGATGCACTGCTCCAAGAATCTCTCCATTAGGTCCCAGTCCTCGACAATGCCATGACGAACGGGATACTAAAAGAGACGATGAGATAAAAACTTTTGCAACGGCACTGATAAGGGGAAAACTTACTTTTACTGAATAACCAGACGCATCGAATGCCTCATCGCCGATGAAAAAATCCAAATCCTCGACGCCTTTCGTCACTCGACGAGCGTTCTGGTCGCCGACTCGCGCGCTCTCTTTGATGGCAATCGCTGAAGGAAAGATGAACTGTGGATCCTTGTTGGCTGCATAACCGAGTTTCGTGTATCTGATTGAAGGAATTTTTTATGCAATGAGTCACTTTTTTGCCCCACAGACCGGGTTGGTCGTTTCCCTCCGAGTTCTCGCAGAAAGCTTGTCACTCACCCGGTGCCCACATCAATCACGCAAGCTGGAAGCCTTCCCGTCATTTTAGAATATGTTTGAGCCTATTGCACGGTAGAATTGATTGGATAATTGCCGTCGATCGCGAACAGAAAATTCACACCTTGAATCGAAAAGGTCGTCGAGCAACTGAACCAGTTGTGGCCGTCGTAGTTGGCCCGCAAGCCATCGCAGTTTGCAAGGGAACAGTCAGAGCGAAAGTTGAGAACGCATAAGTTGAATTTGGTTGTTTATCACTGATTGGAAAAATGGCAGATGACAAGGAAGTGCAAGAACAGACGATCGCCGACGAGACGGTGCTGAAGAAATACAAGGAAGCCGGCGAAATCACAAACAGTTGAGTAGAAAAGCCAAATTCGAAAGATTCCACGCGACACAACGCAACAATTTGGTTCGCGTTTTAATCGCTCGCTGAAATGTGTTTACGCCACGGGATCCACGGGCATAGATAAAGGCGAAGGTTATCAGCACCTTGAAGCACGCGGAGTCATTCAACTTTCTCTCACTTTCGCGAGCGAACTTTTCAAATCTCTAACCTCAATAAGCTCAATCGCAATACATTTTCACTAACTTCCCGTTTTGTTTTAATGCGACTGGTTCATTGATAATCGTTGTGTTGACAAATTCCATCTAATTAACTTCCTGATCATTAACAGTTTTCTTTATCTCGTCTGTTTAGGAGTCTTGAAGCAGCTGATCAGTGCGGTGAAACCGGGAGCATCAGTGAAAGCCCTTTGCGAACGAGGCGACCGCTTCCTGACACAAGAGTGTGAAAATGTAAGTAGGAACTAGCAGGATCAGCTTAGAGTTCTTGAAAGCTTCAACAGCCCGATGCATAAGCGGTAGTTAGCTCACAGTTTGGGTCACTGGTTCGATCCTAGCCCAACTTTCTGATTCCTTTTTCACAAGAAACTTCAACCTTTGTGTTCGATGATTAAACTCAATTGAAGAGCCAATACACTAGATAGTATTTGAGATTTTAAATCGCTGATGATTATCAATGATATATGAGAACACAAAACTTTTTTGATTTCATTCGAATTTCCCTTTCACTTCCTTAAACTAAAAGTTTGTTTTGTTCCTAGAAATACAAAGATGACAAGGAGATGAAGAAAGGCATCGCTTTCCCGACATGTCTATCGATCAACAACTGCATTTGCCACTTCTCGCCATCGAAGAACGACCCGGACTATGTTCTAAAGGAAGATGATGTTGTGAAGATTGACTTGGGAGCACACATCGATGGCTTCATCGCAGTCGTTGCTTACACGTTAGTCGTTGGCGCCTCGCTCGAGAAGAAAGTCAAAGGGCGAAAGGCTGATGTTATTTTGGCTGCCTATAATGCCGCTCAGGCTACATTGCGCTTAGTAAAGCCCGGCAAAGGAAACTACGGGGTGACAGAAACCGTGCAAAAGGTCGCCGACTCATTCAAGTGCAAGCCAATCGAAGGCATGTTAAGCCATCAGCTGAAGCAGTTCAAAATCGATGGCGAGAAGACGATCATTCAGAACCCAACGGCTGCTCAGAAAAAGGAACACGAGAAAGTGGACTTCGAGGATTACGAAGTGTACGCCATGGATGTTTTGGTGTCAAGCGGAGAAGGATCAGGCAGGGAACTGGACACGAAAGTTTCGATCTACAAAAAGACCGACGTCAACTACTTGCTTAAATTGAAGGCATCGAAAGCTTTTTATGGAGAGGTGAGTTAGCCATCATTAAGAACCGACGATGAAGCCCTGCAATGGCCAAATGGTTCAGGCAATGTCGAAGTATCATTCGAAGGTCACGAGTTCAAACCTTGATGACTGTGCCCGATGATTAAAATTTACACCTTGAGGAATTTGTCTCTAAGATCCGAAGCTGATGAGTTTTTCGCAAATATTCCACGCGAACGCGTTGTTGAGTTGATTGTGTGACTTTCTCTCGAGGGAGTTTCAGGAGATTCTCGGCTTGCGTCCTGTGGAAATTGTGAAGGATTTCTCGGAAGACGATTGATGAAGGACGTTCTGATGAGTAATCCAGATTATGAGAGATGAGGGCACACAACTCAAATGAATATTTTTGATGCTTTTACCATCGAGATGGAACTGATTCGAGTGATCTTTAACTACAGGTGAAGAAGAAGTATCAGAACATGCCATTCAACTTGAGAAACTTCGAAGAAGAGGCAAAGGCTAAGATGGGAGTCGTCGAGTGCGTATCGCACAAGCTGATTGAACCGTTCCAAGTTCTTTATGAGAAGAATAGTAAGTAGTCACGCTGTGTTGATTTACGTCCCGCAAGGATAATTCCATGATTTTGTCGCTTTAAGTGGAAATCGTGTCCAGACACTTTGCTAGAACAATCAAGAAAATGTTTGAGCTCAAAGAACTTTTCAGGCTTTTGAGGTTTCAACTTGAAGCAGCTTCGGTTGCTTCACATTTTCATACAATTTCCTTATGAATCTTTCACTCGATCCTAATCATTTCTTTTATGTACTTGCAGACGAGTTCGTAGCGCAGTTCAAAAGCACACTTCTCTTGTTGCCTAATGGAACCGTGTTGGCCACTGGCATACCAGTCGATCTTAATCTTTACGAGAGTGAATATTCCGTGACAGACGAGGAGCTGGTGAAGCTGCTAGCTGAATCGCCCAACCTCGTCACGGGTGCCGCGACTTCCTCATCGTCGAAGAACAAAAAGAAAAAGAAGAAGCCCGCAGCCGCCGCCGGCGACAAGGAAAACCAAACTGAGACGGCCTCAACTGAAAAGAAAGAATAACTTTGATTCTTAATTCCGTTTAACACACGCCACAACATTTTGTTTTCGATATCACTGGACCAGCATGCCGTTTAATAACGTTCACAAAGCTCAGGAGCTGCTCCTCGAGATTTCACTGGAGTTAATCTTGTAAATCATCCCAGTTTTAATTTCCTTACGTCCAGCCCGATTTCGTTTCTGGATTTCTCTCGCCCTAATTTTTGAAATCAATTTTGAACTTTGAACTTGTAAAGTATTAGAAGGAAGTCACTCAAAAATAAAGGATTGAAGATTCGGTTTCATACTTTCAAGCAAACACGAAGGAATTTTTATTCAACATCAAGTTTAAGTTACAGCAGAGACAACCACGTGCAAAGGACTTCTAAGCTCAAGATAAGAGCCCGGGAAGCCCAAGATAAGAGCCCAGGAAGTCCAAGAAACGTGCGATGTCGTGAGTTATAATTACAACAAAACTCCACGCGCTGGAGATTTAAGATTGAGCTGGCTGGTCGAGAGCTTTCTTCACGGAGTCGCTAACTTTCTTCGCCAGTCGCCCGGCGTTGCAAGGCAGCATCTCAACGAAGTGCACTGATCCCTTCACAGCCTTGTTGTAGTAATGCGTGGTCACGAATCCGATCTCAGACGACTTGGGAAGTTCCGGAAGCTTAAAGAGAAGTTATTGTGTCATTATACCGCTGAGAACGTTGCGTAGGCTTACTTGTGGCACTGGAACATAAGCCTGGAAGTGAGCTTTGCCTGTCTGAACATATTCGTTGCCATTCACAAGTTTGCATGTTTGGTTTTTGAAGCTGATGGCCTTCTCGGCATCTCCCCAGGCTCCCTGGTCGATTGTGTACTTTGTCGCGTAGATACAAATACCCGAGCGGATTGCAATGCTGACGATTCCCATGATTTTCGATTTAGAATTTCAGTCCAGGAATATTGTGTAACTTTTGAACCGAAAACGAGTCCCGGGAAAACAAAAATGTTTGAATCGCTAAAGCTGAAATCGTCGTGAAATTCTCTGTTTAAAATATTATTTTTAATCTGAGACGCACAGCCAGATTACTAAAGAGAAGCGAAGTGATTGATATTCTGTTGTCCATTGCATCGTCAGAGGCTGGAAAGAGTCCAAAGAACGATCAGCAAATTAGGTAAACAAACTTTTTGCGATTTCAAAACAAGTCGTTCAATTATCGTCGTTTTAGATTGTGGGGGCGGATTCGCTGGATGGTTTTCGTCTATGTCTCGTGCCTGGAACTTATTTGTGAGATGTTGATGCGCAGGAATGAAGAGAAGCAACGATGAGCGAGGACACTGATACAGCAAGCGAGGGAGAGAATTACGACCCGACAAGCCAAACAGTTTATGCAGTCACTTATCTCGACTCGGACTGCGCTGATAACTCCGACAATGAAGCTGAGGATGATACCGATGCTACAATGACGGCTAGCGAAGGAGAAACTTGCGATAAAAGTGAATCGAATGCAGATGAAGAGCAAAGCAATCTCGAGTCTGGAAGTAAACGCACTTACAAGTTAGCCGTCGCAAAGGAGATCTTCTGCGAGGTTTGCAACGCTAGTTTCGTTAGCAAATACAACCGAGATCGTCACTTCAGAACAGTCCATCAGTCGCCCAGACCTTCTTCACCAGAAAGCAACACAGAACCCGAAGCCAAGAGAAAGAAAAATCTGATCAACTGCGAGCTGTGCAGCAAGGAATTCTCGCGGAAAGATAACTATGATCGTCACCTGAAGAAGCAACACAATCTAGTAATTACAATTGAATATTTTCGTGTACACAAAACAGAGTCATCGAAGAGAAAAAGTTAAAACGATTTGATTTGAAAATAAAATCCCGGGAAAACAAACAAGAAAATTTGAACCGCTAAAAGAATTATTTATTCGCGGAAATACGCCAGCATTAGTTAACATATTTATCCTCGGAGATAAGCCATAAGTTATTAGCAGTTGAGGTATAGAAATGTCGTCGTCGGTTCCTTCGCCAGAGACTGATAAGAGTCGGAAGTACGATCGGCAAATCAGGTCAGCAAACTTTTGGCGATTTCACTCGCAGCAAAACATGAATTGTACCATAATCTTTGATTTAGGCTGTGGGGCGATCATGGTCAGAGTTTACTAGAAAACTCGCAAATCTGTCTTGTGAACGCTACGGCTTTGGGCACGGAGATTCTTAAAGGTTTGGTCTTGCCGGGAATTGGAAGTTTCACAATCATCGGTAAGATTTCTGCTCACAGCAATTTCAACTGGTTACTGAATCCTAATTCCTTCTAGATCACAACTTAGTCTCTGACGAAGACCTCGGCTGTAACTTCTTCCTTGAACCATCGTCAGTAGGACAACCCAGAGCCAAGCACTGCATGCAATATCTCCAGGAACTGAATCCAGACGTAAACGGAGAATTTATCGACGAGAATGTTGACACGATAATCGCCAACAATCCAGAGTTCTTCAAGAATTTCTCGGTTGTCGTTTCGTGCGGTGTGAACGAGAAGTCGCTGATTAAATTGTCGAACCTTCTGTGGGATCTCGAGATTCCACTGATGGCCTGCAAGTCTGTTGGATTTCTCGCTTCGGCACGCATTCAAGTCAAAGAGTACTGCGTGGTCGAGACTCATCCTGACAATAAGCATCAAGATCTTCGACTAGAACACCCGTTCGATTCACTGAAGAATCACGTCAGCAACATAGAGCTCGGACCCAAAGTCCCGTGGCTCGTGATTCTCTACAAGCACATCGAAGCTTACAGAGCCAAACACGAAGGAAAACTCCCAAGCAACTACAAAGAAAAGTCTGAACTTCGTGATCTAATTCGATCGAGCATGACGGCCGACGAAGAGAACTTCGAGGAGGCAATCAAATCGGTGAACAGCAGCTTCGGAGGCGGCAAAGTCAACTCATCCGTTCAAGATATCTTCAACGACGATTGCTGCGTCAGCTTGAATAAGAACAGCTCTCCTTTCTGGATCATGGCACGAGCGTTGAAGGACTTTGTCGAGAAGGATGGCGATGGTCTGCTGCCTCTGGCGGGAACGCTCCCTGATATGACAGCGGAAACATCTCTCTACATCAACCTTCAGAACATTTACAGAGTCAAGGCACTCCAAGATGCTGACACAGTCTTCCGTCGCGTCCAAGAGTTGCTGAAGGAGCTCAACAAATCAAGCGACTGGATATCCGAGAAGGATGTCCGTTTGTTTTGTCGCGAGGCGGCTTACCTTGCAGTCACTCGTGGTACTAAAATCTCGGACGAATACGAGAAAGGATCGAAAGCATCGACGATTTCCGATGAGCTGGAGAACCCAGATTCGCTGATGGGCTCATACGTTGTTCTTCGCGCAATGGAACGCTTCCAAACCGAGCATGGCTACACGCCGGGCGAAGTGAAAATCGAAACTGACACGTCACGAATTAAAAGTCAAGCCGGTCGACTGCTCAACGATTTGGGCATCAGCTCACAACTCAATGACGATTTGTTCCACGAGATCTGTCGCTACGGAGGCGCGGAAATTCACTCGATCTCTGCGTTCCTTGGAGGCTGCTGCGCTCATGAAATCATCAAACTCGTCACTCGCCAATACAAACCATTCGATAACACAATCATCTACGATGGCATCAAGTCGCAAGTTGTAACTTACAAGTTTTAATTTCTCTTTTGTTATCGCCACGAATTCCTAGCGAAAAATAAAACCGTTTCTACAATCCAGAGACTTTTAATAATAACATTATCGTTTTATTGTCAAATTTCTTTCAAGTTATACAAATTGGTTTTGGATTCATGGCTTTAAAAAATATTGAAAACGAAGAATTTATTCTCGCTAAGAGATTCTGTACAAAGAAATGCAACACTGAAGCAATGAAGGGAAAGTCGAGAAGGAGCGAACCAGTGTGATTTGACGGCTGATATTCCTCCCTCTCCTTCTCTACAACCCACAAAGCTCAAAAGCTCCCTCAGATCTTCAAAAATTTCAATAGTTTTTCAATTTTCTTTCCCTTTTTTTGGTAGTTTGATATGACTTTGATAATAGACGTTCATTGCGCAATTAGAACTGAACACAAAACTAAAACTTTGTCGTAGCACCTCGACGAACGAAAGGAAGTAGCAAGACTTGAAATCAAATGGCACTTTCACAAGAACAAATCAGGATTGCAAAGTGAGGGAAGAGAATACTCGTTGCGAGTTTGACTCGACAAAGGAAATGCAACAAGAACTGAACTGGGCGGGAGGTTTAAGGCAGTGAAAGGAAATAAAGATTCATTTCTCTTCAAAAAAAGGTTTATAAAAATCTTATGAACTAATTTAATGAGAATTTGGCACAAATTGACAAAAAACTTTCTCAAACAGCTTCTTCAATCAACGACGTTACTTAGTATTTTCGAATACATGGTTTGAGTGCAGGTCGTCGAGTTGGAAGCTTTAGACGACTGGCGGCTCTGTTCCTAAGATAGCATCCTCGTCGTCGTCGTCATCGCTGCGAATGAGATCGAGAGTCAACTGATTAATTTGCACTTGATGTGTTGCTATGACACGTGTTAGTTTCGTTAGCGTCTTCGCCGGCCGTTATTTACACAATTAAAGTTAGATTCGTATTTACAACGTTATTGCTTCACAACGAGATTTCATTAAACGATGAGAACGAAAGAGAACGGTTGAGCAGATTGAGCTAGTTATTCAGTTAGTTTGGAAGGATATTCGATGTTCTCTTTTTTGTGCAACAAACAGAAAGTCACGTTCATGATTAACGAAAACAACCCACCGCAATCACTCAGTGATATCACATCTTGTTTCATAAAAACAAGTGATTAATTGAGAAGTAAATGAAAAGAATTGTCGCTATCAACGATGAGTTTATCACTTGATTATAATTTCGACTAAGTTTGCTACATGCTTTGTTGTAGGATGGACGTGGGTAAAGGATGTGGACAGGAGGCGGTTCCTCGATCTCGTCGAAATGTGACGGATCGTAGCGCAACACGAAATCTTCGAAGTCATCGTCGTAGAGAAGCGACGATGGAATCCACCACGCTCGACTACGATTCGATTTTAGTAATTTTAGATTTAATATCCGAATGGAGAGGCATGAATGGAAGAAAAGATTCTAAATGACGGAACTATGAAGATATTAGTTATCAATGATTGAACGATCGTTGAAGCTCGAAACTCCAGATCACGAAGTTCTGTCTAGGTTTCTGGAGAAAGCTTTGATGTTGGACTAAGACTTTTGAAGCCTTCAGAACTTTCAAACGTTCAGTGGAGCTTTCACACTTCATAAAGCTTTTTACTACTTTTCAAGTTTTGAAAACTTTCGAAAGCTTTCTCGAGCTTTAAGGATCAATCAATCATTTTATGCTATCAATGTTTCAGTCAACTTACGGTGAACACGTGTCGACATTGACAGCGCTGACAGTGCTAGCGCCCAATTCTATCGACTTGTCGGTTCCCAGCAACTCAACTCCGTGAATGCATCCGATGAAGCCTTGGCTGTAGCGTTCCCCAGTGAATCTCTTGAGGTCAGGTGCTCCGCCTGCAATAACATTTTAATTAATGTTTTGTTCACATTTGAAATAAATGATTCAACATACCGAAGAAGATATGGCCAGGAAGAATGATTTCCTTCTTCTTAGCATCCTTGGCTTCGCCGTAATGCGTCAGACCATCAAGTTCGAGGCTGTATCGGTTGCCATTACGCTTAATGACGACCAAGTGGCGTTGATCAGTGTCAACTTGGATTGTCTCGTGTTTAATTCTGTCTTCAACTCCATCTTGACGGAAAGCGAACTCCAAGAATCCGTTGACGACACCTAAAGCTAAGAAATCTTCGCCGTTGAAGGCTTTGCCCTTGTTCTGGCCGTACCAGAAGATCAATCCGTTCGATTGCTTAGTTGAGAAAAGAACGGAGAACTCTGTCGACAGTTGCTCAGCGCTGTTACTGATGGTACTACGGTTCAACTCGAGATAACCGTTGCCTTTGAACTTCGCATCGGTGCCGAGAGTGACTTGGTATTGGCAGTTGTTTCCTGTGAATCCTAACGTGCAGTCGCACGAATATTTGTTGTCTGGTTTCTTGATGCACAGCCCACCGTTTTCGCATGGCTCGTTTGCAAGGCAAACATCGTTCACAATGTCGCAGTGTCGTCCGGTGTAACCTGGACGGCAAATCGGCTGTGGAACGTTGCTTGTGGTTTCAAAGTCGCCAGACTACAGAAAAACATCGAACTCAAAAAACAAATTCATTTAAAGATAAAGAGTCTTACGGATTCATCGTCACCACCGGCTATTTGATGTCCACAGTTCTGTACGTTGGCTGAGTCCTGAATATCTGCAATCATGTTGACTCCCTTTCCAGAAATCTCCAACTGTAACAAATATCGTTGAGTAAAGGAAAAAATAGTTAAACATTCTTATTCTTACGCCAGCGACACATCCGTGGAATCCTTTGGTGACACCAACGCCTCGGTTCAACACAATTCTCTTGTCATACCCACCAACGTAGAGGTTTGTCTTCAAGTACAAAGTTTGAGCGCGGCCTCCCGATTTGACTTCGTTGATCTGTGGTTCGTTGTCAACTTGAAGGTAGCCTAAGCCAGCTCTCGAGCGACCAACAGAGATGTCCATCCATTCGTCAACCTTCACAGGGCTCTGAGAGCGAATGATGACTGGTAAGACTTTGCCTCCCACAACATAGCGGAACTCAATGTGCTTATCTTTGACCACGACTGCAATGAAGTCTCCGAAAGCTCGGTCGGACTCGGCAGCGTAAAGAATGACTCCGTCGTTATCATTTTCGGGACGAATCTTAAGCTTGATGTTCTTCTTTCCAGTCAACTTATCGTAGGCTGCATAGCTTCCATCTCTAAATGCCAGGATTCCATCATTGTAGTGCTCCATATACTGGCAACGATCACCTGATCGGTTCAATGGGCAGTAACAGTCGATTCCAAAGTCGGTTTCACCGCATCTTCCAACTCCGCAGACGCCGAGTGAACATTGGAATCCTTCGACTTGACAGTTCTTTCCGGTGTAACCGTCTTGGCAGACACAAGTGTAGCCGTGTTCTGTTTGGGTTTCCAAGCAGACGCCTTCGTTCTGGCAGGGTTCGTCAGCGCAAGGCTCGCATGAGGTCGTTCCTTCAACATAAATGGCTTCTTGGTTCAACTGAATGTCGCGTTCGTTCACAACCAATCGACTTATACAACCGACGAAACCTTCTTTGGCTTCTGTCGAGCCGGGCGCGATGTTCTCGAACTTTTGAACTCCTCCGATGAAAAGTTCCTCTTCCAAGTTGAGTCCCTGGAACTTTTGGTTTTGTGGGAAGACAACTGGATGCTGATCGTCGACAATCATCCATCCGTTGGTTCTGACGCGATTCACCTTGATTGTGTGCCAGTCTCCGAGGGTCAAAGCCTTCTCTGCTGCTAAAACACCTTGTTGATCACCGAAAGAATATCTAAATTGAGGGTATCCGTTGACAAGCGAAAGCGCGATGTAGTCGCCACCTGTGCGTTTCTGTCCATTGTAGAGAATCAAGCCGTTCGGTCTTTCAGGACGCAAAGTGATTTCGAAGTTGAACTTCGAGTACGCTTGGTCAATCTTCGGGAACTTCATGAAACTTCTTGGTGATTGAGGGAAGAATGGGATAGCGCCAGTCACAACGAGAGTCGTTGGGATTTCGACCACCTGTCCATTATGTCTAGCTGTGCAAATATAAGTTCCAGCGTCTCCTGCTTGGACGTTGATGAGTTTCAAAAGTTCAGATGAGGTGTCAAGCTCTGGTGGGAAGGTTCCATGTTGTCTCGACCATGAATAGGTGGCTGCTCGTCCTTGCGAATTGCAGCGAAGCACAACAGTTGCTCCAACCTCTGCATGTTCAACTCTTGGTGTCACGTGTTCAGCTGGCTTGTCTTCAACATTTAACTCGTACTCGCTCATGTAGACTTGACCTTCGTCAGTGTGGCACACGCAGCTGTACTTTCCGCTGTCGTGTTTCTGGGCGTTGTTGATCATCAGACGGTTTCCATATTGCTGCGAATGAATAAGTTCAAAAATGATTTGATGGATCCAACGCATTTCCCGTTACTCACCTCAAAGTTGAATGGCAATGGCTGCCCGTCGACCTTCTCCCAAGTGACTCTCACGTGTGGTCCAACTGACGATGTACATTCGACCTCAACGTTATCGCCGGGCTTAGCGAATGATCTCGATGGTTCAAGTTTCAAGAACGGAATGGGCGCTAAAGTTTTCAATGTTTCGATTACATGACAAAGATAAATTGAAATTAGTTTCAGGCAGTCACTTAAGTTAAGCTTAAATTAGTTAATCAACACATAAATTGAACTCTCTGAGAGATGTTGGTGATATCAGAGGACAGATAACATCAACTAGTCCAATATTAAACACAAACTTTCTGTTTCCTATTAACTTGCGTCTCATAAACAAACAATTCGTCTTTTTCTGTTCCTTCACCGCTTAAGTCGAGTTATTTACAAGCTTTTCATGTGTTTGATGGACATTTTGGTTTCGTGAAATCGTGATTTGTTTTTGCATCGTGTTAAACATTTGTTGAAAGCGAACGGTTTGGTTTCATGGCACGGAAAATGCTTTTGTTTGACTTGCTCGAAAAATGCAATTAGGCAAGGAGAAAGTTGGAGATTGCGAAGCCATCACCAAGGCAGACAGAAGATAGAAAGAAGCTGAGGATTAACAACATAAAAGAACAAACATTTACACACAAAAAGCAGAGAACTTTGAAGGAACGTAAATAGAGATAGTGTAGAGAAGGTAAGCGTTCAATAAATAAATTTTCTTTCTTTTGGAATTTTGAGTCAATTTTGTCTGATCATCGCAACGAAATTTAGAACTCTAGAGAAATTCTAAGGTTGAGGGTTGTGAAGCTCGATAGCTGATCTAGGACCAAAGGCCAACGATCTTATCTGGCACAGAAGCAAATGATCGTCAAAATTTCTTGAATAATCCAGTTTCGTTATACTGGATATTTTAGGAAATTTGACAGATTTTTTGCTGCTTCACTTTTACCCTCGACTCATTGAATTTCCCTAGAGAAACATGTGAAAAATTTATTTAATTGAACTGATTACAGAAGGATAAACTGTCTTCTAGCGAACATGTTGGAGCTGCACATTGAAGCAAACATAAACTAACGGTCGATGCAAAGGAGCGGAGCCGAGCCGTGCTCTGTCGGCGTTCCGGTCCTCGATCGAGACACTAAACTGTGACTAGTCTTGCAAATAGTTTTGGTAAAGCTACGAGAAACATTATCGCCAATTTGACTCTTTCTTTCTATATGCTTCCAATCAACCAAAAAGCTTTTCATAAATACCAATTCATGTTGATCTGACAACGTTTTGGAAAACTCGAGAAAATATTTGCATGACGTTTGCTTTCGCTTCATCGAATTCGGATAACTTTTTGTACACTAAAAACATAAAACTTTAATTCTGATTCGGGACGATTTGTCGATAAAAAAGAATGAAATGAAATTATTTTTGTCCTTGTTTCGGTTTCTACACTAGTTATCTGATAAACTATGTTGTTTAAAAATACTATAAAATGAAAAGCTGTAAAAAACAAACCAATAAATCTCGCTGGCGGACTCGGGACGACGTCGACATCATTGCCCAATGTATGAAGTTTCCGCTTCAAATGGATACAGTCATTACTCGAGTTCCATTTGTTCATGCAATTTTTAAGTCCGTTGCACATTGTCGTCGACCGTACACAATTCCGAGCGTTTCGACAACGAACGTAAACCGGCGTGCACACATAATAGAGAATGTCGCGGTAACCTTCATGGATATTTGTGTTTGGAACATTGCAAGAAATCATTATCATTCCGATGCGTGTAATCAATTTTCATGTTTCGTAAAAAGAGAGAAAATTATTCAAAGGAAGAGAAAAGTTAAATTTTAAATTCGTGATTTGTCAAGAACAGAGATCTGTGTGTGCTTGGTCAGCGTGGGTGATTACATCGTGTAGATCGTGTCTGTGCATTGAAAACGGTGCAACAAAATCGTGTCAGGCCATTGCAAGTCTTAACTTTGCACCTGACACTTTTTTTTCGAATAGAATTGTTGTGATAATATTTTGAAGATTAAATGTGAAAAAGTTCTGCTGGCTTTATACAATCATTACTGATTCACTCACTCATGCATAACTCATAAAAGAGAGGGTGGCTAGGTAAAGTTTTGATCACATGTTATCAACGAGAGATCATTGCACTCAATCACCTAGTCACCCGTAATGGAATATCTACGATTAATGAAAATATCACAACACCGGCTTTAATGATAAAATAAACTCAAAATCCAAAAAAAATTAGTTGTCAGATGTAATCGATTGAGACGAGCGCAGCTTCCTGCGCAAGTTCAACTGACGAGAATGGGAAGAACCAAAGTAGAAAAGTCAGTGCGTGGTTGGTGGGTGGGATTAATGTCTATAAATGTTTGTCTTTTGTGTTATTAAAAATCATTGGAATATTTATTAATCGAACTGAAAAGTGTAATTTTTATATTTTACAAAAAAACTTTGAGCATGCAAATTAAAAACTAATTAAAAAATATAAAATGGTAAAAGGCAAAGAAAGCAATTAATCCAAATAAAAATCGATTAAGATTGATAAGAGTGGGCGTGAGGGAGTGAGAGAGAAAAACGATAAACTGAAAATGACGTATTGTGAGCTTAGTTCTTCCGGTGCAAAAAATATTTCTGATGCTGCTGCTGCATTTTTACACAAATGAAATCACAGACAACACAGTGTGCTCGAGTGATGAGATAATTGGTGATTAGCAAAATATAAGAAAATGGCTTTTCGGAGTTAATTTTCTTTGTCTGTGGAAGTTGTAAGTTTTCGATTAATCATTTGATGGTTTTTGTCACATCGTTGTGTGGATGCATCGTCAAAGATATTTACAACAAATGTTTCTGGGTTTTAGAAAAGTTTTCAACTTCAAAATTCAATTTTTTAGGCAGTGAATTTGTTAATTTTGATTTTGCCGCGTTAATCCTAAACTCGTTTCGTGGCAGTTTAGTGTTGTTAATCGTTATATTCAGAGTATTATTTCTTCGAAAATCGTTGGAAATCTAACAGATTTGTGGATTTAAATCATAAGCTTGTTTAATCTCTATTATTGATTATTCGTTCTTCGTCGCCTTGCTTGAATATTTCTGCGATTTTGACGACGGCGACGATACTCACGCTTAATGGCTAAGTCCACGTAGTTCTGGGTCATGCCTCCATCGTCCGAGTAGCTCTTGCAGATGTAGCGGCCCTTGTCCTCGAATCTGGTGTTGTAGAGAATCAAAGTGTTCTCGCGAACCTCGGCAAGTGGTGGAAGGCTTTCGTATTCGCGTTCCCATTCGAACTAAGGGAGAAAATTACACAAAATCGTTAAGGTAATTGTCAATGATCTCTTCCGTAAATTATGAATTATGATTTTACTCTCGAGTATCTGCCTCGTGGATTGTCATCCGAGCAGGTCAGTGAGACTGTGTCGCCTTCGTAGGCTTCCTTGGTGCGTCCATAGATTGGCGACGAATCGCTTGGAGAATTGACTGAAAGGCATTTATTTAAAATCATCGAAGTTTGATAGTTTACTATCACTGCATACTGTTCACGATGACTTCAGCCACTTTGGTTGTGTTTCCGAAATGATTTGAGGCTGTACATACGTAACGGCCTTCGTCAGCTGGTGCAATGCGATTGAATCGCAAATAGTTTCCGCTAACATCGATCGAGCTAAACAAAGTGTTAATGGAATATTGAGGTCATCGATTTGTTCACGATCACTCACCTTGGAAGCTGAGTTCCTCCTTCGCCATGCCAGTGGACTCTCAAGGGTCCTTCTCCGGTAGCATTGCAATAGATGATGACATCTTCGCCTGATTTCACGACAATCGGCATCGGCGGACTGAACGTGATCTTTGGCGGTCCGGCAACAACTATGAGTTTCGCGATAAGAAGAGTAATTTGTCGTCGCGATGCAGGATCGTAAGCCAAGCATTCATATTGGCCAGCGGCATCGCTGCGAACGTTCTCAATCACCAATTGGCCGCCATAGATTCGGGCTCCATGTGGAAGCTGTCGTCCATCGGCACGACGCCATTCAGTTCTCATCGAATTGTCTTCAGCATTGCAGTTGAACTCTGCACGTTCTCCGAGATGAACGGTGAATGGAGATTGCTCGCCTGGACGAGAGGGATTGTTGATTGTCTCGCCCTCCGGCTCTGGTGGTGGATATGGGCGGGGTTCTGGTCTTCTAGAATCGTGGTTAGGACGTCTTGGGTCTTGCCATTCAGGACGTCTTGGGTCTTGATCGATCTCATTGTCATCGTTATCAGCGATTCCTGAATGAAACAGTTAGTTCATGCTTGAGCAACCAACCAAATGTGACTCACCAACATCACCGCGCTTCTCCTTGACGTTTACTTGGAGATACCTGACATCCTGGCCAGCGTCATTGAGAGCAGTGCAAGTGTACAATCCACCTTGAGATCTTTGAATACCTCTGTGGTTGACCGTAGCTTCGGCAACAGCAACTCGTGAAATTCCTGGCGGCGCATATGGAACGGAAGCTCTAACTTGCGATCCTATGGGTACAGTTATTGCAACCGATGGTAGAGGAACGCCGACAGCTGAGCAAGTGAATCTTAGCTCGTCGCCTTCGGTGACCTCAAGCACTTGAACGTCGGGAAGGAGGCTGATTGTTGGAGCCTGTAAGACTTCGATTGTGGTTGAGAGAGTTGTGGTTCCGGCGGTGTTTGTAGCTTTGCACTCGTAGCTTCCAGAATCTTCAATGGTTGCTTCGCGGAGCGTGATTGTTCCTGGAGAATCAATAGTAAATCTCGAGGAAAGTGGAAGGCCATCACGACGAGTCCAGACGAATTGCGGGTAGGGACTGCCTGTGCCGTAGCAAGTCAATCTCGTTGACTCGCCAACCTTCAGCTTCTGAGGTTCCTTGGGGAAGAGTTCGACTGTTGGTGGGTCACGGCCTATGAAAAATTGCAAAGGAGATCACGTTAGTTATGAAAACAGTTGGAGTTTATTTGTCCAAAAGTTTATTTGTTTCACAATTTTACCCTTTGCCTTATCGAGAGCTTGTAATTCCAGCAAATAGTTTGTCAGTTTTATTTATAAAAAATGTTTGAGTGTAAAACTTACGTTCAACATCAATGCTTGTGGCTGCCTGGTCACTTCCAGCATTGTTAGTGGCTGAACAGAGATAAACTCCTGAGTTTTCTGGACGAGCGTTCAAGATTCTCAGCACGTTTCCAGTTTGTCTGGCATTGGAAGCCAAATGAGCTCCGTTCTAAAGAGGTTTGATAAAGTTAGGATGAGAATTCTAGGACATTTTAGAAATTCTTACAATTGTCCACACGACAGTTGGATAAGGAGTTCCAGTGACTTCGCAAGTCACCTCAAAGTCAGAGCCTTGAGTGACTGAGTATCTGCGCTCGAGTGGGCTAATTCTTGGAGCGGCTTCGTTTGACCTGGCAACGATGGAAACTTCAACGTTTGAAGTTCTCGTTACACCGCTTGGGAACTGAACTGAGCAGACATATCGGCCGGAATCGTCAACAGTTGAGTAACGAATGACGAGTTCTTCTCCTGACGAGTAAGCATTGCGTGGCAGCTCAACAGCTCCAACCTTCGACCATGTAACGCGACCTCTGGGTGTTGACGAGCAACGAAGATGAATTTCTTCGCCTGGTTCTCCATAATGTTCGGTTGGTGAGATTATCACTTCCTCAGAAACTCCGTGATCTTGGCGGCTTCGAACATAAACTTGAATAGTTTGATCAGCATCGCCAGCGTTATTCTGAGCATAGCAGCGATAAGTTCCTTCATCAGACTTGCGCAACGAGTTGAATCTCAAATAACCGTCGCGAATGACAACATCCTGTGAGATGCGGCCATCGAGTCTGCTCCATTCGAAGCGAGGCTCGGGACTTCCGGTGCCATCGCATCTGACCTCAGCCACAGAGTATTCCTCTTGGTTGACGATAGTTGGTGTAACGCGAATTTCAGGAGCGCGTGGGAATCCAGTGTCTGGAAAATATTACAGAACAGTTTAAGCAAATCTCCAATAAAAATTGGCTCGTATTTGGGAAGTTTTCATACTTATTAAGTTCTTATATTCCGCAGAGAAAGCTTTTAAAATGGATTGAGAGTGTCTTAAGATAGCATCAGCTTCGTTTTCTTTTCTTACCTCCAACAGTGAGAGTAACGTTGTCGCGAACGACTTCAGATCCGCTCTGGGCTTGACAGATGTAAACGCCGCTGTCATCGACTTGAGCATCTTGGATGAAGAGAGTGTCACGGTCAACGGACACACGATCGGAGAAGGC
This sequence comes from Smittia sp. YW1114-2, assembly GCA_033064975.1. NCBI lineage: Eukaryota > Metazoa > Arthropoda > Insecta > Diptera > Chironomidae > Smittia > Smittia sp. YW1114-2. The sequence goes on along the minus strand of CP093834.1, from coordinate 4,847,854 downwards.
TCCATCGTATTTGTACCAGCGGATAGTGACGGGCGCCTGGGGAAAAATCTTGTGGTCATTTAAACATTTTAGAAGCAACAAGTCGATTTACATTATTAAGGATGAAGTATCCGTTACAGTTGAACTCAGTCGTCTCACCGATCTCAACGATTTTGATCTGTGGTGTGTTGATGACAACCTTGATGCTCGGGACGCTAGGTGGAGGCCTTGGTGGAGGCGGTTGCGGTTGATCTTTGAAGACAGATGTTATTAGTTTTGAATTTGGTTCCAACCTTCTTCGAGGATACATTTGTGTTAAGTTTGTTAATGATATGTTGACCGGCTGTCGCCGTATGATGAGAAAGTTTAGTGTTTTTAGAGTGTAGACAGATTTTTATGTGATTGGCTATAACGCTAGGTGCTCGTATGTATCCAAATACTCGGACTGACATTAGCCAGTTGTTAATCTTCTAATTTCTTTGAACAAATTGGTTTTTAGTTCGTGACGAGTTTGACAAGTCGAAACAACACGAATTTTAAGACATTTCGCCTCAACGTACGTACTTTGTGTATTTACAATTTTACAAACATGTGCGATTCTTACATCCTACGGTTCTACAGAACGAGCTACTCGAAATATTTTTGACCCCCAAAAAGCACAGACGAATAATTTTGAACATTTCACTATGAAAACTTCGAATGTGATCCCGGATGTTGCTTTATTGACAGAAGGTTGTTCAAGGTTCACCGAGAATCCATAATAAGAAATCTGGAGAGGTTTTAAAGTGTTCACTTAGCTTTGAAAGCACACGATGAGCTTTGAGAGCAAGAGCTTTTAATTTTGATGTTCTAATTGCAGCGAATCACGCGTTTCGTCGCTCTGATTCAAACAAGAAAGTAAGAAAGTTTCTTCGATATTTTACTTCCTAAAGATTTTGTTAACGTAAAGTGTTAATCCGTCAATAAAGCAAACATCTCATCATTGTTTATTCTTTGAAACTTAAACTGACAGGACAAACAAAAACTACAAGCTCGAGGAATGAGGCTGGAAAGAAAGAAGATCAAGAACAGTGTCGATTTATGTATTTTACAGGAGATGAAAGGTGAAAGGATTGGAAGCATCATTCCTCGAGGCATTCTAATCCCATTACTTGTGTTTATACGTCTTTGAAGTTCAACAAGAAAAAATGAGAAATTAAGAATAAAACCTTTGGAAACTTGCAAAATCCCCACGCGATTTCCACTCTTACTGATGATATCGTACTTGACGTCTTTCGTATCGCTCGTATTGAAAAAAGTGATTGTGTAGGGAGTGCAATTAATTGGCTTAGTCCATGTCTCTTCCGTTTCGGCAAAAGGTTTCACCTCCCCTTGTCAGATATGTGAAATGTGATTTTAAAATTTTGCTTTTGGATCTTTGAATGTAAAACTAAAATTTTGCTTCACTCGTGCGAGAAAACTTAAACTGTTTCGATACCGTCACATGTCTTTAACTCTTTAAAGTATCGGAACGTGAATGTAGCGAAAAAAAGGATGAATGAAGACTTTCTCAGATGAATTAATGAACTGTTTGGTTGTTAAAATAATAAAATTTTGGAAGGTTTCATGCTTCGAGTGGGTTGGTCTGTCATCGATACTCACCCATACGGTCGCGACAGTAGTCACCGGTCCAGCCTGGCAAGCAACGGCACTGAACTCTTCTGCTTGAGCCGAGCTCACAAGATTCTGCGTTCTCGCACGGACAGATCTTGCACGTTCCTGTCAAACCAGCCGAGCGGTCGAACACATCGCGGTAATAGAGATTGTCGCATTGCTCGCAGCTTGTTCCACGGTAGCCTGGCGGGCAACGACAGACTTCGATGTCAGAAGCACGCACACTTGTTGGTTGTCTGACTGCAGTTTCGAGAATGATGTCGCTGATCTTTGATTCAGATGTGAAGGATCTCAACGATGCGCGAACCAAAATGCTCTGAACGTTTGTCAAAACTGTTAGAAGATCAGCTCGGGTCGCTGGTCGTGGTCCATTGCGGTTCAAAGTTTGCCATTGGCTTTCCAACAACGGAACTCTGAAGGTTTCTTCATCGTAATTTGGTCGAGAGTAGAAGACAGTGATTCCATTTCCTTTGATGATGACATCTTGGTCGGGCGTGTATTGGCCGTTGCCATCAGTGCGTTGAGTGATTTGGAGATTTCCGCCATATGACAAGACCTGGTTACCAGTCAGACGTTCCGGCAGGTTCCAGTAGAAGATGCTCGAGTCGTCGTTGAAACGATAAGAGACTTCGTTCTCATCAATGTTCGTCTCAAAATCATCAGGCAACGTGTTCTGTCCCTCACGATCGGTCAAAGAGAATCGGTTGGTCTCGTCAATCAGGAAGAGTGGAATTTCCTCGCGATAATAGTCACCGGCAGAGCAAGATTTCGTCGCTCCCGAGCAGAAGCAGTCACGGCAACCATATTCATTGGTTTCTGACAATCCGAAAGTTCCTTCACGACATTCATCGCAACGAACTCCAACGACGTTTGGTTTGCAGTTGCAAGTTCTGCGACGGAGATCGCATGACGATGTTCCCGCTGTGTTGCAGTCAGTGCATTTAGTGTGTTCATCGCCACCGCTGCTAATGCAACCGCCTGATGTAGCGTTTCCGTAGAATCCTGGCAAGCAAACTTCGCAGTTATCACCGTACGTGTTGTCACGGCAGTTTCTGCAAGCGCCTGTCTTTGAGTCGCATTCATCGGAGTGACCGTTACAGTCACATGGTTCGCAGAGTCCCAAGTACAAGCCTTGTTCACCCTTGTAGTAGCCTGGGGCACAATCTTCGCAAGACAATCCTTGATGTCCCAATGGACATGAACACTGTTCGACTTCCCAAGCTCGCTGGTTTGCTCCAAAGTTTTGTTCCTTTGAAACATCCAATTCGACCTTTGACAAACCGGCTTCTTCTGCGACAGTTGTGTAAGTGGCCTTGATGTAAATTGCCGTCACGTTAGCCAAAGCCATCAGCAAGTGTTGACGATTTGCTGACGTTCCATCAGCGTAATGCTGCCATGATTCTTCATAGATTGGAACGACGAAAGTCTGTGAGCCACTTGGTGGGAGGCTTTCCTGTCTGTAGTGATGAAGAGTGATTTCATTTCCGCTGACGATGACGATATCGGGCGAGTTGCTTCTCGAAGCTCCACCAGATGGCTGAGGCGTGTAACGGACAGTGTATGTGAGGTCTCCGCCGTACGATGAAAGTTTATTGCCAAGGAAACTGAGAAAATTTAATTATACAATAAACAGTTCATAAAAATTAGGAATTCTTACGTTGGTGGCAAACTCCAGTAATAAGTTTCATCGTTAGCTGCGAAATTGCTGAAGGCGATTTCTCTGTTCTCAACACGAAGGCGATCAGCAACGTGAGAAGGCTCATCATAACCGGCGACCAAAGCGAATTCAGATTGTGGCGATGTAAAGGAAGCACGAACTGCATCGCGATACAGCGATGAGCTTGTACATTGATCAGTAACTCCCATGCAGAAGCAGTTGATGCAACCGCTTCGAGCATTCAAGTAGAAGGCACCAGCAGCGCACTGATCGCAACGAGCGCCAACAACTTCGCGTCTGCACTCACAGCGACCGTTTGGAAGAGTTCGTTCCGTTCCATGAGGGTTGCAGTCAGATACTGGGCCAGCGGTACAGCCACGTTGTGACAATGGATTGCCGACATAGCCTGGAGCGCACTGTTCACAGCGTTTGCCAACATATCCGCGATCGCAGTTGCAAATGACTTCTCCTGACCTATCCAAGGAACAGGTTCTAGCGCGTGATTGACCGGCGACGGGGCACGGGCATTGCTGTAAGTATTTTTATGAGTACACATTTATCGTGATGTGTATGACGACTCACCTTGCATGCAATTCCTCGGCTTGGATCTCCATAAGTTCCAGGTCTGCACGGATCTTCTTCGCGAACGCAACGTCCCAACCAAGGTCCAGTCCTTTGTCTGACATAGCCGATGTCACACGTTTCACAAGACAAACCAGTGTAACCAGCTGGGCAACGGCACTCTTCAACCAAAGTCGCTGATCCCAGACCGATGTCTCTCAAGGCTGCTGAGTCCATGGTCACATGCAGCAACTCGACATTTCGTTCTCCAGCGTCGATGTATTGAAGCTTCACCAAAATATTGTCAATATTGGCAAGTGCCATCATCACTTCTTCGCGAGAAGCGTAAGTTCCATCAATCTTATAGAAGTTGTTTGCATAAAGCTGGACTGTGACATTGTTCTTGGTGCTTGGATACAAGCGGTTCGGGGCGCGGTAAGTCAGAGTGTAGTCATTTCCTTGAATAATGACATCGGGAATGTCATTAGAACCTCCGCGTCCACTGAATTCAACTTCGTATCTCAAAAATCCACCATAGGATTTAAGTTGATTTCCAAGATATTCCGAAGGAAGAGCAAGGTAAGGATAGACGCGGTTTGCCGCAGCTGGAATGTCGGCAACTCTGAACTGAACACCGTGGCGACTTGAGGTCAATGTGTGCTTGTCATATTCGCCGATTGAGATATCAGGCAAACCGTTCCACGGTCCATTGACGCCAACAACAGTTTGAGACGTGACTGGCGGGTTCAAAGAGTAGCTGAAGAGATCAGCACTCTTACATTGAGTGCTGACGCCGAAGCAGAAGCAGTTGATGCATTCTTCGCGACGAAGCGCCTTCTTGTTGAAATGGCCGACAGGGCAAACGTCTTGCGATGGCAATCCTCCAACAACCAAGATTGTGTCCGGCGAGACAAAGTGCGTGCCCATCGTGTTGATGATTTCGCAAGAGTATGCACCGGAATCGATTGGCTGAATGTCAGGGCAGGTGAGTGTTCCAAAACCGTCAACGCTTGTCGTTCTACATTTCTCGGGAATGTGTCCCCAGTTCAAACGCCAGACAATAAGTGGAATGGGATTTCCTGTAGCGCGACACGTGATGTTGAAGACAACTCCAGCGTTAAGTCGAACCATTGGAGGTGGTGGCGTGATGACAGCGGGTGCAATACAACCGATTTCATCGGAGTTATCAGAACAGTCAGATTGTGAGTCACATTGGAAGGACTTGGGGATACATTGACGGTTAGCGCACTGGAATTCATCAAAACGACAAATGGCACCAGAGACTGATTGAGCGCTGCATCCTTCTTCATCTGAGTTATCACCACAGTCGTTTTCTCCATCGCATCTCCACGTCTTCAAAACGCATTTGCGGTTGCTACATTTGTACTCGTTGGGTTCGCATCGTCCGTCTCTGCAGCTGTTCTCGTCAGATCCATCAGCGCAATCGAAGATTCCATCACAGATCTTTGATTTTGCGATGCACTCGCCATTCATGCAAGTCGCCTGATTAGCTCCGCAAGCTTGTGGCATAATTTGGTCAGTTCGGTTGTCTGTTGAATGGAAAATTTTGTTAGTTTCGCGTTTTAAAGTTTTAGATTTTTAGCTCGAAAAGTTTTACCGAGAATTTCCGTTCAAAGTTTGCATTGAAAAAGGTAAATTGAAATGTACATTAAAAATCGCGCGAGAACTCAGCATTTGCCGACGGCTCTATACCTGTCCCGAAGAACTCTTTGTCTATGTGCGGCACGAGGCCGAATCTGATTTTACGGTTTCTCTGAATGTGTTTGAATCGATTCCACGCTGCATTCCAAGCCGCGAAGGGTAAAAGTTCAAAGCCATCGAAGGTTCATTAAAGTTTCAGACTCACATTTCTCGACTGTCAAGTGGACGGTCACTGAAGCTCCTGGGGCCGATTTCGGGTAGCCAACAGCTTCGCAAACGTACTCGCCACCATGCTCAATCTGAATGTTTGGGATCTCCAAACGTCCGCTGATGTCACGAGCGCCTGGCGGCAGCGGGCGGTTGTTCCTACGGCTCCATTGCACTCTCGCGCGGATTGGGCCTTCATCGCGACATTGGAAGACGACTTCGCGACCTGACAACAACGAGGTAGAAACTGAATGTTAGTTGCGGTTCTCAGACATAGAAAAGGTTCCCTCGTATGTCGATAACTTGTCCCGCTCATCCTTGGATAGAATTTTCCTTTAGAATGACACGAGCATGGCATGCAGAAGTTTTTAATTGACTTGTTGCTTTCTAAGTCAAACTCTCGTTATTGATTTCGAATAAAATCGCAAGATACTCAGACATGCGATGAGTTGCGGCTCGTCGATTATTGTTAGTAGCATTGAGTCAAGCATTAAGTTCGCAAGGTAAACTCACCCTCTTTGATTAATCCTACATAAGCGAAGCATTATTTGGTTTGCAATTAATTGGGAAAATAAAAGCAACATTTAATAAAACTCTCAACGACTCTTGTTACAAATTGTTATGCACGTCGTGAAAAATTGTCTACGAGATCCTCTAGCCGAAAGTGGAGAAAGAGAAACAATGAAAAGTGAAGGTTGTGCTTACTTTCTTTGATGACTTGCTCGTTCGGGTAGGTCTTGAGGTTCAGTCCAGGGCGGCCGACGGGGGCTTGTGGAGCTGAGGATGAGAAACATTCGAAAAGCGGTCAATACAGATTCATAAGAAATTGTTTCAAAGCGTCGTTTTGATTATTCGCTAAAATCAAATGCAAAGTTATTGACAAAAATTTTCATGTGGCGGTTAATTGCGATTAATGTCTGAAGCGGAACTCTTTTCATCCTGAAGCGTTGTAGACTTACGGCAGTCGAGCTCGTCGGACGTATCGAAAGGACAATCGATTCGACCATCGCAGCGTAGGTGGCCCTGAATGCAAGGGCCGTTTTCGCACCTAAACATGTTGCGATCGCAACTTTTATCTTCGTCTAGTTGTCGTGAGTGAATGAACATATGAGCGAGAAAACATAAACCAATCGACTAAACATAAAAGTATAAGAGTCTTATGCTGGGCATGAGCTGATTAGGACCAACAAAGACTGGATGAGAAGTCAATTGATGATCCAAGCTCATGTCTAGCTACAAAACCTTATGAGAATGCTGATGGTTGAAAATAAAAATGAAACGATAACTTACGACAGTCTCTCTCGTCGGAATAATCGCGACAATCGGGACGACCATCACAATGCGATCTCAATGAAATGCACTCGCCCGACCTGCATTGCCATTCAACTCGTGAACAAGCACGGTGTTCATGGCTAGGGAAGTGATGAACTGGCGGCAATGGTCGAGTAGGTCTTGTTGGTGGCGGTTGTGTAACTGGTGGTGCTAAATGTGTGGAATGTGAGCGTGATGAGTTGATGTGTAAGGAATGAGAAAACAATTTGCGATAATCCGAACTAATGCGACGTGAACTAGGACCTTGGCAAACTTGATCTTTGAGTTTAACTAAAGAAGATTTGTGCAGACTTACGACAGCTGTTCTCATCGCTTCCGTCTCGGCAATCGATGTGACGGTCGCACTTTCGGCCTTCGCTGATGCACTCGCCAGTGTTGCAACGGAACTCTCCGGGGCGGCATCTTGATGGTGCTGCTTGGCAGTCACGCTCGTCTGAGCCATCTTGGCAATCATAACGACGGTTGCATTTCTGATCGGCTGGAATGCAAGCGCCATCTCCGCATTGGAACTCGTTATCGCGGCACGCTAATTAGAACAATTGTGCAAGGTTAGAACATTTTTCTAGTGAAGACTTAAACGGTAAATGAGAACGCATGCACTACAAAGATTTCAACGAGAAGAGAACTACAAGATTCGCATGCGAAAGAGATTCAAAACTCAAAAATGATTTCCTAGGCAAATTCAAATTCTCATCAAGATTTCCAACGCTAAACACAGAAGCGACCGCCAAAGTCCGACGGCAGCTGAACATCAACAATCGATTAAGAAACTTATTAAAAAGATATTTTATTAACCAAAGCAGTTTTGCTCATCGGAAAAGTCTTTACAGTCGTAGTAACTGTCGCATCTCAGACTCATGTCGACACAATGTCCGTCTGAGCACGTGAACTCGGTTTGATTGCATGAAACATCTGAAGAAGATCTCCCCATTTGGGTAATCGATTAATGTTCAATAGAGTTTCATTGTTGTTTTGGGTAATTCGAGTATTTTTCGAGTCAAAGAATTCTCATATCAACAAGAACTAAACATGTGAGTGGAAAATTTCGTGAGATAAGGTGTGAGAAGAGGTGGAAAATGTGCTTCAAGGTGTGTTTGTCATGACACAAAGTTCGAGAAAAGTATTTCGATCTAATCGGCAATTCGACACTTACGGCATCCCGACTCATCTTCTCCTCCAGGGCAGTCTCTCTCGCCGTCGCAGCGTTGGTACTGATAGATACACGAGCCATCAGCACATTGATCTTCCGGGCATGGCTAGTGGAAAGAAGAGATGGCTTTAGGAATTAAAAAGTATTTTTAATAAGAACATCTAGAACAAGAGAAGTCTCCCGTTTCATTTGGATGGTCAGCCTAGTTTAAAAGATTTGGGGAGCAGACACAGTGGAAAATGTTTCCAAGCCACACTGCTTCGATGTCTCTTAAACTGAAGTATAATTTTTCAAGTCCTGGTCAGGCTACTCGCTTAGAACGATATCTTACAGCAGGTGTGGTTGGCGTTTGCGTGCAGTTAAGTTCGTCTCTGTAATCGGTACAGTCGCGGTGTCCATCGCAAACTCTTTCTCTTTCAATACAGCGATCGCCGCAGAAGAATTCGTCTTCGTTACACTGATCGGCTGTGGGTTTAAAGATTGATGATAAAATTTGTTTTCAACTAAGGGGTTAGGCGTTATATCTTATCGTTACTTTAATACTTAAATAGTGCGAAGTTCGAATGCATGCAACTACTTACTGTCTGGCTCCTGAGCTCGACAGAACTCTTCCTCTTCGTCGGAGCCATCGTAACAGTCGTTCGTCTTGTCACAGAGGAACTCTGAATTGATACATTGACCATTCGCACACTTCCACTCATTTTCCGAACATTGTTCCTCCGCCTTGTCAGTTAACACTTCTGATCATGTCAAAGATGAGTGTTTTCGTGTCCGTGTAAGCGTGTTTTGTGTTTGTTTGTGAATTGCGCAAAGCGAAAACCAAAATCAAAAACATGAAAAGTAAAAAAAAATTACAAATGTCAGTTACGAAAGCAGATCATCGAGGAGTATTAGGCAAAAACAAAACCGTCAGAGGAATTATAGAGAAAGTTTCCCAAGGCCAAGTTTCTCCAAATTTTCTTTGAGTTAGTTCCGAAAAATGTTTCTCAACCGAATGAACGATGAAATCACCTCCGCAATCTTGCTCGTCCGATTGATCATTGCAATCAACGCTTCCGTCACAACGTTTAAAGTCGGCTATGCACTCGTAGCTTTCGCGACAGCTAAGTGGTTCAATGTGAATTAAATTTTGCTCGTTCGTGTTCTGGCCAATCTGTGCAACTTACTGGAACGTGTTTGGTCCGCACTGAAGACAATTTGTCTCGTCGGAGTTGTCGGAACAGTCTTGGAACCCGTTGCAATGATCGCGCAAGTCAATGCAGTCTTTGTTGTCGCATTGGAATTGATTTTCGGAGCATTCTGGTTCGGTGTCTACTAAAATTTATGTGCAGTTTGTGTTAGGTTTGAAAAGTTGAAATAAGTTAAGTGGGAAAAGAATGATTAGCAACATTGCCACCAACATTAAACATAAAACTAAGTTGTCGTGTTCGTTGAAGCTACCTGAAACTGGACATCCCTCCTCGTCTTTACCATCCGTACAGTCCTGGACCCCATCGCACTTGAAGTTGTTCGGCAGACACTTGTTAGTGTCGCACTCGAATTCAGTTTCAAGACATTCAGTGGGCTCTACACAACAGTGAAGTGATGAAGTAAAATATAAATATTTGTAAACAGTAAAAGATTTTGAATTTTCACACTCGGAAGTTGTTTCAAGGAATTTTCAATTTTGATTGAGCCAAACCATATTGTAAGCCAAACGTTAGTAGATTGATTTGTACAAATATTTATAACTTGATCGCCAAATAATAAACAGAGTTTATGAGATGATCAGTCGCCTTGAGAGCGACAGCGATGGGAATCTCGGCTTGAGTTCATCAACCAATTTGCTTTATGTTTCCATCGCCCACTCTCGAAGCTACTGGCAATGAATGAGAAGCGAAAACGATAAAATGATTGAGTGCATTACCATCGTAGTCGCCGGCGTCAGCATCGCAATACTTTTCATCAGAATGATCGCTACAATCGTTGTAATTGTTGCACACTTTATAGCCCATTATACAAATTCCGTCTGATTCACATTGGAATTCGCCTTCCTTACAACCCGCAATCTGATTTCTACTGTGCAATGAACTATCCAATGACTTGAGGTGTGGTTTGGCTGTGGTTTTTGCTATGAGGATGTGAATGATGTCGAGTGTGTTTATTTACAGATTTCAATGATCGATTTAAGTGTGAATGAGAACATGATTGAGGGATGAAATGAAAAGAGAAAATGGTGAACATCGATTACAACATTTAACATGGAAAATAATAAATATTTTTACGTGTAGGAATTTTTAGGGCGCGAGGAAATATTTTTGATTATTTACATACAAGAAATATTTACAATCGAGGTGTTTGGATTATCAAGATAGTTGCAAGGTTTCAGTTGATTCGACTTTACTGTTTTAAATTTTAATTTGGAGCTAGTTTGATCTGAAATTGACACTTTTATTGCCTCTAGAAAAGAAAAACTTCCTGAACATTTGTGACCAGGACTAGACATTTGACTTATTTAGAACAATTTTCTGAAACAAAACTTGTCACGTTTTTCATCTAACTGAGTTCAATCGAATTTTTGAATTGATAAATATCAGTCATGCAGTAACGATTGCTTCAACCATTAGCATTTCCCCCTAACGATTTCATGGGAAAATTGCTCGTCATTTAATTTTTGCCTTCGGAATTCCAAAGCAAATAACAATTATTGAAGCTCCACCCCTTCCCCCAACCCTTTTGAAGTCTCCCCTAAGAACAGCACTAAAGCGTTACACAATCCATTATCACCCTCCGCCCTGCAGTATCCTGATAATCCCTCGTTTCATTTACACCGATAAACACAAGCCGACCAATTAAATTTGTCCCCTCATAGTTTGTTTAAACATTCAAAGTGACAAACATAGCAATACTTACGGCACGAATACTCGTCGCTCTCATCGGGACAGTCGTAGTCGCCGTCGCATTTCTTTTCTAATGGAATGCACAGTCCGCCGCGCACGCATTTGAACTGGGAGTAAAGTGTGTTTGGTTTGAGGATCGAGTTTGTGGAAGTGTTGTTGGATCATGAATGAGCTTCGGAACAAGCTTCTACTTACTTCATTGCGAGCGCATTCGCAATTTTCTTCATCGTCGCCTTTGGGGCAATCCTTTGAGCCATCGCAGACTGCCAACTGAAGGATGCATTGCCCCGTCTCGTTGCAAGTGTACTCATCAACAGAGCATGCTATTGCGTACGTGTATAATTCAAACATTGATTCAGTAAAAGTATTTATGTACAAGACAATCACGTGAAATATTTTCGGACGAATGAGATAAATTTTGGAAACCCTTTTTGTGTGAACTTTTCTACGTTGTTTGGCTTAATCGCTAAGTTAGTTTGACAACTGGTTAATCACAGTGAAGCGCATTAAAGCCTAGGTTAGTCGTAAGACATTCAAAAAAAAGTCGCAATACTTCTCGCCGTGCAGTTGTCTTCGTCGGATCGATCATTACAGTGAATGAACCCGTCGCAGCGATGCCTGCCATCGATGCAGACGCCGTTCTTGCACCGGAAATTTCCAGGCTTGCATGCTGGAGTGTCCATGCCGACAGAGTTAATTCCAAAACCAAAGAAAAGCATTCCAGGTTTGCGTTTTAGTCGTTTCGATTTTCAAACACAGTTTGTTAGCAAAAAGAAATTTTCCGGAAAACCCGAAGAGTCGCGTTAATCGTGTTTCCACATTCGGCGGTAAGGAAGAAAATAAAAACAATAAATTCAATGAGAGAAATCAATTTGGAGAACACATAAAGATCAGTCACGATACAACGAGAAGTGAAGCTGATACTGTTAACTGTTGTTTCCCTTTGCGCTCTTAGAACATGTCGAAAGCCGATTGAGCAGCAAAGATTAGAAACTTCTTCAACCGAAAGTTGAAGTGAGAATACAAAGAGCTACACTTCATCTAATTCACGTTACATGTTGGTTAGGCTTGGGAAAGATTGAAAATTGTTAGTGAGAAGTAGAGAAAGAAAGAGACAAAGGCGAGCAATGACACTGAACACGAAATGGAAACTTACGGCAACGCGCTTCGTCAGAATGATCTTTGCAATCGACTTTTCCATTACACCAGTACCGCTCTGGTATGCATTCACCAGTCTTTAAGCATTTCTTTTTGCCCACTTCACACGTTGCTTCTTTAAAGTTAAAAATGAAATCGTTAGTGTAAACTTCGGAGCGGCTAGTCGGATGAATTCGCTGAAGTCCTTTGAATCGATCCGCTCGAGAACGATTCGGAATAAATCAAATCTAATTGACGAAATCTTTTATGCTGCGAGAAGCAAGGCAGCTGTTTTGAAATCAATTGTCTCGAAAGAATTAATCTTTGACATTTCGGGTCAATTGGCTGTTTTCTTCTTCCACTCCGTCGATTGATAACGCTCGTTATTTAATAAAATGGAATGAAGCGATCATGATCGAATCACTTGCGCAACAGCTTCGAATAAACAACAAACGGCGCTCAAGTGTTTGTGAGATTGTTATCTGAAAGGCTACAAATTGCTAGGTGCAGCGAAGGGTCTGACTCATGCAATCATCTACTCCTACCTCTCAACTCTACCGTGTGATGGAAGACAGAAAACAACTTCTACTAGATTATTAAGCTTACTCGGACAATTTCGCTCATCCGACATGTCTTCCGGACAGTCAATATTTCCATTGCACCTCTTGGTTAGCGCTATGCAGTTTCCGTAATCGCACTGCCATTGATGAACGCCACAAGCTGTTAGTGGGAATGAAACGAGCATGCTAGGGATTAGAAGCCTCTTGAGCTTGATCTACGTACGACAATCCTGTTCATCGGCTCTGTCGTTGTGACAGTCGATAACGCCGTCGCAGCGTGCAGTTATTGAGACACACGTGCCGTCACCACACGTAAATTTTCCAAGTTCACAAAAAAACTTTGTTCTACTCTTGATAACTGAGTTGTCGGGTCGAAAGATTTTCCAATGACACATAATGACAATAAAAATTAAGAATCCAAGCAGCGTTTCAACAGGGAAGATAAGGCAAGAGGTTAGTGTCGAGCTTTAAAGTTAGATTTGCTAGCTTCATTTATCCACTATTTCGCATCTGAGTTGCTTTTGGCTGCCAATCAAAACTCAATTCGTCGGGTAGGGGGGAAATTTCGTCCAGGAGTTGAGTCTACTCGGATCAGTAGACTCGGATCGTTGGAAATAGTGTTTAAATATTCGGTTAACCAATTAGCAAACTACCTTCATTGCAATCTTCTTCGTCCTCGCCGTGCTCACAATGATTGTGACGATCGCACCGCAAGTCGTTGTCTAAACATGTACCATCGTCGCATCTAAATCCATCACAATCATCTGCACCGTCTATCGTAATTTTACAGGTTTGTGTACAGATTGAGTTACAGTTTAGGGTGCAAAAATAAGAAATTGAGAAGATTATCCGACAGAACTAATAAGAGTAGCCCACAGATCGCTAAGTTACTTGTAGCGAAGAATGCAGTTTACTTTTCAAATAAGATAATAGTTGTTTAGTCTCAACTACTCGACTTACCGCATCCTTCTTCGTCTTCTCCGTTGGGACAATCTTCATGACCGTTGCACTTGTCGGCGGATGGAATGCACGAATCATCTCCGCAAGTGAACTCTAAGCTGGGATCACAGTCTGAAACGAATAAATCGAGGAATTTAGACGAGAGTTGGCTTTGAAATGTGAGTCAACTAAGCAGCAAATCATTCGCAGAAAATGTCAACTTCCCTTCCAGCAACTCGAGGAATGCTCGAAATCTAATTTTAGTCGATTGGCGATAAGCAATCATAATAAAATATCGCCGGAATTTTGTCTCGATTTTGTTTTAACGAAGTGAAACTTATTTCTCAATAAACTTGACAAGTTGAATCGCAATTTGCCTTTTAAGAAAACTCTACTCAGTTGATTTGAAGAAACTTCTGTTGCTTCTTTCAGAATAAACAACCTTGTTGTCGTCGCTTCTAAATGAGCCCCAAGCGTTCGCTAGAAAATCTTCATTTTCAAACAAACTTTTTCTTCTCCAAGAAATTCGATCGCGCTAAACATTCCAGAAATTCGACAGAAATTGCTCGTAAAGACCAAATCGAATTTGCTTTTGTAACACGAGCCGGAATCCGATTTTCCTAAAAGTCACATTCAGCGGAATCGATGCTAGCCCGTGATCAAATTCGAACAAGCGCAAACATTTTTCTAGTTTGTCTTTCTAATATAACAAACTCAGCCGGTGAGTAAGAATAGAAGTTGCGTCAGCGAATATAGATCTGACTTCATTTCATGCAGATGAGCGGCAAGTGGAATGCAATTTTATTTTTACTTCACTGCAGTGCTTTATGATGTCATGACGCAAGGCTAAAATTAGCCGGGAATATTTATTGTTTTCGCAGTTTGTTTAATTCATCGTAAGCAAGTGAGAAAGATATGTAAATCGATAGAAACATTTGTGGGATCGGCGATGCAACTTCAAGCTAATAAAGCTTCAATTATGCATCTCAATGCTGACACGAATTATTTTTATCGCGTTCTTGAATTAATCAGAAATGAGTTTGAGGCACGATGGAAATAAATTTGTCACTTCTGACAAATCACAACGACTTCGACTATCTCACTTAAGTGCAAGCTGCGCGTTTGATTGGGGCAATTAATTGAACTTTGAATCTTCTTTCCAGGCCGATTGACACTCGCATGATTGCGTGAAGATGAATTACAAAAGCCAGAAAATGCTCAGTCACTAGGTCGCCTCATTGTTCGGTTTAAATTTGCTTGTTGGTGCGGGAAACAAATCCCTAAGGATCATTCACGGCTTACATGCTTAGAAGAGAATTCAATCGGTCAAAAGATTGCAGACAGCGTTGAACCAGGAAGTTTCAACGGGGTAAGTCCAACGCATAGGTTTGCATCATCACGTATGATAAGACGATATTAGACTCACATCAGAGTCAAAATCAAGGCGCTCTGATTGGACTTTTCATTTGAAAAAATTATCAGTTCAAATAGAACCAGAAAATGAAAGTTTCGATTACTAAAACTGTTAGCTTTGGTCTGTCAGTTTGCAAGAAAGTGTGACCTCACTGAAAAGCAAATCTTTCCTGAGAATATTTTCAATATAAATCCAACAAAGCGATTGTGAGAGATGGAAAAATAATTTATGCTTTCGTAACGAACCACAGCTCTTCTTACACTTTGCTGCGCCTTCGATTATTATAATTCTGCACTCGCTGCACAAAAATATTGTAAGCGTTTTAATCATCAATAAAAAGGAGAAAATATATCAAAAGTTCAAGTGCCTCATTTTTGCGTTCGCTACAAAGAACAAACAAACTATAAAATATTTTTACTTCCTCTCAAAACATCGGGAAATATTTTTTTCAGTTCACCAACGAGTGTCGGTGCTGTTCGAAATAAAGTCACAGCCAAAGTGTCGGAAGAGCGAGCGGGAAAAGAAGATTCTCCTCCGATCTGTGTGTTTAATGATGCCTTAACCATCGAATTGAATTTCAATGGCAAAAGCCGGCTTATGTGTTGATTTTCAGTTTCCTATTTCCAAGCGCAAAAAACAGCAAAATAAAAATGAAAACTACATGCGGCGACTAAAAATAGAGCATTTAGTCGTTGACGGAAGATAAAACGGAAAATCTGGGTTGGAACTGTGCGGGAAAGAGTTTCGTTTGATTTACAAAGCTTGTCTCGTCGGGGTTAGCCGGTTAGAAACTCGAGCGGCTCGTGATTAATGGAGGTACAGGTTCGAAGCCGCATCGGCTGACTTATGATAATAACTTTTTATTCAAAGTAATCGATAGCAACTCATCGACTGGTGATGTTTTAATTAACCTGACAGATTTATGGTCGTCAGCTCGACGGGCGTCTTCAGCGAGTGAAACGGTAGCAGCGAAGGCCATTAAGAAAACTCCACTGTTCACAGCATGAGCGAATAATAAAACAAAACAGTTGGGAAGAGAGATTAAGTTGCTGCTACTGCTCTCAACGTAAAGTACTCGCGCGCTTTGTTCCTTCGTAATCAGCTTGTTGTCGACACATCAATTATGAGATATTTACAGTGTTGAAGAGTAAGAAAAGTCGAAAGTAATTAACGATGAAAACAGAGTTTGTTGCTAATCTTAGAGCTTTGCGAACAATTCGCGCAAAAAGTGATTTACAGGCGTAACTGGAACTTCCAGACTGGAAGCCAAAGTCTCGTCGAAGAGTCAATGAAATATCGATTTAATAACAACTAATTTATTACGATGACAAGTGATTGATGCACAAAGCAGCACAATGAACAATGCGAGCTTTTTCTTCGAATCTCGTTTAGACCCAACTCGTCCAGATCTTCGCACGCTTTGAGTAAGATTCTGACGTTGGAAAATTGATTTATTACTGTAAATAAATTTCTCGGACTATGTAAGATCACCGAACTGCATTTTTGGTATGTGAAATTATTCACGAGAGAACCAAAGAACTATCAATTACACGGGCGGGAAGACCATTAAGGGCCACGGCAAATTACTAGTCAAAAGTGGCCAACGGCGCGCCGCTTCATTGTTTGTCGGTGTGAATCGTACAATGACCAAGTGAAAACGAAATATCTGTCAAGAAATAAAGTTCCAATCGAGCTGTGAACTCTTCACAATCCCACTTTTTAGGCACAGAAGCAAGCCAAGTAAAAGCGATAGTGACAGTCAGATGACCCGCGACTGCGTTGAGTGATTGAACGGCGGCGACTTTCTGGTCCAATGATTCAATTACGCTGTCAACGTCTACAGTTATAATTGAGATTGCCTTTCATCTCATGTTCGAGTTCTTCTAATCAAACGAAACAATGACTGTGACTGATGCCGATGCTGAGCTTTATGAAGAACCGTTTCATCACAAGAACACGCTAATCATTCGACTTGAATTGTTCTACGAACATTGTAAACATTGGAATGTACCTTTGCAATCGATAAACATCATACAATGAATCTTAATAGTCGAATTATCCAATTTGTAGGAGTGGAGTCGGTCTATTCAACGTTTGAAGCTTCTCGATTTCGCAGGAAAACGAAATTGTTCTCCGTTCAGCTAAATTGCACAGCAAAAGATTTTATTCCCAGAAAAATCTCTTCGCCATTCTTGACGAAGGCGTTGAGCCTTTTGCTCCTGAATCACGTACGGACATCAAATGACATTTAATTTAATGTGCCCGATTGAATCAATAGAACGATGCTTGATACCAATTTAAATCATAAAGACATGTGTGCATGTTGATTTGGCTTCGTGATGTGTTATGACAACGCGTGAGGCGCACCGGGAACGTGTCGCTACTCATCGCGAGAAGTTTTACTCCCGCGAGACTCTTTCGACGATGTAATTTACGACATGGGCAGGTGGGAGTCGCTGTTGAGATTCGTTTGCTAAGACTTTTGAGTCTTGAGAGAAGATCAGTTTCCTCTAATCCCTATCAATGATCTTTTATGAAGTCGCTAGCATCGGCGACTCAGAATTGCGCAAGCCAATAGACGAGCTTGTCGAACACGAGAACCGGACTTAGCAGCTCTCATCGATCGTCGCCCAACACGAAACCGTCTAGCGAGTTGTCTACGCAGAGCTCCACATCCGCTCTAGCGAAGTTCAGGCACAAGCAATCACCTGTTCGAATCGGCATCGCATGAATGAAAGTATTTTTATGCCGCTACCTAAAGCAAAAAAATGCAATTATCGTAAATTCACGAATTTGTTTCCAACAGGCAATTTATGCACTAAATTTGATTGACATTTCGTTTTGGCTGAGAGGCAGAGAAGCAATCGAGCAATCGGCAGTGAAAATGAAACTCAATTTAAA
Organism: Smittia sp. YW1114-2; assembly: GCA_033064975.1. Taxonomy (NCBI): domain Eukaryota; kingdom Metazoa; phylum Arthropoda; class Insecta; order Diptera; family Chironomidae; genus Smittia; species Smittia sp. YW1114-2. The sequence continues at coordinate 4,829,823 of CP093834.1, read as the reverse complement.
GAGCGCGCGTGGGGTTTTATTCTGGTCAGAGGGAATAATCCGAAAGATAATCGCTCATAAGTTTCCGCAGAAACTTTGAGTTTCCCAACCCGCGAATACTAAACTTTGCATGCGACTCATAATTCTTCCATTTCCCAAGGAAATTTTCTGTACAGAAAAAAAAAGTTAAATTCGAAAGTTTGTCTGTTTATATTTTGATTGCTGCGATTTAAAGAATTTCACTAGTCAAGCTTGCTATTTAAAACATTTTCCATTTCCAGACAATTCCGCAACGGGGTTGATGATTCTCTGTGTTTGCGAGCGTTCCGTCTACTGTGACATAATTTAATAATTCGAGGTAATAAATATTAATGAAATAACTAAAAAGAGAGGGGATCGAGCGAAGAAAAGGGTTGAAAAGGTATTTCTAGAGCTCGCAACGGAAAGAAAAGCTCGCAGACATCGAGCGTAGAGGAGACTTGTACCAGTTACCAGTTCTACACCAAATGAAAATTTGAAATTATCATGAAATATGGAATTATAATGATATTTTCAACAACAAATTATCCTTCGCTTCGTTAATGAAATGTTGTTATTCCGTTTAATTAAAACACGACGATTACTGCCTCGTCGGGGCTTTGATTTGTTATCACGCGTGCTAAAGGGACAATTAAGGGCTTAGCCGCCTTGAACTCTGTCTCTCTGAATGTTAAAGGTTGTAACACCCATCGGGCGTGTATGAATTAAGTCTCATAGCTTCCTGAACTCGTCTACCGGCTAAAGGAGCAGGCGAAACCCGTTCTCGCAGAAAAGCCGGTTGTCTAACTTCCGAACCGACTCGAATTGATTCATTCAACAAGTTGAGATAAAAATATCGATGACGTAAGTGACGATTAATCCCATACAAGATAATTTTATCGCCTAAACGCTTTCAAAAGCCAATAAATTATTCAAAGATTAACAAAAATTAGCATATTTTAGGCGATATGTCTAATTCTGCGGATTTAAGTTCTTCAAATCTGTCCAGGGATTGGAGTTGGGTAACCAATTGCAAAAAAGAATATGTAAAATAACAAGAGTTTTAACTTGGTTTTGATGAGATTCAAACTCACATCCCCAGGAAAATAGATTGAGTTTTAACTCTATGATTACTCAGCCACGAATGGCTTCATCTTACGTTAGAATAATTGGCAGCCGAGTATATTTAAAATAAATTAATCTTTTCTATTACAAATTCACAAGATAATGAACAATCGCGAGATCAAACTCCCAACAATTCCAAGCCCTGACACTCATGACAGTGGTATTTCGTTGCTGATTCTGCGGTTGCGAGAGAAATCATCTGAAAGACTTTTCTGTTTACATCGAGAAGTTTATTTTTCAGACATCGGCGAGTGTGATCGCCGGCTGAGCCGAAGACGACTCAAGATCAATCATTCGAAATATTTTCGCTGCTTATTTCAACTTGAATTGAACGATATCAAGTTGCCCACATGTTTTCATCGATGCGAAAAGGAATATTTCTGGAATTTTTGATGAGCCGTCCGCCAGACGAATGAGATTGGTTTTTCTCCTACGAAACAAACAGCAGAACTTTCAGTGAAATCTAATATTTGTTTGCACAAAGTCTTCAAATCGAAAACCAAAGTTCATCATAATGACGCTGCTGCTCCAATTATCGTTAACGACATTCAATCTCAAATCTAATTATTATTTCTACTCTGTGCCAACCCGGAAGGGTTGCGATGTTTTTAACAAACATCTTACTCTGTTTTGTTTTATTTAGACTTTCTAACAAGAAGACGCTGTATCGGTTACAGGCGAAGTGATAAGAAACTGACGTTCATGTGCGACAAATGGCAGCCAAATTCACATCGAGCGAATTAAAAGAGCGTTCATTCATCGTGACATCGTTCCGATAACCTCCGCTCACCCAAAAACTAATAAAAATCACAATAAAATCGTGCTTATCATGAGCGATGATTATAAATAACATTTTCCTCTTCAGCGCGCTCATCTGCTGAATTCACGAACACCAGCGTGGAAACGAAACGATGAGAAGACGCTTCTCCTCTTCGAGACGTGAGATTGCTAGCTTTTGAGGTCCGCGAGATGAGAGTGATTGATTTATGCTTGTTCCACGCACAGCCAAAGCAATCGCATCCACGAACGGTCGAGGCTTAGACTCTGAGCAAAGATTGCAGAATCGCGATTGTCGGAAAATATTTTCAACTCACCAGCTTGGATCTTTGGCAAACTCACTGCCAAGAGCACTAACAAAATTAAAATCCTAGGCTTAAACAACCCCATGTTGGTATGGGCGGTTGTTGTCAACTGCAATCGTCAAGTTAATCACCCTAAAAGATAATCACGTTAACACTTTCGCTCTCCGCCCACGCGCGACTTTCGATTTTCCTCCGAAATTTGTGAATAGAATTTACGCGATGCCTTGCATTCCTTCAGCACATTTTTCACACCGTCTTTAGCATTGATTTTATTCAATTAACTTTATGGAATCTTCATTCACTTAAGCACTCTCTCGCGCGCTGTCGTCTCTTTAAACCCTGCTTATGGTTCGAGTTTATTCGTAAATTAATTTTGACACTGTTAACGGAGGGAAAGAATGCTGAAGAATGTAATCTTCGCTCGCGCCCCACGATTCTCTCGCCTCTAAAATGTAAACTGGATTAAAAGTTAATGAAAAGCTTCTTCGTCTTTCTTGCACTTTCATTTCGAAAATCAAATTTGCTTTTCGCGGAAGTTTCTTGGCTTCTGACTTTTGATCGGGTTGACGAATTGATTTGCTGATGGTGACAACTGGCAAAGAGATGCTAGCTTGAAGTTACTCTAGTTAGATCTTCGCTAGCACAGAACTCTGTCAACCTTGAGAACTCAGAGCCACTTGAACTATTCAGTGAACCGAATTCTTTCTGCGAAAGTTCTCCCGTTTCTTTGTGCGAATCATTCGCAGTGAAGTCTTATGCAAAAGCATATGTTTCTGTTACATTCCTTGCCACACATCATTTCACGATTAGAAGGAACTACGAGAACACATTTTATGAATTGACACAATTGTGGTCGTTGCGTTCTGCATAATGTTTTTTCCAAGCCTTTCATCTCTCGCTTTGTCGATGACGGCTCGCATTGCACAAGTTTTCTCTTTTTTGTCACCGCAACTAGAACTCTTCAGTGCTCAAGTGTCGACGTCGTCGTTGTAATTACGACTTCTTATTCGAATTAAGCTTCACTTCCTGCTTGTTCTTTTGTCGCCATATGGCTTTTTGATGAATTGGAACGGCTCAGAGTGAGAGTTTCAGTTTCGCAAGAATATGAAAAATATGTCCGATCGTCGAGAAAGATAATTTATTAACTTTTTAACCAGAAGTGAGGCGATATATCGCGACATTAAATTTGTCGCTTAAAACACGAAGACGCTCATCAATTTAAAGTTTTCTTCGTTTTATTGCCGTGAAAAAGGCGGCGGGTGGCAGAGCAAACATTCTCATTAAAGACAAGCATCAAACTCGCGTTCTATTTTTATTGAGGCTTTGTTTTCTCTCCCACTTTCCTCGTCTTTTCTGTTTACTCAATACTTTTGCTATCATCGCAAATTGTCGGCACCGCGAGTATGAATGCACTTTTAGAATTAGAACATTGATTGAGCGCTCCAGGCCGGCCGGATCTCTCACAAACACTCGCGCGACGATTATCAATAGCCTTGCCATTTCTTGACCCCACAATCGCAAAACCATTTTTCGAGCCAGTAAAAAACGAAGATTTCTTCACTAATCGTCGCGTTTTCGTGGTCAAATATTTCTTCGAACGTCTCGCATTCTAAAATTTTCTCGCTTTTCCGCTTCTCCTACGATTCGTTAGTCAGAACTAAGTAGGGCCAGCGACACTTTCTATTCAATTTCAGCACCTCCATGTGAATAACACTCAAAGCGCGCTTGTCCCTCGTGGCTTCTTCGAAAACTGTTTTTCCGAAGCACTAATGTTTGTTTATGTTTGTCGTTTGATGCTCTACATAAAACATATTCACGTCACTAGCTGGGAGGAAAATTAATTGAATCATGTTGAGATAGAAAATTCCCGTGAAAAAATGTTGAGATCATAATAATTTGACGACTTTCTGCTCCCTGCTGATTGCGAGAGCCAAGAAAACCCGTGAAAATTTCTCGTGTCATCAAAGGAAAACTGTTGAATTTTCATGGACATGCAGCGATTTTATTTTATTTCATTTTCTATCTCCCGTAGTTTCGTCGCAAATTTGTTTGATTTCACTGCTTGTTGCATTTTTTTAACAGGCGAGAGTGACAGCAAGCGAGAGGTGGAGACGACGAGGTTTCATTTCTATTAATTACAGGCACTGCGATTTATTTATTTCCAAGCACACAAAAATTTCACTTTTATTTTCGACGGTGGAAATTTTTAAAATTATTTTATGTTCAATAAAATTGACTTTAACATTTTTTCGTGTTGTCAAAAAATATTTTTCTATCATTTTATTTAATCCATTCAGCGTTCCAGTGAAAAATGAGTCGAAGAAATATTCAAATTCTATTCACAACTTTCGAGAAACACAAGATTTCAACTTTTGCCTCACTCACAGATCTCTTCAAATTAAACTTTTTTTCTTTCTTCCTTTTCGATAAAATATTTTTTATTTTATCAATTTTTCTATTTTTTCAAATTTTCATTTCTCAAAATCCGAGAGAAAAGAAAAAGAACTCCACAAATTAATCAGACAAGTCACTGGGACTTCACTCCTTTAGCTTCGAGAAAACTATGTCTTGTCGCAACCAAATCCCGCGACTGACTGAACAATCGGCGAATTGTAAAATAGAAAATGTGAAAAAGAGTATAAAAAACATTCTACACAGCATAAAATAAAATAAAAGGCAGAGAACGTTGAGAAGTTGAAAAACGAAAATTTTATTTTTTCTTCTTTCGTGCTCGGAGCTTCGGCTTCGTATCTTTTAAAATCGCTTCATTGCTCAGTTTTCCTTCTGCTCTTTTCGCTCACGTTCGTGTGCGGAGATTAATTTCGACGAAATCCGCGCGACGAAGCCGAGATGATCGTCGCTCCGAAGTGCAATATTGGTAACACATGTGCTCATCTTGTTGCTGATTTTCAAGTGTAACATTTTTCTGCGCTGTGTGAAAGCAATGCTGACGAGCGGAGGCATGTGAATGGAAAGCAAAAGACAGGGCGCAGCTGAAAACTGTGAACTATCTCGTGTAGGAAGAATGTGGATACGAAAAGAAAATCTTATCTTGCTCCGCGATGTCGCTAATAAAGCAAATATTTTGATTGTTCGAGCGACAAGTTCTCACGAACACAGGCGAGCGAAAGCAAGAGCTCGCGCAATGTTTGCGGCTTCAACATTAATTAAGATTTATGCTAAAGCATGAGTCACTCGATAAAGAGAAATATCATCGCGGAGAGGTTTAATTTCTTAATCGAGAAACGTTGCTCGCCCTTGCTCGCCGCAGAGATCGAACACGAAATAAAAATTTAATTGAAGCAATTGATCTCGTGAGTCAATCGTTGTGAAACGATTTCGTTTTATTACCGATCATGAAAGATATTTTTCACGCGCCTGAGATTTGCTTGAACGTCTCTCAGCTCATCAAACATTTGCGGACATGAGGCTGGTGTTGACTTCTCTTCTGCCGGTGCGAAAGTCAACTGTCGGATTAACAATTGGTAATCTCGTCTCGCCAATTTGACCGTGAAGACGATCAGTCTCGAAAAATCTTTTTGCAGTCGACGACGACAGCGAGAAGAAGAAATTCATGTTTGCATTTTTAATGGAATTCTCGGGCAACGAAGCTTTGTTGTCTCAACTTCTTTTTGAAACTGACATATTAAAGATTAGATAATGCTGGGGTGTGTGAGTTGGTGTTCGGTCTTTGTGTGTTTGCACGCTGAGATCATCGTTTGATGTTTTAATTTTGGGTTTCACACTTCTTCCGTTTGTTTACGCGAGTCAAGAGAGCAGTTCACGAGAATCTCTACTAGATGATAAGCGAGGCGCATCGTTCGCGACGATAATTATGTAATCTGTAAGTGCTTGCGCGACAACGACGACTTGAGATTACGGCTCTCGATTCGCATTGAAGTATCTCATTTCCTAATTTGTTGCGGACGAAGAGCGAATCTTGCACACGACGCTTGTCTGCCTTATCAGCGAGTCTCGTTGCAAATTTTCTGTGCGCATTTCGATTGATGTCAAGATCATCGCCGGCCGAAAAACACATTCGCGACCTTAGATAGCGACAGCGTTCCTACATTCTAGCCGACTATCAACCGGCTTTCGTGACAAACTTAATCGGAGATTACACTAATGCACTTTTCAGCACGAGACTGTCATTAGCACGATTAAGCAGACACCGTCGATTGAAAGTTATTCGCAAATTCTCAGATCGCTACTCATCAATTAGCAGCTGGTTTGGCAGTAATCACGGAACTCCCGCCGCTCGCCGAGTGATTTTTCCTCGCATTTCAAACGTAATCTAATCGCTTTGGCATGTTTCGTTGAAGTCTACGTCCCGGTTCACTTCATAAAACAGACTAGGATGAAGAATTCTCATTTGAATGAAATTACTGCGATGCAATTTCACAATTTGCCTTCCTCGTTCTTTTATATGAATTGAGAATCTCGAGACTTTTCGCATTTTCCAGCGCACGCTCGAGATCAACTTAAGACGAAACGAGATCTTCGATCTCTCGAGTGCCGCTTTCGATTGAAATAAATCTCATCGTCGCTTTGTGAATTAATTAAACGCGATTAGCTTCTCCTAATCTTAATTGAAATTTTCCTTTTAATTCCACTTCGTTCAGTTTGTTTTCGCCTAGCCGAAGCAATCGGAGAGAAAAGCAATTTAAGTTTTTCTGCTGCCGACGTTCCGTCCTCGCAGTGCAGCTTGAACTTCGGTGCGGCACTTGTGGCATTGTGAAAACGGGAGCAGAAGACTCAAATTAATAAATCAACCATGAATAATCATAAATAAGAATGGCAAAAAGTGTTTAAGTCAGAGAGCTGATGGAGCTAGACGTGAAGATTGAGAAAAGGATTTGTCGTGACACCGTTAAGCTTAGGCGGAAGTCCCGACGAGTATTAGGAGAAGCTTGTTTCCATGATTAACGTCTAAGTACGAAGCCCGTCTAGCCTCAATTGTCACAGCCAAAACGAAGCGGGAGTCAGTTCGGGTCAAGGAGCGAAGATAGAAAAGTTTTAATGAATATTTCAAAGCGGCAGCATTAGAACCGTCGTGTGCATCATGATTTCCAACCGAACGCTCACTGTACGATTCATTCATGGCACTCGTGTTCTGACTTCGTTGTTGCCCTCGCTGTCTATGATGTGTCTTCCATGTGTAGTTTATTATGATGTGCCACAACGGGGAGCTCGCTCCCTCAGCATGGAAATTAATTTCCACATGCAAAGGAAGGAAAAACTCGGATTGCGCCGCAGAGGATGAGAAAGCGAACGAAAGAGGGTCAAGTTTAAATTTAAATTAATTTAAACTTCTCGCTCTCCTATTCTTTCGACTAAAATGATTGTGGGAGGAAGGCGAAGCTGAAAATGGAGTCAAATTGCAAACAGGAGAGCGGACGAAAAATATCTGATTGCTTCGTGTATGGTTTCTTTAATATTTCGGGATTCAACTTTCTCTTCCAGCCGTAGGTTTCTACTCGAAAACAACTCCAGCATCCTTAGGAATCTTTATCGTGTCTGAAGAGCGGAACAAGCGTCTGCGAATGCAAAGGAAAAGGTAACGACCACATGAGATCATCGAAATCTATTTTTACCCCTGACGAATTCCGGAGTTTGATGAAGCAACGCTGGCAACGACCAAGCCCTTGACCATTCCGAAATAGTCGCTCAGTTTAATTTCCTGAGCGTCTGATCCGAAATTCAAGACGACAAAGAGCTGAATGCCTTGGACCTCGCGCTTGTAAATCAATAAATTCCGATCGGCAATCGACTCGAATGAGCCGTCTTGCAAGACTTTGCGAGCTTTTCTCATCCGAGTGAGTTTCTTAAAGATGTTTAAATGACTGTTGCTCGTCGCAAGTTCTCGTTTCACGTTGATTTCCTTGTAGCTGTCAGCAACGGGCAGCCAGGTTTTGTTGGCCGTGCTAAATCCCGCATTTCTAGAGCCGTCCCATTGGAACGGCGTCCTTGCTGGGTCTCTCGAGAGCTTGTTGTATGTGTCTTTGTCTTGATTGCAGGCGAGTGGGTCGACGGTGTTCTCCCACGAAATCCATTGATCGGTCATCGCGAGCTCTTCTCCGTAATACGTGATCGCAATACCTGGAAGTGTTTGCACCATGATGTTGATCGCATCGCCTCGATTCATTCCGAAACGATTGACGACGCGATGGTTGTCGTGGTTGCCGACAACCCAGTTCGGAACATAATCGTTTTCCTTTGGCATATTGTCGATCCATAAGTCGATGCTATTCTTGTAATCTTCTGGCGTGCTATTGGCGTTGATGTTGTCGATCATCTCGAAGTTAAAAGGAACTTGAGCTCCGCGTTGTCCTTGCGAGTTCCCGTAGTACAAAATCTTGTTTTCTAGGGTTGTGTAAGCTTCCGTCATCAAAATTCTCGTGTCACCACCGTGAGCAGTTTTATAATCATCCACTAACTGTCTCCACGAGTAAACTAACTCGTACGTTTCAGGCAGATCCTTTGTGTGGACACGAGTCGTGTAGTCGATGTCAGTGGTGTCGTTTGATTTGCCGCTCGGCGGTTCATCTGGATAGCTGCCATCGTCATTTACATCTTCAAAGATGTACGGAATCGCGTCAATCCTAAAGCCGTCAACGCCTTTATCCAACCAGAACAGAAGAACTTTTCTCATTTCGTTAACGACGTTCGGGTTCCGGTAGTTCAGATCTGGTTGTTGAATGATACATTGATGCAGATAATATTCCTGTCGCTTCTCCGACCATTCCCAAGCGCTGTACCGGAACAGACTGTTCCAGTTCGAAGGAGGTTTTCGTTCGCCAGTCTCGGAGTTTGTGTAGCCTGGATGCCAGACATAAAAGTCCTTGTAGTACTCGTGCTTTTGTTCAGAGAGTTGGAACCAAATTGACTCGTTTGACGTGTGATTAGGAACAAAGTCGAGAATTAACTTGAGTCCGTATTGCTTGCATTTCTTCGCGAGGTTCTCAAAATCCTCCATCGATCCGTATTCGTAATGAATTTCCGTGTAGTTGCTAATGTCATAGCCGAAATCCTTCATTGGACTTTTGAAGATCGGAGACAACCAAACGCCATTCATACCAATTTCTTTCAAGTAAGAAACCTTCTCGTTAATGCCATTCAGATCACCAACGCCGTCGCTTCACGATGAAAATCAATGAAAACTCAAATAAGAGAAGATTATGATAACAAACCCATCGGAATCCTTGAAAGAACGAGGATAAATTTGGTAGAAATTCGCGCGCTCCCACCAATCTCGCCCGACCACGCCGCTGATTGAAGCGAGAACAAAAATAAAACCGCCAGTGAATAACAACTTCATCTCCAGACTAAAGAGATGAAAACTGATGGCGAGTTGTGGAAATTATCTCGTTTTATACCTTCACCGATGCAGGCTATTTGATCCAGCTGACGAGCTTTAGCAAAACAGTTGATTAAACAAACAACATTGTTGCCACTAAAAGGAAGCTCAAACTCGTCGGGAATTATTGATTCAGTTGCGAGGTATTCACGGGACAGCAATCGCTTCAAGTCAGGAAGGAAGGCAGACAATGGAAGCGAGGTTTCTTAGAAAAATGTCAATGTCAATCGAGGTTTATCAAGTTAAAATTGATAATTCTGAAACTACTTGCAGGGTGGAGTGAGGGCACTTCGAAACTGTAAATCCTTCTGGGTGTTTCTCCAATTAGCCAAAAGACGAGCAAGCAACTTGCAACGCTGATTAGCGGATTCTAGGTAGAACTACAAACTTTATGGAATCTCGTATAAAAGAGAGAGCAGCATTTTATATTTGATATTATCAATCGCTAGAAAGACAGACAAGCAGACGAAACTGAAGATATTATAGTCGGCATCTCCATCAAGATTTCTTCCAACACTCAACTCGCTGTCATCGACTTTTTATCGCTCTCGACAACGCGCATAAGGAAATCAATCATCAACGATTTTATTTTCTATCAGCGACAGAATAAAACTTTACAGCCGTGCCCGATGAAAGTGCAATTATCACCAATGAAGCTCGATTTCTTATGGGATTACTTATTGATGTTCTCTGCTTTCAGAACGAATTTCTACTTTTCACTTCTCGTTGCTTTTCGCATTCATCGCTAAGCGATGCAGCAAATTTGTTTAAGCGATGACCTCACTTCAATTAAGTCGGCGCATGTTCTCGCCGTGAAGAAAAAATCATTTTACGACCGCAGAAAGCTACGAAAAGGAAAACGGCAACTTGAAACCGTCGGGACTTAATTTATTCAGAAATTTATTGTTTTCAGTTGTTTGTCGAACAAATTATTACAGTTTTTCATTCTTTTCTTCTTTGGCTGCGCACCGAGCGACGAAGAAGACGTCGAAATCCTCTTTAATTGCTTCTGTGCCATTATGTTCTTGTCACAAGTGGCTACGAGATGTAAGACGACGAGAGCTCGAGCGAAAGAATGTTCGTCGAGGGCCTCAACGTAAATTTATCTCGTCAAAACACCTTTGCCAGTTCAACGAGATCTCGAGTTAATCGAGCTCGCTGCGATCTCCGAAAATATTAAATTTGGCAAATTTCAGTTACACACTCCGGATTATCGATTAGATTTTTCATCCTCAGGGTCTGGGAATCTCCACCGACGATGACAGAAAATATTATTTTCCTTTAAGCACTCGAAACGTTCGAACAAACAACTCTTGACACTGTGTACTCGTCGCCTTTCCTTTCTCCTACTTCCTGAACGAGAGGCTTCATGTTTGATGATCATTTTACAAGCGCTACACGCTTGAAGCTGCCTCATGTCTCGTTCCGGTAACGACAACGAGACGAGAATTCGATAGCAAAAGGAAATTTGTTGAAAATCGATTTTTTCCCCTCCTCGTCATCCACTCGATCTCGATGCAACGAGAGTGCAGCGTCGAGAAAATCGAATTCCGGAAAACGTGAGGAATCTTTCATTGAGTTTCGAGTAATCGCGCGCAGCACAAATTTTATTGTCTCAATATTTTATCGGAAAACGCGAGAGAGAAAGAAATTATGAGCACCGATGTAGTTTTATTAAGATTTATCGCTTTTTGAAGTTTCGTTTCTTCGCTTTCTTTCAAAGAAAAAATAGTTTAAACAAAAGCCAATTGGCAATTGTGGTGGGAGCAATAACATTATCAAGCCAATAAACAGTTTTGCATGCAATTTGACGCTCATTCACTTCTGGGGAGTTCGTTTATAGTTTGGGAATATTTGGGGAGTTTGACGATACAAAATCAGAATTCATTGATCTAACCGGTTTCGATCTAGTCAATGAACTAAATCATAAATGCACTGTGGATCTTAGTACAGTTGAAGAGATCTTGCGAACGAAGAGGACTCTGCAGGACCTGAAATCTAATCAAGCAGTGCGACAGTGTATCAGAAACTCAACCTATTATCAACGCGTCGAATCGAACCCTTCGATAGTTTTCTTGACTCTTTCAACTTTGATAATTCTAAGTGTTGAAGCTCGAGCTTACAGCCAGACGAAACTTTTAGACGAAGCTCTAGCGAAAGAAGAAAGCAGTTCACAAACTGCCAATTTATTTATCTGCTCGAATTCGAACTTAATTGTGACTCGTGAAAAAGTTTTAATATTAATTTGCATAAATGGAGAAACTATTAAAAGTTTTGCGTTCGCTTCTCCCTTCTCGAGCCTCGTGCCTGTTTTATCGATTACTGAGCCGTTATGACACAATGGAATTGCTCTGAATCGAATGATGGCACATTTCAATCAATTCAGAGGAATTAGTTCTGCAATTGGCTGATTGAAATAGATGAATGCGCGACAATGTTGTCGATGAAAGACTCTTTTTGCTTTGATCGCGATGAACGACGAGAATTAACACAGCAAAATCGTCCGTAGACCTTAAATGAAAGTGATTGACACGGCTAATGAACCGTGAAATGATGAAGTGTTTTTCTGAGAAACTTGTCAACGTTCAGGCCCTACATGGCTTTGCAATATCGCGCAGAAGGCTGGCGGAGATTTAACTATCAAGTGACCCAGTTGGAAAACTTGTTGGGTGTCGAATAATAAGTTGCAAAGATTTGATTCGATTCGATTGCTGACAGTAACAAGAAGTTTCATTCAAACCAACGAACTGATCGATTGACATCTTAATACTCCGACATTTCTTCCTGGGATGATCGGCATGTGTGATGTGAAACAACAAAGTCCACAAAGCCACAATTCAATTACTTCTTCTTCCTCTTTAACCGCAAAGAATCTCTCTTCGTTTATCTAAAGCCATTTTCACTATTAGCATGTGCGTGATTCTTTACTTGGAGATTACATAAGCAGATTAAAACGTCTCCCCTGAGAAGGTGGAGGCATGAGAAAAAGTTAAATAGAAAAATGTTTCTTTGCAAACAGAAGCAGTAGCAGAAGAAGAAAAATAAATTGAAGTGACAACATAATTTGTAATAACCTGTTGTCGTGTGTGTGCTCGAAATTCCTTTTTATCAGTCGAGCCCTTTGTTGAAAGTAAATCGCGTCTTGTCGCGCATTCTTTCCAACTTGTTATTAACTTAATTTACTGACTTCTCGTTTCTCTCCATCGGCACGAGGAGGAGAAAAAAAAGGCAAATGCACTTAATGAGAAGACTGCGAAGTGTAATTGACTTTGTGGTCCCGGTGCGACTTTCAATGGAAAACAGTTTCCCTTCCGTCTGAATTTCTCTTCAAGTCTTTGCCTTCACTTTAAGCTCCTCACTTTACGTATTTTCTTCAAGGAGGGCGTGAAGATAATTTAATATCAAACATTGAGCTGTAAAAAGCTTTCGCGTAATTTCTTCATGAAAGACTTTTCCTTCTTCTTCTTCATCTCGACGTGAAGCGATGCGAGAAGCTTTAAAAATTCTTCAGTCACTTCCCACTTTTTCCGCTGACATTAAACTAAAAATAGATTAACATGCATTGTGATGACGACACGAGAAAGTGAGAGAGAGAGAACGAGAGGAGTAGAGTCAATATCGTGTAACCCGAGACCGCCCGCCAAGCTTCGCGCTTCTTTCCCCGCAATAACCTTGATCTTATATCATCAGCATTCAAACCCATTGCACGCTTAATTTAAACTCTCATTTCACTCTCAAACAGAAAAGACTTTTCATCGCAATCGTTGCTGCTGCTGTTTGTCTTTTTTTTATAGTTTGCGACTCAACACAAAAAGAAATGTGAAAGATTATCCCCCTTGCGTTCTCTCGGGTGCTTTTGGATCTGGCACAGCGGGAAGTTCAATTGAATCTAGGGCGGGACACTACTGGGTGCCCTCTTCACATCATCGCTCGCCTTGCTATACAAAGTTTTATAGAAACATTTTCCAATCTCGTGAAATGTGTTGTGACTCGCTTTTATTATTATACACAAACAATTTTTTTTTTCGAGAAGTGGAAAATCGTTTTTCATTAGAAGCGTCTCGAATAATTTTGTTGGCCAAAGTGGGAAAAACTGTTTTTCATCTTTTAAATCTTTTCAGCGGTCACACGTCGTGCCGGGGAATTATTTATTGCCTTCTATATCGAAGACCTCATTAGTCGCATTACTCAGAGAAATTTTATCGAGTTTAAGAAGTTTAAAGAGTCAAAGTGCGCTTACCAGGCTCAGGAATTATTGTTGTCGGTTCGGGGCAACTAAGTTCGTCAGATTTGTCGTCGCAATCATCAATTTGATCGCATCGTTTAGTCTCGGGAATGCAACGGCTCGTGTCGCATGAGAATTCTCCAACTCCACATTCTGTTGATGAAACGATTAAGCGATTAAGTTTCATTAAAGTATTGCAATGCAACTTGAGTTTGTTGTTGTTAAGAAGTAGTTACTCGATCGCAATCACATTCTACTGTTTAAGACTCAAACTGAATATTTACAGAACCGATGGGGGTTAAACTTATTGTGGAATTAGTAACTTAAAGTTAAGATTCGCGATAAATAATCTACACGGCACTGAAAACAAAAGAAATCCAAATTGGAAATCATAGAAAAAAATCTTGGAAATTATAAAATCAAAAGAAAAATCACCAGGAATTGCATGTTCAGGTTCGACACTTGACGACTGTTCAATTGGAATTTCTTCGTCGCCCGATGTTTCTTCTTCGTCGACGATTGAAGACTCATTGGGACAATTTTCTTCGTCCTCGCCATTCGGGCAATTGCTGACACCATCGCATTTCTGAACCTCGCAGATATAATTCGAAGACGTTCCACAACGAACTTGCTCATCGCCTCGACAATTGATTTGAACATCATCGAGAGTTGCAGGCTCTACTGGTTTCTCTTCTTCTTCTGGTTTTTCTTCTTCTTCTTCTGGCTTTTCTTCTTCTTCGTATTCAGTGTCCGTTGGAAGAATGGAAATACTTTCCACATCTTCATCCAATGTAAGACCATCTTCCTCGTCAACGATGGTCTCCTCTGAATTTAGTTTATTAAGCCTTTCAATTGATTCACTTTCTGTACGATAAAAATTTTGAATGAAATTTAGAGATTTTTACAAATGTGGCGTTGGCCAGTGATCTCGAGCGATGGAAACAGATTCGAGTTACTTGGAGCTTAACAAGTTGGATTTTTCATGTGAACTTTTAGGAGTAAAATTGTCTTCGTTTCTAAGTAAATTGAAAACATATTTTGGTTCTTTAAATCAGGGATTTCTAGATGAATTGGTGGAGTTACATTTAAAGATGAATTTTCTGAGAAATCGTTGATTATTTGGTGTCGTTTAGCTCAAGAAATATTGCGATTTGAAAATGAACTCGAATTGAAATTAATAAGCTAACTCTGAATTTCTTCAAATTATTTAATCTAACTCCGATATGATTTCCATTCGAATGAAAGAAAATCGACAAAGGTTTTTGATTTTCCTATTTCTCGATCTCGAGATCACTGGATGAGACTTGCAACTGGTGAATTTTCATGATCCAAAATGTTTGCTTGATGCTGTTATGGTTGTGACCGAAAACAATTTACAGATTTGATGAATGGCAGAGAATTTTCGCAACAGTACAGAAAATGTTTTTTTGTTTTTATTTGTGGGTGGTTGAGGAAAGTGAGAAAGAGAGAGTGGCAGTTAAAAGTTATTTAGTTTTCTATTTTGGAGATTAATATCGAAGCGTAAAAATAAATTTTTCCTGTAAAATCCTCTCGCTGAGTTGAAAACTAATTGCTGGACATAATCGGGATTACTTTGTCGTCGTTCTTGTTTTCATTTGTTCATTTATAGAACAACGAAGTATTTACAAACGGAGAGTGTTCAATTATTAATTTTTGTATCTACAGTTGAACGAACTCTCCGCGTTCGTGTTAAATTTATCACCTCAATTATTTTATTAGCAGAAAGCAACCAAATTTAATCACCTGATGATTTAGTAAAAGAGCAATCTAATTCATCGGAACCGTCCGAGCAATGTCGCGTGCCGTCGCAACGCTTATCTACTGAAATGCAATCCGAGTTCTTGCACGTGAATTGATCATCTGTACAACGATCTTCGTAATCTTCTGCATCAATGTCGTCGTCGTTGTTGTCGCCTTCATTTTCTTCTGGTTCGTTAATTGGCAACTCGCTGTATTTCTCTGCACCTCTCGCGTAGCCTGAGATAATTTTGATTTGCAAAGTGATTTACCGAAACGTGTTTTAAATAAAGCAGAATTAATTTAACAGAAACAAATTAAGCGAAAGAGTAAATAAACAAATAAAGGATTTTAAGGAAATACAAAAAGCATAATGAGTGATGACACCTTAGTTCTCTGATGGAGATTCACTTAAATTAAATTTACCTTCCAAGTTCGTTATCGAGAATTCTTTCAAGTTCACAGTTTGTTCGCCGTATTTGTGATAACTCTTCGCTTCATTGTAGAAGATGTCTCGAATTTCATTGCCGTTGATTTTATTTTTCCCTGCTGCGATATCCACTGTCACATAAATCTCGAAGAAATCGTCAGTTTTACTGAAAGTGAGAAATTTTTTTAGAATGTAGAAAAGTCCCTAAAATTTCTCGCCACCAGGTTTAATTCTTTTTCTCGACACGAGATGGCGTTTTACTTTTTAAAAATATTTTAACCGACAAAAACTTTTTTTTTATCGGATTTAAACATGAAAATTTATCTTCTCATTTTACATTTTCTTGATGAATGATTGCAAGAATCGCACGTTTTATGACTCTGCAGTAAAAACACTTACCGTGCTTCAACGAGCTGAGCTAAGATTGTTGTACTCTCGGTGTTTTTCGACTCATAAATGTCTTCAATTGATTTCTTCAGAGCTGATGCGAGCTCCTTGAACTCTTCGCTGCTTTTGTCTTTGAATTGATCGTGCCAGATCTCAGAGACTGTCAGCTTAAGTCGGACTATTAATGAGAGTATAATGTAGGAAAACTTAGGGAGCGTTGAGAACCTGATTTACTTACAATATTTATCATCTTTGACTGGCGGTAACGACGTAACTGGACTTGAATCTGATGTCGTTTCGTGATCACCCGATCCAATTTCGTTATCTTCATCGTCGTCGTCTTCGTCATCGTCTTCAATTTGTCGCCTTTTTCTCGATGGAAACTTGTAGTTTACGTTGAGCGCTTCGACCTTATCCTGACTCTTGTTCCCGTCTAGCGGCTTCTCGTTCGTCTCTCGCTTCTCAACGACGACTTTATCATCGCTTTGCGTGAAAAAGCTCGATAAACTTCGCTTTGCTCGACTCAGCCAACTCGAATCAATTTGATTATCTTCTACTTTCTGCTTATCGTTATCACGCTTACTAACTAATTTTGTTCTCGAATTCTCATCGTTCAATTGATTCGATATTTTACCGTCACTAAGCGGATTGCCGAAACTGTCTTCGAATATAAGGTCCGAGTCTTGTTTCTATAAAAGGAAAGAAAATTACGTTAAACGATGTCATTAAGTTGATTTCATAAGATAACAAAGCAGATCGTCACGGAAATCCTTGACAAACCGCCCAAGCAAGCGTATAAATCATCACTCGCACCCAATTTCGCTTCATCGAAAACTTAATTGCCCTTCTGCCTTCGTAGGCAATAAATAAAACAACAATCGCGCGGTGGAATGAATCAGAGATTCACGACTAAGTTTCCTCAACGCAAACTTATCTGGGAGCGAGGCGACGATCTGAGTAACGGACCGATGATCGACGATGCTTTCCGATTCACTATGGGCACACGCGGTAAAAGTATTCAAACGACATATAATCAAATAATTATGTTTTATGCCTCGGTCTTTATGTTTTATGATTTCTTCTCTCGCTCAATGTTTATGTTTTCCTTCAAACATCGTCATCTCTTCGCTTGTTCACTCATTTAAATAAATAAATTATTCCGTTGCTTAACCATATTAACATAAATTAAAACATCTCCACCTCGCAGACTAATTTTCGTTGACTTCTCTCGCTGCGCGACGCTCTTTATTTTCAATTTTCTTGAACAAATAATCACGCGAGACTTTCGTAGACAGGAAAAGCTCCCCAACAATCCGCACATGACGGATTGCGTGAGTCGAGAGTGTTCACTGTTCTTGTAAAATGTAAAGAATGAAAGGTGTTTAATAGCCATTAACACACATTTCTAACCCGATCAACATGATTGCAATCGAAATCTCTCTTCGAAAGATTAAGCAAACATCCGACGAATGTGCAGTCAAGTCACAGGAAAAACGAATTTTTTGTTTCCACGCCCACATTTTTGCATTTTTTTTAGTCAAAATATTTGAATTTAGTTTCCATTCAATTTCCTTTTGTTAAACGCTTTCTCTTTAAACGTTCCCATCTCCGTCTCATTGCGCAATGAATCAATTGAATTAAATTGCATTCAATTTTTTTTTATCAGCCCGTGAACTTGGTTTGATCTCATTTCTCATAAAAATCCGATGACGATTTTACGACGTACGATCGATGTCAGTGAATCAGAAATTCCCCCAGACAGAGCGTGAACATTTTCCCACATAAATGTCTTGTCAATATAAAAAAATCTTCGACAGGGTGTGGCGAGATGAAAGTGTTTATGTGAAAACTTTGCTGGAGATGATTTGAAGGGAGAATAAATCTTTAAACGTTGATTAGGGTTTCTCTTCTCGGAGATTCACGAGACTGACATGCTTTGCTCTTCGCACCCTGGCGAGAGCTTCCCAGGATGAATCACGTAGACACTTGACATCCCCTTTATGATGTGAATTGTTATGCAAACAAAAATCTACAGAGAAGATTTTTTTGATGTCGTCACTTCATGTCAGAAGACAGACAAAACATTCACAGCATAAGCTTCGAGAAGTGAGGGATTTTTTTGTAAAACTCAATAAGCGACCACGTTCGTCAATCCTTCGCTTGACAAGTTTTCTTGGCTGTTGAACTCCCGACAAGTTGGCTTACACCTTTCCAATCATTTTTCATGTCAACCGCGAAGTTTACCTCAATGGTATTAAGTGAACGACACTTGTAAAGACTTTTTGATCCTTTTATCCTCGTTGATTTCAGTATTGTTCATGCCTACCAACAAACACACTTCGATTCTCTTCATTTCCCCTCGATGTCGGATCACTTTACAACTTAAGAGAGAAGCTTGAAAAATTCCATTTTAGAACTTCGACAACCATCAAAATCATCTTCGACTCGATTATGATAGAGTAGAGAACTATTGAAAATCATTGACCCCTTCACTCACATCAATTAGCCGAAGGAATCCGTAAACAATCTGTTGAATTCGGCGCTTCATTGAATTCTCTCAGTTTGTTTGAATTTTAATCAATTCGACCACGAGCGATGACTGGCCGATTAAAAAACAATTTAAACAATACCGAAACATATGTTTCGAATCAACGCGCGAGTCTTGCACAGCTTGGAGCGAATTGACGACGACCGATGAACGATAAAGCAAAGCGATTTAAATTCAAAATAGTTTTTATCTTTTGATTTTGTTGAGAGTTGGCAACAAGAGTCGTCGATGCTGTTTTAACCGACTTCGGTGACAAGCTCATGACGACAGACTCATAATAAAACATTGTGGAAATAATAGAGAGAAAAGATTTTATGAGATTTTTCCGGTGCCGGTTGAGAATTCGAAGCACGTCGAAGCAATTTCTGGTGATTTCCATTGTTGTTGTGGGCTTTAAGGTTTTTCTCGTCGACATTATCATTAGAACAAGGAGAATTCTGGAAGGAGTGGGACAAGGGAAGGAAGGGAAGCTATTTGCTATGATTATCAACGAGAACTCGGCGTTATTGAAGCCTTTTGCTGTCGAGCTCCAGCTAATTGTAACGCTCTTGGTCAAACTGAATGAAAGCTAAATGACGGATCCAAATGTAGGAGGGCTTTGAATAAGTCAAGTCCTGTCATTGAAATTCGGAAAATTTGGTCGCGAGACAGAAAATGCAAGCAGTTATTTTTAAGGCTTCTATGGTTTCCCTGAGTCGTTAGACGAGTAAGTTTATTCCTCTCCCAAACTCCCGACAAACTTCTTCATGATTTTCCATCAAATTGATCACCGTAATCTAATCATTGCTATCACTCAAAATATCATTGACCCATATTGTCATCTAGCATGTCCGGGCCAAGAGTCTCCGTCTCTTCCTTCGCAACTTTAACCTGGTCGAGCGAGCAACGATACCGCTCGGCTTTAAGAATGTAAATGCTCATGACAGGCAACGAAAATGTAATAATTTTTCCACTTAAAATATGATACCATAGAAAATCCCTGCCGAAACGTGATCCAAATATCATCGAGCGTTCTTTTCTCGTCGTAATCGTTGGAGCGAGGAAAAGGCAAACGTCGTTGAGAGCGAGGAAGTCGAATGACCCAAAAACATGATTTTTGCGACGACTTTGCAGTGCAAACCGATTTCGTTTTCAGGGTCAACAGTCAATGCAAAGTAATATTTTACAAAGTCCGCTAAGCGACGTCACTTAGATCTCGCTTCTCATTATACTCAATTGTTTCTTCCTTATTCAACTTCTCACTAAATCGCGGGCTTGCCCTCAGCCTACTCGCGATCTTTCAATTCAATTGCATCATAAATTTCTTCTTTCCACTTACTTTGATGCTAATTTGAAAGTCTCCGACATGTGATTTTCTCGTGAATAAAAGTTCATTACGGCGACAAGACTTCCTTTCGTTTTGAACGAGCCGGTTTATGAGTCTCATTGCTATCTTTTGAAATAGCCGAGGTTGAAGAGTGTACAATAATTGTTTAGAGAGGAAGTTCATTCTAAACTCAAGACACTTCAAAATAAAATCTCTTCCTCAGAGGAAGTTCCTCTAAGTCAAGGCTACGAATAACAAGAAGGCATTGATTGCCCTTCAAACACTCTACCGTAACATGAAACTCTGCTTTGTGCAATTACAGAACGCGCGTTATGAGTCTGACTTCATATTCTCATTCTCGTTTTTTTGCTCGTGCTGATCTTCCCACGCAAGCAAGTTCAGTAGTGACACTCGTACAGAGATGATCGATGGCTGTTCTCATGAGCACCACTTAATCTGTTTGTTCGCTCAGCATTAACAACTGACTTATTGCAGCGTCTGGCTGGCTTCTCGTTCATTAGTCGCGACTCGCGAGATATAAATTTGCATTAAAATTGAAAATGTTGTATTTTATCTGAGGCGCACCCAGACTCGACACAATTAGGATTCAATTTCGTAACTCCCCCGGTCGGAGAGAATAAAAGAACGCATTGCTATTTAAAATTAGCTACAGAAAGTTCAGATGACAACGACGAGTTTATTTAAATCCCTTAAACCACTGCCAAGGTCGGGTCGCCTGTTACGCAACTAGATTGATGTAATGTCTTTACCGGTCAAGCTTCACCAACGTGAATTAATAAAATTAAAGCGATTTCGCTTTTTGCTATCGAAAAATTTAATTATCAGACATGAAAGCTGACGCCCCAATTAATAAACTTTAGTCGAAAAAGTTTTTCAATTTAATTTCACGTAAATCGATTTGTTCAGGAGAATCCTAAGTAGAGCAAGCAACTTTCGGTTTACGATGAGATAACGACTGCGAGCTCAGCAGAACCAACTTTTTGGCAATGACGACTTACTAATGATGACGGACCAGACGCAGAATATCGTTTAACAAAAAAGCGTCACATGAACGTTCATGCATAATTTATTGCGGCTTTTTGTGTTCGCTCATCTCATTAAAATATTTTTCATGCACGACGCGAAGGGAAGTTCAAGAGCAGAGAGCAAAGAGAGTGCTTGTTCTTTAATGACAAGAAGATCTTGTGGTTAAACTTTGTAAACCGCAACACTTTGTTTCTTTCAAAATATTCTCCATCAATCGTTTTTAAACTTTTTAAAAATTATCATCGCGAGTTATCGAATTTAAATTCGTTGCGGTCAAGTCTTCAAAAGAAAAAATGAAATCACTTAAACTTTGCGACTCTTTGAAGATTGCATCACACTCGAGGCGACGTCTGAGAAGTTTTTCGTTGCTAACTTCACTGGAAATACTTCAAAACATGTCAAATCGCAAGGTTTAGCTCAAAAACTCTAATTGCACTTTGATGATTCAAGTGATGACGATCACGAATATCATTTTAATTTATTTTAAATACAAACAACGTTTTATAAAAGCACTGGCAGTTAATGTGCTAATTGATTCGCCGGCTTCATTTCTCTCGCTCGTTCTCCGCACGCCCGCCCGATTGAAATTGCACAATGACCGAGCAAAACGCTATTTGCTTTAAAGTTTTTACTGTGTTTGATCATTGAAACTGCGGCTGGAATGATGTGGCTAGGGCCGATAAATGTACATCGCTTGTTTGCTTCTCGATTATTGATTTCATAGCCAAGGGCATTAAAGGTTGTATTAGCTGCCACAAACATCCCCTTTAAGCTTTGACGAGATATGACGGTAGAGTTTTTAATGAAAGCGCTTTGTGGGGCTTCTTGGGTGGTTGAGCTTGCATTTTTCACTAAATAAACATCGCTGAAACCACAAAACATTTTTGCAGACGTTAACAATAAATGAAGCACTTGCAATTGTTTTCACAACTTTACCGAAACAATGAGTTTCTTTAGCGCTGCAACAGATGCCTACGCTTTGATTTACATCACGAGTCGAATGATTCTCACATTCCCTTCATCGCCATCACCTTCACTTTCAATCCGACGAAGAAAAATTCTTGTGGAAAGAGTGAGAGCGATTGCTAATTATAGATCGAGA